>CM038681.1:291835059-292054132 GCA_021605205.1 Aegilops longissima
AGTTGGAGTTATGAATATGGAAAGTTGTATCTGGGGCGTTACAACACTCCACCACTACGAGAGGATCTCGTCCCGAGATCTAGGATGGCACCGGAGGGAAAAGGAAGAGGAAGATAAGAGGTAAACTAAGTTGCTTCTTTGACGAACGAATGAAACCACGAACCTTGAGAGGTTGAGCAATTTTAAAAGAAAGAGTACAACAGAGATGAACGAGATTGCAAACAATCTGGTAGAAAATAGGAACAAGGAGTATTACGAGAACTTGAAGGTTGAAAGACATGGAAATAAGAGTCATGAATCTAAAAGAATATGACCACCTCGGTATACTGAGATAGCCAAGGAACAGGAATGACAGAATTTGGACAGCACTCCGGTAGAAAAGATAAGAAAACTTGATGAGATGAATATATATTTGAAGAGATGACAGAACACTCCGGTCAAATGGATAAGCACGAAAAGAACATGATCCTCACAATTCGAGATGATGAGCGAAGAGAGCAACATCACCATGCCTCCGGAAGAAAGAATAGAAGATAGATCATTGAAATAAAAGAATGGAGAAGAAAAAGCCAACTTCTACCACAATTGAATTTGGAAGGCATCCTTGCAAGAAGGTTATAACGGAGTTGTTGGAAAACCAACACCGAAAAGAATAAGCTTGTAGTGGGCTTATGGAAACATCTCAAGACCATGAGGTGACAACCGGCCACTAATGGAAACCATTGATTTTATTGAGAGCACTAAAAAGATGAAAAAAACTTCTTCACCAAGATGAGAAGGAGAAAATTGGATCATAGATACGCACCACAAATAGCAACATTCTTTAGGGAAGGCTTTAGGTGAAATATGACCCAAGATAACTCCAACAAAGGGATTGATGGATTTAAAATACCTCATTCTTGACAAGAATATGAATCATGAAACATGAAGGAAATTGTCAAGAGTGACATAACACCACCTGAAAAGGTAAGGTAGAAAGAATTGCCCTTCGAAATGTAAGAAGAAGAATACTTGAGCTCCTCAAAACAAAACATGTGTTGAGCACCATGTTTAGTTTTGAGTATGGCTTGGCGGATCATAACTTCGAGAGAAATCTTGAAGAACAATTGAATAATGAAAAGAATCCTTGACGAACCATCATGTAGAGCCTCCATGAAGAACTCCGGTAATGAAAGGATGATAAAAAGAAAGAGAAGTTGAAACCATAAGGTGAAGCCTTGCGATGGTTTAGATGGAGCTTCATGACGAGATAATGCGGAAAACTTGGAACTCCAGAAGAGGAATTAATCACTTGGATGAAATAAGAATAAGAATTATGTTATGTGTATCCTTCACCAATTTAATTGATGATAAGCAACAGATTTGGCACAATACTTATTCTTTTGCAAGGATTGAAGAGAGATATAGCACCAACTTGAAGAAGGCCTTCCACGATTCACCGGTAGGATTTTGAAAGAACGAACGAATTGGTACGGTAATAAAGGAAGAGGAATATTGAACGAACCACCGTAAAAATTGAAAGTGAAAGTAGCAAAGGCACAATTCACCGGGAAGAATTGGAAAATGAATGAAGATACTTGAGGGGATTTAGATACAAGAGAATGAAGAGATCATGAACTGATTAGAGGATATTTGAACGATTCACCAGTAAGATTTGGAGAACGGTAGCTACACGCTGAGAATGAAGAATTATGACATGATGGCCTTCGGAGGAAAAAAAATGGAAACAACTCATGAAATGCTCCGGATGGGTGAAAAGAATTCCCACAATTTAAAACAATTATGATAGGATGGCATGAAACATGAACTACGCATCTTTGGAAGAACGGGTAAGGATTTAAGAGGAACTCTTCTTCGGTCTTCACATGCTGAGAATGTCGAGGAGAAACACCACCAAATTGTTGAGAAACTCCGGAAGGATTAAAAGAGGAAAGATTGAGCCAAAGATGAAAAGAGTTTGAAAGCGACCTTGGAGAAGGCATGTGACTGATGAAAATTCATTCTTACGTCAAACTTTGAAATGAATTTGAGAATAGTTCCAGGAAAATTAGAAGAGTCAGGTAAGATCCTGGGAAAAGACCTGTGGGTTAGGGCCCACTCGAAAGAAACATCATTGAAGGATTGCTTGAAATAAAGATTGCACCGGTAGAATTAAATGGCTTGAATGAAATAACAACCTCAAAATAACTTGAACGGATCTGGAATGAAAAGACGAGCCTTCTGAGATATCTTCAACACTCCAGAACAAATGAATAGGAAGAAGTGAATGATTAAGAGGTGCATCGGCAAGAGAAAGCATTAGAAACGAGAAAAGGAAAATGATGAATATCGAAAGCTTGAATTGGGTCCACCGGAGAAGAAACAACAACGAAGGATGATGAACTTGAAACTGTTGAGCATCTTCATGGGAAATCACCGGATAAGAACATTGATTGAAAAGAGTGAAGAGACTTCACATGAATAAATGGATACTTGATTAAAATATATAAGTCCTTGCAGATAAGGGTGGGAGGGCGGGAAAAAAAAGACAACTTGGGACGGATGAAACAAACACCGTTGTGAAAACTTACAATTGATCTCGCAAATGTTGAAATGATCGGATCCACTTGAAGAGAAGCACGCCGGTTGGAAAGAATTGACATCACAATCTCGATAAACAAGAAGGATTCGCACTCTCATAGAAATATCAGAACACCGCTTGAAAGGTATGGAATCAACACTTCACATCGAAGCAACTCGAATACCACAAATAAAACAGAACAAAGGATTTGGCTTGTAGAATAAGCCGGAACAAATACATATGATAGAGATTTACCCAATCTCATATCATGCATCTGTCGGAAAGATATTCTAGGAGCTACTTGAATTCCCACCTATAACTCCCGAAACTTTCTGGTTATGCAATCTGGTGTTGGGGATATAGGGGACACAAAATATATCACCCAAACTAACAACACCTAGATCCAACTGTATCCATCCGTCAACAGATAACCAAGAAAACTCCGGAAATCGTGTACCTCAACCTTCGAAAAGCATCCGTTATACGACTTATGGCAATACTCCCGAACTCCCAAGATCTTGGGTGGCGCCGAGGTTATCTCACCAACAACTGCATAAAAGAGATTTTCGATGTCGGCAAAACTCGGTATTCCAGAATCGCAACGATAAAATTGTGACGACAACACCTCGGAGCTCAACTCCCGGACACCGCCACAACCCCTAAATGTCGGGAGGCACCAAGAACAATGTTCTCGCCACAAGAATATCGGAACGATCCCAAGATACCGCGTGATCCTAAAAAAATTCGTGAAATTTGAGGAGAGGAAAGACAAAACATCTACGCCAGAGGCCTCACCAGAGCGACGAAGGACCGAGGAGTAAAAAGAATCCTACTCTCGATATATATAATCCTAAGACTCAAAATAGTTTTCTTCTAGACTCAACAACGGCCAACAAACAAGGTGGCTCCTATGGTCGGTCGAGGCTCTGATACCAACTTGTCACGCCCAAGATACGACCCTATCCTAAAGGAACTCGAAGGTCCCACCAAGGATAGAAGCGCATCTTGAAGACGCTTTTGCAAGGTGGATATCATTACATCAACATTACATAATAGTGGGGATACGTCCAATACATACAATGTCACATGAAAACAACAATACAACATACAAGATCAACATCCGACTACGGATGAATCATAAACAGAAACTCAAACAATAACCACCCTGCAAGCCCAGGCTGCCGACCTGGAACCTATCCCCTGATCGAAGAAGAAGCAGAAGGAGAACTCCAAAACAAGGAAACATTGCTCTCGCATCATGATCATCGCATAACCTGTACCTGCAACTGTTGGTGTAGTAAACTGTGAGCCACGAGGACTCAGCAATCCCATTACCATGGGTATCAAGACTAGCAAAGCTTAAAGGGTAAGGAAGGGGTAAAGTGATGACGTTGCAGCAGCGACTAAGCATGATATGGTGGCTAACATACGCAAACAAGAGCGGGAAGAGAAGCAAAGGAACGGTCATGAAGCTAGCAATGATCAAGAAGTGATCCTGAACTCCTACTTACGTCAAACATAACCCAAAAACCGTGTTCTCCTCTCGATCAACCCCGAAAAGAGACACTCACGGTTACGCACACGGTTGGTGTATTTTAGAAAAGTTTACTTCAAGTTTACTACAACCGGATATCAACAAATTCCCATCTGCCACATAACCACGGGCACGGCTTTTGAAAGTTCAAACCCTGCACGGGTGTCCCAACTTAGCCCATGATAAGCTCTCGCGATCAACGAAGGATATTCCTTCTCCCGGGAAGACCCGATCAGACTCGGAATCCCGGTTTACAAGACATTTCGACAATGGTAAAACAAGACCAGCAAGACCACCCGGATGTGCCGACAAATCCCGATAGGAGCTGCACATATCTCGTTCTCAGGGCACACCGGATGAGCTAGACGTCGGGTTGGCATAGACCCCGATTGCCTGTGGGGCGCCGGACATCGCTGGTTTGGGCCAGACTTGAGAAGCACCGCCCGGGGTAAAATAAAGATGACCTCGGGAGCGCGACTCCCAAGGGAAAAAGGCTAGGTGAGGCAAATGGTAAAACCAAGGTTGGGCCTTCTTTGGAGGAGTTTTATTCAAAGCGAACTGTCAAGGGGTCCCATAAATCACCCAACCGCGTTAGGGACGCAAAATCCGGGAACATAATACCGATACGACGAAAACTAGGGCGGCAAGAGTGGAACAAAACACCAGGCATAAGGCCGAGCCTTCCACCCTTTACCAAGTATATAGATGCATTAAATATATATAAGAGATATTGTGATATCCCAACATAAACATAATCCAACATGGAGCAATCTTCATCTTCACCTGCAACTAGAACGCTATAAGAGGGGCTGAGCAAAAGCGGTAACATAGCCAAACAACGGTTTGCTAGGAAGGGTGGCAAAGGTTAGGGGCTATCATGCAATTTGGGAGGCTTGAGCAGCAAGTGGTAGGTAACGCACCATAGCGATAGAACGAAGCAACTAGAATAGCAATGATAGTAATGAGATCCAAGGTGACAGTCATCTTGCCTGAAATCCCGCTAGGAAGAAGAACGAGTCCATGAAGAAGACGAACGGAAGTAGTCGAACGAATCCTCACGATCGCAACGAAACAGGAACTATCGAGACGAAGTACAACCGGAAAGAAGCAAACAACATGGTAAACAACCAACACATGAACAAGGCATGATGCACAACCAAGTTTGATGCATGTCCGGTTTAATGAGGCATGGCATGGCAAGGAGCAACAAACAATACTACAAGTTAAGTGGAGCTCAATATGCAACGAGTTGCATATTGACGAAACACCACATCAATTGTTTAGTTCTCTCTCGGTTTTGTACCCAACAATACTAAATGTTATTAAACATGGCAAGGGGTGAAGCATATGAAAACTACCTATCTAGGCAAGTTTAAATGAGGCCGGAACAACGAACAACAATTCCGGAAAATCCCCAAGTGCATATTTCTAATTTGCTACTGTTCTACCATATACACAATTTTAAAGTTGTTAAACAGCAAAATAAAGTGCAGCAAGTTAAACTAGGCATTTTTCCACCCAATTTACATATAAAGTTTATTTAAAACGGAGCTACGGTTATTTAGTTATGAAATAAATCATATTAACATGCCATTTTAGAAAATTTAAACAAACAGCATTTTAAACATTTTAAACATGGATGAAAGTGGCATACTATTAATCTACAAAAAATTCTAAGCATTTTACATGTTTAAATCATTTTAAACCGATGCACGGTTAATGAGTTATTATATGCATGATGCTTAGGGTTTTCTCAGAAACAACAACTATCCGTTAAATAGCAAAATCATGGAGGCAGGAAAAAAAGCAACAGGCCAAATCGGGCTAAACTGGCTGGCTGGGATGCTCACCTAGCGCCAGATCTGGCTGGGCCGAACGAGGAAGAGGCCCGTGGGCAGGCAGAGGTGAGCTGGGTGCGTGTGCGCGAGGCAGTGCCCAGCGCGGTCAGCGATCACCAACGAAGCGTGGCGTGTGCTCGAACGTCTCGAGGCAGAGGCGCCGTCCTCCTCTGCTCGACAGGAAGCAGAGCAGCGGCGGCGTGGGACTTGCCACGGCAGCGGTGGAACTTGGCAGCAAAGGGCGGGCGCGCCTCGAGGAAGGGTCTCGCGCGAAGAACTCCGTGAAGAAGGGGAGCGGGAAGGCGCCGCTATGGCGATGAACTTGGCGGCTGTGGATGACGCGGGATGGTATGATCCGGGCGGCAGCTTGCGAGGGACTTGGCGCTGGCTTGGCAGGGACGCAGGTCGTGGGGCAGCCGGGAATGAAGGGAGGCGGGCGGGCGGACGGATTTGAGGAAGCCGTCGGCCATGGCGTCAAAGCGGAGCTAGTACCTGAAGAAAATGGTGGCGCGGCAGTTTCAGAGAGGAAAAGACTTGAGAGAAGAAGAGGGGCACGGGGAGAAGGAAGGAAGAGGTCAGCCTGGTTGTTTGCGATGCTGTTGTTGCTGGCGGCGGCAGGAACTTGGCGCCTTTGCTGGACTCCAACGACGCCAAGCTCCGGGAAGAAGGTGGCGGCAACGGGCCTGCCGATTGACGGGCATGGAAGGCGAGGGAGACCAGGGCATCATGGGATTCGGGCGGGCGATGGTTGGGGATGGATCCGAAGGAAGCAGGAGGCTGGCGCCGTGGTGGTTGGGCGAGGGGATCGAGGGAGATCGGTGAGGGAATCCCGATGAAGAAAGTGGCGGCGGCCGAGACGGGATGGGTGGGACATCTCCCTAGATTTTAGGGTTGATATATTTATATAGCAAGAGGGGTAGGTTTAGGTGTATTTGGTCCCTCCGATCGTAATTGGACGGTTGAGAAAAAAAAGGTTGGGAGTCTAAATAAGAAAACGGAAATATTTTATAGATGTTTGGGGATGATCCGAATCCATTAGTGACGGCAGACCGGTTCGGGTTCGGGTAAATTTTGGACACGCACACGAGTGGTCTGAGAGAGGTCAATGGGGACAAGAACATGACAAAATAACAACAGAGGCAAAGAGATAAGGGGCAACTACGAACGGCTACGAGTTTTATGAAAATATGCAAATGCAATGCGCATGATGCTATGAGATGAGATGCCTGACATGAACACAATGCAAAACAACAGACAAAACCCAACCACAGAGGAAAAAAAAACATATCGCATCTCCGGAAAAGGCAAGAGTTGGAGTTACGAATATGGAAAGTTGTATCCGGGGCGTTACAACACTCCACCACTACGAGAGGATCTCGTCCCGAGATCTAGGATGGCACCGTAGGGAATAGGAAGAGGAAGATAAGAGGTAAACTAAGTTGCTTCTTTGACGAACGAGTGAACCTTGAGAGGTTGAGCAATTTTAAAAGAAAGAGTACAACAGAGATGAACGAGATTGCAAACAATCCGGTAGAAAAGAGGAACAAGGAGTATTACGAGAACTTGAAGGTTGAAAGACATGGAAATAAGAGCTTCACGAACGAAAAGAATATGACCACCTCGGTACACTGAGATAGCCAAGGAACAGGAATGACAGAATTTGGACAGCACTCCGGTAGAAAAGAGAAGAAAACTTGATGAGATGAAAAGATATTTGAAGAGATGACAGAACACTCCGGTCAAAAGGATAAGCACGAAAAGAACATGATCCTCACAATTCGAGATGATGAGTGAAGAGAGCAACATCACCATGCCTCCGGAAGAAAGAATAGAAGATAGATCATTGAAATAAAAGAGTGGAGAAGAAAAAGGCAACTTCTACCACAATTGAATTTGGAAGGCATCCTTGCAAGAAGGTTATAACCGATTTGTTGGAAAACCAACACCGAAAAGAATAAGCTTGTAGTGGGCTTATGGAAACATCTCAAGACCATGAGGTGAAAACCGGCCACTAATGGAAACCATTGATTTGATTGAGAGCACTAAAAATATGAAAAAAACTTCTTCACCGAGATGAGAAGGACAAAATTGGATCATAGATACGCACCACAAATAGCAACATTCCTTAGGGAAGGCTTTAGGTGAAATATGACCCAAGATAACTCCAACAAAGGGATTGATGGATTTAAAATACCACATTCTTGACAACAATATGAATCATGAAACATGAAGGAAATTGTCAAGAGTGACATAACACCACCTGAAAAGGTAAGGTAGAAAGAATTGCACTTCGAAATGCAAGAAGAAGAATACTTGAGCTCCTCAAAACATAACATGTGTTGAGCACCATGTTTAGTTTTGAGTATGGCTTGGCGGATCATAACTTCGAGAGAAATCTTGAAGTACAATTGAATAATGAAAAGAATCCTTGACGAACCATCATGTAGAGCCTCCATGAAGAACTCCGGTAATGAAAGGATGATAAAAAGAAAGAGAAGTTGAAACCATAAGGTGAAGCCTTGCGATGGTTTAGATGGAGCTTCGTGACGAGATAATGCGGAAAACTTGGAACTCCGGAAGAGGAATTAATCACTTGGATGAAATAAGAATAAGAATTATGTTATGTGTATCCTTCACCAATTTAATTAATGATAAGCAACAGATTTGGCACAATACTTATTCTTTTGCAAGGATTGAAGAGAGATATAGCGCCAACTTGAAGAAGGTCTTCCACGATTCATCGGTAGGATTTGGAAAGAACGAATGAATTGGTACGGTAATAAAGGAAGAGGAATATTGAACGAACCACCGTAAAAATTGAAAGTGAAAGTAGCAAAGGCACAATTCACCGGGAAGAATTGGAAAACTTATGAAGATACTTGAGGGGATTTAGATACAAGAGAATGAAGAGATCATGAACTTATTAGAGGATATTTGAACAATTCACCAGTAAGATTTGGAGAACGGTAGCTACACGCTGAGAATGAAGAATTATGACATGATGGCCTTCGGAGGGAAAAAAATGGAAACAACTCATGAAATGCTCCGGATGGGTGAAAAGAATTCCCACAATTTAAAACAATTATGAGAGGGTGGCATGAAACTTGAACAACGCATCTTTGGACGAACGGGTAAGGATTTAAGAGGAACTCTTCTTCGGTCTTCACATGCTGAGAATGTCGAGGAGAAACACCACCAAATTGTTGAGAAACTCCGGAAGGATTAAAAGAGGAAAGGTTGAGCCAAAGATGAAAAGAGTTTGAAAGCGACCTTGGAGAAGGCATGTGATCGATGAAAATTCATTCTTACGCCAAACTTTGAAATGAATTTGAGAATAGTTCCGTGAAAATTAGAAGAGTCGTAAGATCCTCGAAAAGACCGTGGGTTAGGGCCCACTCGAAAGAAACATCGTTGAAGGATTGCTTGAAATAAAGATTGCACCGTAGAATTAAATGGCTTGAATGAAATAACAACCTCAAAATAACTTGAACGGATCTGGAATGAAAAGACGAGCCTTCCGAGATATCTTCAACACTCCGTAACAAATGAATAGGAAGAAGTGAATGATTAAGAGGTGCATCGGCAAGAGAAAGCATTAGAAACGAGAAAAGGAAAATGATGAATATCGAAAGCTTGAATTGGGTCCACCGGAGAAGAAACAACAACGAAGGATGATGAACTTGAAACTGTTGAGCATCTTCATGGGAAATCACCGGATAAGAACATTGATTGAAAAGAGTGAAGAGACTTCACATGAATAAATGGATACTTGATTAAAATATATAAGTCCTTGCAGAAAAGGGTGGGAGGGCGGGAAAACAAAGACAACTTGGGACGGATGAAACAAACACCGTTGTGAAAACTTAGAATTGATCTCGCAAATGTTGAAATGATCGGATCCACTTGAAGAGAAGCACGCCGGTTGGAAATAAATGACATCACAATCTCGATAAACAAGAAGGATTCGCACTCTCATAGAAATATGAGAACACCGCTTGAAAGGTATGGAATCAACACTTGACAACGAAGCAACTCGAATACCACAAATAAAACAAAACAAAGGATTTGGCTTGCAGAATAAGCCGGAACAAATACATATGATAGAGATTTACCCAATCTCATATCATGCATCCTGTCGGAAAGATATTCTAGGAGCTACTTGAATTCCACCTATAACTCCCAAACTTTCTCGGTTATGCAATCTGGTGTTGGGGATACAGGGACACAAAATATATCACCCAAACTAACAATACCTAGATCCAATTGTATCCATCCGTCAACACATAACCAAGAAAACTCCGGAAATCGTGTACCTCAACCTTCGAAAAGCATTCGTTATACGAGTTATGGCAATACTCCCGAACTCCCCAGTACTGGGTGGCGTCGAGGTTATCTCACCAACAACTGCATAAAAGAGATTTTCGATGTACTCAGGTATTCCAGAACTGCAATGATAAAATTGTGACGACAACACCTCGGAGCTCAACTCCCAGGGACACTTCCACAACCCCTAAATGTCAGGAGGCACCAAGAACAATGTTCTCGTCACAAGAATATCAGAACGATCCCAATATACCGCGTGATCCTAAAAAAAATTCGTGAAATTTGAGGAGAGGAAAGACAAAACATCTACGTCAGGAGGCCTCACCAGAGTGACGAAGGGACTGAGGAGTAAAAAGAATCCTACTCTCTGATATATATAATCCTAAGACTCAAAATAGTTTTCTTCTAGACTCAACAACGGGCAACAAACAAGGGGGCTCCTACGGTCGGTCGAGGCTCTGGTACCAACTTGTCACGCCCAAGATGCGACCCTATCCTAAAGGAACTCGAAGGTCCCACCAAGGATAGAAGCGCATCTTGAAGACGCTTTTGCAAGGTGGATATCATTACATCAACATTATATAATAGTGGGGATACGTCCAATACATACAATGTCACATGAAAACAACAATACAACATACAAGATCAACATCCGACTACGGATGAATCATAAATGTAAACTCAAACAATAACCACCTGCTAGCCTGTGCTGCCCACCGAACCTATCCCCGATCAAGAAGAAGCGTATGAGAACTCCAAAACAAGCAAACATCGCTCTCGCGCCATGATCATCGTGACAACCTGTACCGCAACTGTTGGTGTAGTAAACTGTGAGCCACGAGGACTCAGCAATCCCATTACCATGGGTATCAAGACTAGCAAAGCTTAAAGGGTAAGGAAGGGGTAAAGTGATGAGGTTGCAGCAGTGACTAAGCATGATATGGTGGCTAACATACGCAAACAAGAGCGAGAAGAGAAGCAAAGGAACGGTCGTGAAGCTAGCAATGATCAAGAAGTGATCCTGAACTCCTACTTACGTTAAACATAACCCAAAAACCGTGTTCTCCTCTCGATCAACCCCGAAAAGAGACACTCACGGTTACGCACACAGTTGGTGTATTTTAGAAAAGTTTACTTCAAGTTTACTACAACCGGATATCAACAAATTCCCATCTGCCACATAACCGCGGGCACGGCTTTCGAAAGTTCAAACCCTGCAGGGGTGTCCCAACTTAGCCCATGATAAGATCTCGTGATCAACGAAGGATATTCCTTCTCCCGGGAAGACCCGATCAGACTCGGAATCCCGGTTTACAAGACATTTCGACAATGGTAAAACAAGACCAGCAAGACCACCCGGATGTGCCGACAAATCCCGATAGGAGCTGCACATATCTCGTTCTCAGGGCACACCGGATGAGCCAGACGTCGGGTTGGCATAGACCCTGATTGCCCAGGGGGCGCCGGACATCGCTCGGTTTGGGCCAGCACTTGGAGAAGCACTGGCCCGGGGGGGTAAAATAAAGATGACCCTCGGGAGCGCGACTCCCAAGGGAAAAAGGCTAGGTGAGGCAAATGGTAAAAACCAAGGTTGGGCCTTGCTGGAGGAGTTTTATTCAAAGCGAACTGCCAAGGGGGTCCCATAAATCACCCAACCGCGTTAGGGGCGCAAAATCCGGGAACATAATACCGATATGACGGAAACTAGGGCGGCAAGAGTGGAACAAAACACCAGGCATAGGCCGAGCCTTCCACCCTTTACCAAGTATATAGATGCATTAAATATATATAAGAGATATTGTGATATCCCAACATAAACATAATCCAACATGGAGCAATCTTCATCTTCACCTGCAATTAGAACGCTATAAGAGGGACTGAGCAAAAGCGGTAACATAGCCAAACAACGGTTTGCTAGGAAGGGTGGCAAAGGTTAGGGGCTATCACGCAATTTGGGAGGCTTGAGCAGCAAGTGGTAGGTAACGCAGCATAGCGATAGAACGAAGCAACTATAATAGCAATGATAGTAATGAGATCCAAGGTGACGGTCATCTTGCCTGAAATCCCGCTAGGAAGAAGAACGAGTCCATGAAGAAGACGAACGGAAGTAGTCGAACGAATCCTCACGATCGCAACGAAACAGGAACTATCGAGACGAAGTACAACCGGAAAGAAGCAAACAACATGGTAAACAACCAACACATGAACAAGGCATGATGCACAACCAAGTATGATGCATGTCCGGTTTAATGAGGCATGGCATGGCAAGGAGCAGCAAACAATACTACAAGTTAAGTGGAGCTCAATATGCAACGAGTTGCATATTGACGAAACACCACATCAATTATTTAGTTCTCTCTCGGTTTTGTACCCAACAATATTAAATGTTATTAAACATGGCAAGGGGTGAAGCATATGAAAACTACCTATCTAGGCAAGTTTAAATGAGGCCGGAAAAACGAACAACAATTCCGGAAAATCCCCAAGTGCATATTTCGAATTTGCTACTGTTCTGCCATATACACAATTTTAAAGTTGTTAAACAGCAAAATAAAGTGCAGCAAGTTAAACTAGGCATTTTTCCACCCCATTTACATATAAAGTTTATTTAAAACGGAGCTACGGTTATTTAGTTATTAAATAAATCATTTTAACATGCCATTTTAGCAAATTTAAACAAACAGCATTTTAAACATTTTAAACATGGATGGAAGTGGCATATTATTAA
Organism: Aegilops longissima; assembly: GCA_021605205.1. Lineage (NCBI taxonomy): Eukaryota > Viridiplantae > Streptophyta > Magnoliopsida > Poales > Poaceae > Aegilops > Aegilops longissima. The sequence goes on from CM038681.1 coordinate 291,848,043, forward strand.
TTTACACAAAATTCTAAGCATTTTACATGTTTAAATCATTTTAAACCGATGCACGGTTAATGAGTTATTATATGCATGATGCTTAGGGGTTTTTCTGTAAAACAGCAACTATCCGGTTAAATAGCAAAATCGCGGAGGCAGGAAAAAAATGCAACATGCCGAAACTGGGCGAAATTGGGCTGGCTGGGATGCTCACCTAGCGGCCAGATCTGGCTGGGCCGAACGAGGAAGAGGCCCGTGGGCGAGGCAGAGGTGAGCTGGGTCTGGGTGCGCGAGGCAGGCCCAGCGCGTCGTCACGATCACCAACGAGCGCAGGCGCGGCGCTGAACGTCTCGAGGCAGAGGAGGCGTCCTCCTCTGCTCGACAGGAAGCAGAGCAGTGGCAGCGTGGGACTTGCCACGGCAGCGGTGGAACTGGGCAGCAGGGCGGCGGCGCTCCTCGAGGAAGGGTCTCGCAGCGAAGAACTCCGGTGAAGAAGGGGAGCGGGCCGGCTGCGCCGTTGCGGGCGATGAACTTGGCGACAGGGATGACGCGGGGACGGCATGATCCGGGCGGCGGCTTGCGAGGGACTTGGCGCGGGCTTCGGCAGGGACGCAGGGTCGTGGGGCAGCCGGGAATGAAGGGAGGCGGCGCGGGGCGGACCGGACTTGAGGAGGCCGTCGGCCATGGCGTCAGGCAGAGCTAGTACCTGAAGAAAATGGTGGCGCGGCAGTTTCAGAGAGGAAAAGACTTGAGAAAAGACGAGGGGCACGGGGAGAAGGAAGGAAGAGGTCAGCCTGGTTGTTTGCGATGCTGTTGTTGCTGGCGGCGGCAGGAACTTGGCGCCTTGCGCGGGACTCCAACGACGCGAAGCTCCGGGAAGAAGATGGCGGCAACGGGCCTACCGATTGGACGGGCATGGAAGGCGATGGAGACCAGGGGCACTGCGGGATTCGGGCGGCTGCGATGGTTGGGGATGGATCCCGAAGGAAGCAGGAGGCTGGCGCTCGGTGGTGGTTGGGCGAGGGGATCACGGGAGATCGGTGAGGGGATCCTGATGAAGAAAGTGGCGGCGGCCAAGACGGGATGGATGGGACATCTCCCTAGATTTTAGGGTTGATCTATTTATATAGCAAGAGGGGTAGGTTTAGGTGTATTTGGTCCCTCCGGTCGTAATCGGACGGTTGAGAAAAAAAAGGTTGGGAGTCTAAATAAGAAAACGGAAATATTTTATAGATGTTTGGGGATGATCCGAATCCATTGGTGACGACAGACCGGTTCGGGTTCGGGTAAATTTCAGACACGCACACGAGTGGTCTGAGAGAGGTCAACGGGGACAAGAGCCTGAAAAAATAACAAAGGAGGCAAAGAGAGAAGGGGCAACTACGAACGGCTACGAGTTTTATGAAAATATGCAAATGCAATGCGCATGATGCTATGAGATGAGATGCCTGACATGAACACAATGCAAAACAACAGACAAAACCCAACCACAGAGGAAAAAAACATATCGCATCTCCGGAAAAGGCAAGAGTTGGAGTTACGAATATGGAAAGTTGTATCAAGCAGAAGCCAGGAGAGACCTTGCAGAAGTACATCCAGCGCTTCAACAACGTTCGCCTTAAGATCCCCAAGGTGACGGACGAGGCCATCATCTCAGCGTTTTCTGATGGTGTTCGCGACTTCAAGATGAAGGAGGAGCTCGCCATCCATGAGGAGCTATGCACAGCTCTGGAGCTATTCAACATGGCGACCAAGTACGCAAGAGCTGAGGAGGGGCGCCTTTCCCTCCTTGAGCTCCCTGCTGCCGACCTAGAGGATAAGAAAGCCAAGGCCAAGGACTGAAGCGCACGGGGGTAGCCGTGCTTGCAGCGGAGCCGGTCACGAAGCATGGCCGGGACCATCCCGAGTCGTCCAAGAGCAGCGTCCGTTTTGTGCCTTCTACAACGTGCGCAGCCACAACACCAACGATTGTCAGGAGCTCAGGGCCATCCAAGATGGACACTTCGGTCGACGCCCAAGCGCAACGACCGGGGCTATGGACGAGGAGGAGGATGAGGTGGGGGACGCTGGGACGACCGCGGCCCTCGCCGAGAGTGGCGTGACCGGCCTCGTGAGGACCGCTGGCAGGACCAGCCTCGTGAGGGCGCATGGAGGGACCAGCCGCGCGAGGACCGCCCTCAAGGCAATGCTGGTCTCCCTCCATTGCCGCCACCGGCAAGAAGAAATGGCGACCACCATCAGGACGAGGGGGCCGGGGGCTTCCAGGAGCCGCGCGCTATCGCTTGCATCTTGGGCGGTGCTCAGGCCCCAGCTTCCCAGCGTCTCTTCAAGCAGTTTGCTCGCGAGGTGAACGTGGCCCTTCCCAAGCTCGAGGCTACGCACCCGCTCAGGTGGTCCAAGTGTGCCATCATCTTCAGCTCATCAGACCAGTTCAAGTGTGTGGCGACTATCGGCGCCCTCCCGATGCTTTGCTCGCCTGTCATCAGCAACGTCCAAGTCACAAAGACCCTCATCGATGGTGGCACAGGGCTCAATGTCCTGTCCGTCGAGACATTCGACAGCGTCCAAGTGCCATACTATCAGCTGCAGCCTACCAAACCCTTCTCAGCAGTGACTGACGGCTCCACCACCCTGATAGGGTAGGTCCGTCTCCCTGTCACCTTTGGCCAGCGCAACAACTACCACACCGAGCTCATCGACTTTGAAATCTCCCACATTCGTCTGCCGTACAACGCCATCCTCGGTATCCAGCATTAGCCAAGTTCATGGCAGTAACCCACCACAGCTACAACGTCCTTAAGATGCCAGGAAGCGGCGGAATCATCACAGTCCCCTTCAAAGAAAGAGATGCGGTGTGCTCCCTGGAGCGTGCCTTCCAAGCTGCAACAATTGAAGACCCTGACAGAGAGGGCACCCTGTACCCTCCTGAGGCCATCCCCAAGAAGAAGAAGCAACAACTACACACAGGGCACCAGGAGAGCGGCGTCTCCAACGGCGCCGCCTCAAGATCAGCCCCGCACCTGGGGCGCCTCCCTCCCTCACATAGAATGGTGCGCCTGGCGCCCTCCTTGGGCGAGGCTCGGGAGCTCTCTTCTGGAGGGCCTCAGACCTAGCCAACATCACGAGGGAGGCGCTCGGGCACCACGTGGAGGAGTGCTTTGCGGCGCGTTTCCCTCAAGAGGGCACTGGGCAAGGAGCGCCCGGTGCTTAGGAGTTCATCATCAAGGCCACCCAGGAGCTTCAAGAAGCAAGGACCATGGGCGGCGACCGCCGCCAACCTAGCGCAGCCCCCCATCCTGGCGAGGACGGCGGGCTGCGCGTCTGCATCGACATTCCAGGGCTCAACAGGGCTGCGTCTCAGAAGCGCTTCTGGCCTTCGCGCGTTGGGCGGTGCGAGGGTCCACCTCACAGCTACGTCTGCATGCCATTTGGCTTGCCGTACGTGGCGGTCGCCTTCCAGCACCACCTGCGGAGTGTCCTATCTGCCCAGGAAGCCAGGCATCGCGCAGTCCAGGCGGAGATGGCGACGGTCCTCGAAGACCCGCCCGGGCCCCCAAAGCCTCCCGAGGCTCATGGTCCTGGCGGCTCATGAGGAGCGACTCCTTCATCGCGCGCCTTTGGCTACCTCAACCCTCCTTCGACAACGGTACCAGGTGACACTTTCCGAGTTTACTCAGCTGGGAGCGCCCCTCGGGTTGCACGACTCCCAGGCCGCACGGGCCTATCCCTGTGGTATGTATCCTTTTTGCATCTTTAAGCTTACTCTGTTCGGGGCGCCCCTCGGGCAACATCATCCCCAGGCCGCTCAGGTTCGTCCCAGTGGCATGTATCGTTCTTGCTTCTATCTGAACTAGCTTATCTCCTTGCATGGTTTTCTTACGGCTGTCGCTTGTTTGATTACACCTCGCGGCATCCCGCGTTGCTAACCGATCTCCTGTTTAACCCGTGGTGAAAACTCCACATGCCGGCACGGTGCATGTGCTCGGGTCCGTCCCTGCAATGCTGACAAACCTGAGAGATCAAGCTCTGGCTCACGGCCCGCTCTGCACACGCCACCTCATCAGATCCTCAGCGCCTTCATCTTCTTGTGGAACAATCAGCAACAGGGTAACCAACGCGATCGCGGGTTATACTCTCTCTTCAGCTAACCTACAGGAACCTCCCGAGGATGATAGTGGGCGGTACCGCGGGCTCCTTCTTTTCCCATGCAATCCGCTATGCTGCTAAAGGGGGCACCGAGCATGGCGCCTCAGGAGCTCTTACTGGTTCTCCTGGCCTCACCGCTGGCCTTGACCACGGCATCGCGACCTGGCATACCAGTGGTGGCTGAGCTCGCTCGAGGGCCGGGACCCGAGGACGTAGAGCACACGGAAGAGCGTGGCAAAGAAGGGAAAGCTCGCACGGGCCTAACCCGGCTGCACTATGGCCATTGACGCACGAGCCTGGCGCAGCACAAGGAATCGACTCTGGACCGCTAAGATAAGTTTCTCACTCGGGTCGGCCAAGCGATGTGGCACAGGATTCCCATCTCTTGCGGCCTTGCTACGGCAACGTTGTCTACCTTTCCTACCCTTAGGTAGCTGCTTGCACGCTAAAGGGGACCTCTTGAGCATCGCGCCTCAGGAGCTCTTACTGGACCTCACGCCGCTCACCTCCTGGCCTTGACCACGACATCGCGACGTGGCATACAAGCGACAGCTGCAGCCTGCCTGGGGACCTTAACCTGTCGGCGTAGAGCACCAAGCTACCGCGAGGTTGGAAAGGGGGGACGGAGCCGAAGCAACACATGCAGTCGTAAATCTTCATAATAAGGGAAATATTAACGAAGGGCTCTACAGATCCTTTACACACCCCCACGGGGTTCGTCTCGATTCCTCACACGGAACAAAAGAAGAAGGTTTCTAGGAGCCCTGAGCCCTGTCTACAACCGCCAATGCTGCCGACGCCATCATCAACAGTAGACCACGGGAGGCCGACGCCAACCACATCCGGATCAACGGCGGCGGCGGGCGGACGCCGTTGCCATGCTCCGGGCACGGCGAAAGCTTGGGGGCACGTAGCTGTCATCGCTTGTCTCCGGAGTCTCGTAGGGCTCGGGAGAGTCGCTGGACTCCCAAGTGCCGTCGCTGCTGCTGGAGGAACCATTGGCGAGGCCAGCGGCTGGCACGGCTCCTGCCACAGTGTTGTCCCGGCGACCCTCTCCAGGGCAGCACTCCAGGCGGCGGCCTTCCTCATCGAAGACCTTGAAGAACATCATGGAGGCGCCGTCGTATTCAAAGTGGATGGCGAGGACACCCTCCGCATGGCAAATTCGGGTGACCTCGCCCCATCCGCGACTCATGAAGATCTTGCCCGGGGAGGTGACCTCAACCTCCTCCCTCGTCGCGAGGGCATCACACTCAGCGTGCTACAGTCATAGCTCCAGCGGACCCCTCGGCGGCATCTCGGCGAAGAAGAACTGCGGGAAGTGAATCCAAGAGCGCAGAGGCATCGCTGCCCATGCCACCAGTTCGCGCGAGGAGCCTGCGGTGTGGGTTCCTGGGGCGATGGCGCGTGCCACCACGGCGCGGCGACCACGGCCTCGGCGTGGATGGCGTTGATCACCGCCTCCTTCTCCGGAGCCTTCGGCCTGGGCGTACAAAGGCAGCGGATACCCGGGGTGAGGCCGCTCATACCAAGGCCTCGACACCTGCGGCCTCACGACTACATCGCGGCAGCGGGCCAGCCTCTTCTTCAGCGGAAGCAGCCCCGGCTCGTCGCGGGGGGCTTTTTCCTTCTCAGCGGTCGAGAATCCCGTATTGGCGCCATGGCTGTCGCTGCTAGCAATGAAGCAAGGAAGAAGAAGCGAGCGGAACAGGAAGAAATGAGCTACGGGGGCTCCCCCCTCCTCATTTATAGCAATAGAAGGCCAACCGGCGACCCCCACGATCACAGGTAATGATGGTTTTCTCTGCATGCACCAGGAACTCGTCAAGTCGGGCAGTTGCCGAGGCAGCATGGGGAAGCGTAGATGCCCACGTCTCGTCAGTCGCCACACGTCAATCAAGGCCGCAGGTTGTTGGGGCCCATGGTGCGCCGCACTTGCCCCTCGGCTTCGCCTCGAAGCCAAGGCCGACCGTGCCTTGGGCCCGGGGCTACTATCGGCGTTCTGGGAACGGGGGTCCCAAGACCTGCCTGCCTGCAGCCCACGGGGTGGCTCCTCTAGCGGCCTGGTACGACCCATATTCACCAGCAAACACTCAAGACCCTCACGAGGGGCCGAGCCTCGCGAGGCGGACGACAGAAGAACTCCTCAGGGGCGGCCTCACTAGGCTGGCTCGCGAGGAGCGGAGAGATCAAGGCGAGGGGCACCTCATGAGGTTCCCGTGACGTGGGCCGTGACGACCAAGGCCAGGCGGGCGCCAGCGGGTGCAGAGTACCCATTGCCTCTTTGGTGCTAAAGGGGCAAGCGCAGGCGAGGAGTCCCGAGGCATCAGGCAAAGGTTTCCATATCGGTGCAACGAGACCCAGACCAGCAGGATGGAGGTCATCGCGGAGCCCATGACGGCATCACCACCAGAGCCTTTGGCAGGAGAAAGAACACCTTTTGTCAGGATAGCTTGTACTAGTTGTCCCCCTTCAAATTGGCCGTTGTGGGATCCCTTCCCGACTAATATTTGGGAGGAGGACCCGGGCCTCTATAAATAGGACTAGCCACTACCTTAGAGGGGGACAAATCATTCATATCATCCTCAACCACACAAGATCACCAAGCACAAGAACACCTCCCCTCAGGAGGCTGTTCTTCCCTTGTACTTGTCCATCCTCAGCCAACAAGGCTATCCACCACACCACACTGGAGTAGGGTATTACACCACATCGGTGGCCCGAACCATTATAAACTTTTGTGTTCCTTGTTCTTCGAGTTCGACGTGCTGAGCTTTGAGATTGTGGTGAGCGAGTGAGCTAGGGGGAGGGGGAGATCTTCATGCGCACCCAGAGTTCAAACCTTGGGGGTTTTGCCGGAACCCGAAATCCGACACAATGTATCTATCTACCACTATAAGATTAGATCCTTGCAAGAAAACAGTTCAAGGGGATTGATAACCCACTTGCCCGCATTGGGTGCACGTATTTGCTCTTTTGTGTGCATGTACTATTCAATAGGATTTGCATGGTTCTCCTTTTGGTTCGATAACCTTCATTCTCATTGAGGGAAATACTTATCAGCTACTATATTGCTTCATTCTTCCTCTATGGGGAAAATCCCAACACCGCTCACAAGTAGCAGAAAGAATTTCTGGCACCGTTGCCAGGGAGACATCATCAAAACCTACAACTACCTTCATCTACATTGTCATTTACTTTCTCTACTTTTTATTTTTCTTCTATTACTCTCACAAAAAAAATCAGAAACACAAAAACATTTTACTTTGCTTGGTTGCTTGCAATAATCATGTTATCACACAAAAACAGAAAATAAAGACATATGGATCCTCATCCACTTGCCAATCTTTTCAAACATGCTGCAAGTTGTAAACCAATAGCTAGTAATGAAGAAGTGATAAAATAAAATGCTTTTGGGATACATCTTTTGAATGAAAAGCATGATTACAGTTGTGTTAGTATAAATGCTACGAATATCAATTGTGCTAATGATCCTGTTTGGGGTGATAATCATGATGCTTCTTGCGATTTTGAAAATTTATTTGAGCTTCAGATGAATCTATTATTTATAGTGATATTTGCAATACTATTAAAAGTGGGTTTGGAAGAGTATCAACTTTAGGTAAAGATCCCACTATTCTGGAGAACAATCAATCTTATGAACTTCTTGATAAAAGTGGGTTTGGAGAGGTCATGACTTTAGTTGATGATCCCACTATCTTGGAAGATTATAAAACTTTTATGCATGTGGATCATAAAGAGAATGTTTTACATGATAGTTATATTGTTGACTTTGACTATGATCCTACATGTAATTATTTTGAGAGAGGCAAATATGGTTATAAAAATCTCCATATCACTAAATTACCTCTCTTTGTGTCAAAATTATTAATGCTTCATTCTTCCTATTTGCATGTGCTAGAAGTTGCTTGTCTTGATAATTTGTTTTCTTATGAAATGCCTATGTATAGGAAGTATCTTAAACTTAATTTTTTTTCACATGCTACATGATCCTCTCTTTGTGTTTCAATTATTATCTTTCATGTGAGAGTCATTGAAATCTCAAGCCTATCTTAATGGCCACAAAGAAAGAACTTGTTGGGAGACAACCGAATATTTATCTGTATGATTTATTTTATTTTTCTTGAGTGACATGATTATTGCTAATTTAATGATTGTTTTTTATGTTTTAGTTATTTTGTGCCAAGTAAAGCCTTTGGGGTGATTTGGTTGATAGTTGACTTGATTCTGTGAAAAATGATAAAATTTTGTGTGGGTACTGGAATTACTATAATTCACTGGAGCATGATAAAATTCGGAAAATTTTACACATGATTGATATACAAATTTTCCACATTTTTATAGTTTCTTCAGATTTTTTTGGAGTTACAGAAGTATAGTCTTTGTTCAGATCATTACAGACTATTTTGTTTTTGATATATTCTATTTTTATTGCATAGTGTGCTTGTTTTAATGATGTTATGGATTATATCGGGGGATATAAGTCATGGAGAAGTTAGAATACAGTAGGTGTTATGCAAGACTAAATTATGAATGAGTTTACAATAGTACCTAAAGTTATGATTTGTCTATTATACTAAGGATCTCATAAGTTTTCTATTGAGTTTTGTGCGCTGAAGTTTTCAAGTTTTGGGTGAGATCGCGATGGATAATAGAATAAGGACCGTCAAGGCCCTAAGCTTGGGGATGCCCAACACACTCCAAGGTAATATTCAAGGAAGACCCAAGCATATAAGCTTGGGGATGCCCTGGATGGCATCCCCTCTTTTGTCTACAATTCATCAGTATCTTACTTGGAGCTATATTTTTATTCATCACAGGATATGAGTCTTACTTGGAGCATCTTGTGCCATAGTTTTGTTTTTTTTGCTTGTTATTTTTCCACAATAATTGTTTTCTGGACACAACTTTTTGACAAATACACACATTCATTGTGATTTGTTAGAATGCTCTATGAGCTTAACTTATATCTTTTGAGCTATGCAGTTGCTCTACTGCTTCACTTGTATCTGTTAGAGCACGGTAGTGGTTATATTTTATAGAAATGATTGAACTCTCGTTATTCAATTAAATATTTTTGGAAGTCTTTAAATAGGAAGTGGTAATGAGCACAGGTTATAAGACTAGTCCAAAAAGTATAGGTACTTAAGAGTGGTATAGTAAAACTTTCATGTAGATCACTAAATATGAAATGTATGTTTTAATTATATTGATGTTGTCATATGAATAGTTATGAGTCCATGATCATTGGTTAGTAAGAATATCAATATTAAAACTTGTTATTACCTACTCATTTAAGTGCATGACATGGCATGGTGGCGATGTTTGAGCATTTTTATGTCTGATTAAAATCCTTGAGTGTTGTCATAATCGGGGGTGCACGATGGTTAACTCCTACCAACCTCCTGGCTCGTGCCTAGGGGCATGTGTGTAGTACTTTGCTTCAAGGACTAATAAACTTCTGTAATAATTTTATGAGTTCTTTATGACTAATGTGAGTCCATGGATAATTATGCACTCCAACCGTTCCGCAATTTGCTAGCCTCTTCGGTACCGTGCATTGTCCTTTCTCACCTTGGGAGTTGGTGCAAACTTTGTCAGTGCATCCAAACCATGTGATATGATACGCTCTATCACACATAAGCCTCCTTATATCCTATTCAAAACAGCCACCATACCTACCTATCATGTCATTTCCATAGACATTCCGAGATTTATTGCCATGCAACTTCCACTCTTCCGTCACATGACTTGTGTGTTCATCATCATATTGCTTTGCATGGTCATATAGAGCTGACATGATATTTGTGGCAAAGCCACCGTTCTTCATTTTTATACATGTTACGCTAGATTATTGCACATCCTTGTACACTGCCAGAGGCATTCGTATGGATTCATATTGTTTTAGTTTATTTATTTGTAAGTAAATAAAAGTGTGTTGATCATCATTATTAGAGCATTGTCCCAGTGAGGAAAGGATGATGGAGACAATGATCCCCCGGAAATTCGGGATGAGACTCCGGACGAAAAAAAGGGGCCAAAAGAGCCCAACAAAAAATGAGAGAAAAAGAGAGAAGGGGCAATGTTACTATCTTTTTACCACACTTGTGCTTCAGAGTAGCGCCATATTCTTCATACAGAGAGTCTACTGAGTTATCCCTTTCATATACTAGCTAGCAGGAATTTTTCATTATAGAACTTGGCTTGTATATTCCGATGATGGGCTTCCTAAAATGCCTGAGGTCTTCATGAGCAACCAAGTTGGATGCACACCCACTTAGTTTCAGTTTGAGCTTTCATACACTTAGCTCTTAGTGCATCTGTTGCATGGTTGTCATATAATATTCGAGAACACATGAGGGAAAATCTTGCAGCTGTCATATAATATCCGAGAATAATAAATGGCATGTTCTTGAGTCCAAAATCGAGGAGATTCTGAAGTGCGTGGCTTGTTGTATGGACTCTCTTGAAACAAATTTGGATGAGTGTTCTTATTGAAAAGTGGTCCTTTAACACCAACGTCGATGGAGAACGGTGGTAGTTGCTCACGAGGATATGGGTACTGTCACAGCCCTAGAATTGCTTGACATTAGTTGCATTAAGGCATTCATGTCATCATGTTAATTTCCATGAAATTGAAATGGGGAGGACCAAGCCCTAGCACTAAAACAATTCAAATAGGTTCAACTTCAAAATATTTTCAATGAACCCAAAATGCCTTTGGAGATGTTCATAATTTTGATAAAGGTAAAACCTCCGCCAAAAATGATGAGCATATTTCTTGGCCATTTATGGATTTTGAATTAATTGTGAAGTATTTGCATTTGGGCATTTAAATACTATAAAATAATTTAAATGCTCAAATAATTCTAAGACTAAATGTGGGCTGTTGCATATATTTGAGAAGGTACCCACAATTATTTTCAGGATTTTTAAAAGTGCCCTGTATTTTTAATAAAGCCCTAAAACTACAGAATATTAGAAAACTAAAACAAAAAAAAAAGAGAGAGAGGAACTACTGGTGCTCACCTCTCAGCCCACCTGCCCAGCCCCTCCACTGGACGGCCCAGCCCACCGGCTGGAGCGGTCGTCTCTAACCTCTGCCAGTAGGCAGAGGCGTGTCGACGCGCGCGCGGCCGAGGCCTCCACCTCCTGCTTGCCGCTTCCCCTCGACGCCCTGGACGCCTCCCGCTACGCCACGCAGCCCCGGGTTCACTCCCTCGCTCTCCCCGTGCTCGTTTCCTCCTCTGAACCGCGCTCTCTCCCGCAACCGAGCGCCACCGTCGCCGCCGCTCGCTGCTGCCGCAGCCACCGCCCTTCCCTTGCCTCGCCGGCGTGCCCAAGAGCTCCGCCTCGTCGCCCCGGACCTCTCCGCTGACCCACGCGACTTCAAACGCCTTCGAGCGCCGACCTCGCCCTCGTCTTCAACCTTGGGCACCCGAGCCGCCTCCGGTCGATTCGGCGCCGCCAGGACCTCCCCGAGCTCACTGACTCCCTCTCCGACCCCGCGGTGAGCTCCCGTGCAGAACCCCTTCCTTTCCCCTCGTGTTTGCGAGCTCTAGGCCATAGCTCTCCGCGCAGCCGACAGCTCCTCACCGCCGGCCATGGCGCCGCCGAGGCCACAGCCCCTGCCGCTCGCGTCGGAGCGTGTCAACGTGCTCAGGAGACCCCCAAGAGCCTAACGCGCACATCCACTTGCCCTCCCGTGCATCGTAGCGCCAACCCCGCGACTTACTCGAACTCCGCGCCGCCATGAGCTCACTTCCGCGAGCTCCGACCACCCTGCTGCCTCCCACCTGCTCCGTTGGATGCGGACGAGCAAGAGCTATGCCCGGTGCCTCAAGGCTTAATCCGACGCCTTAGCGCAAGTCCGCGTGCCACCGCCAGTGTCCGTGGTCGCCGCCGGCTCATCCTCGACGTGGCCGACGTGGCCTCGTTGTTAGGCTCTAATGACCCGCTTAATTACCCTCGACCCGCTACACATGGGCCCCACGCCTTAATTAATCTTTGTTTATTTTCTCGTTAAGATTAGTACTAACTGGTGGACCCCACGTGTCAAGATTGACTTTGACAAGTCGGTGTTGACCGTCCCACCATCATCCACCCAACCCAGCTCGAAGTCAGCGACTGGTGGACCCCACTGGTCAGGGTTGACCTGGACCGCGCCCCCTTGACCTGCTGACGTCACACTGACGTCAGGCTGACGCAATAATCCTTTTCTGGAATTTAAATAAATCTTAAAAGATTTATTTATTTCAGAAAGTACTCTAAACTTCTAAAAATCATATAAATTCAACCGTAACTCGGATGGAAATAAGTTATATATGGAAAATGATCAGAAAAATATGAAGAATCTGTTTATGCCATGATCATGCATGTTTGAACAAGTTAACCTCACTGAATAGGATGAATCATGATTAGGGTAACTTATAAACTAGCTTTTGGAGTTGGAATTCAACCTTGTTTGAATTCCACTTCAACTAACTTGGATTATTATTGCACTAGGTAAATTCAGTTCCTTAACATGATCATGCATCATATATGTGCATTGCATTGATTATGTTCTTTCTCGCTTGCGGTGTTTGTTCCTCCCGTAGAGCGATGTACCGACGATGATTATTCAATGACACCGATGAAGAACTATTATCTTCGAAGTGCGTGCAAGCAAAACCCCTTGTTCATTCCGATATAATCCCACTCTCTCGCTCCTGCTCTATTTTATTGCATTAGGACAACAACGACTCATGTGTTACTTGTCATGTAGCTGAACCCCTTGATCCTTTGCATGACCTGTCATTCCACAAGAATTAGATGAAACCCACTAGCATGAGTAGGAATTGTTTGAGCCATGTTGTGCCTACTCATTTATGCTTGTTGTCATGCTTGCTACTGCTTAGAGTTGAGTCGGGTCCGATTCATCGGGAATGAATTGGAATTGTTATGAACATGTCCTATTGTGTGTGAGCCAAGTGTGTGAACACGATTTGGTAAAGGTAGCGGTGAGAGGCCATGTAGGAGTACATGGTGGGTTGTCTCATTGCAGCCGCCCTCGTGAACTGAGTTCTGTGTTTGTGATCCATGAAACAGTTACTACCACGCATTGGGATCCTTAATTGACCCTCTCGGCTTCTTAACCACCCTTGTCCTCATCAGGGAGTTGCAAGTAGTTTCGTGTTTGTAGCATGTTGGGGCCGCACGCAACACTGACCTTAGGGGTGGGTTGTGTTGCGGTAGGCACCGTGGGCCCGTGTACCGAAAGTGCCCGCTTGGTATCTCGGGAACCCCGCACACATCGCTCGGGCTGTATGGGAAACCTCGGCCGACTCCTGCGGATGGAACCCGAATAGGCGATAAACCTGGACTAGGGACTTGAGTGTTTAGGTAGGCCGTGGCCGACACCCACGTTGGGCTTCCGCTTGAAGGTTGCCGAGTACATGTCGTGTAAACGGCGGTAAGTGGTGAGAGCGTGTGAAGAAGTACACCCCGCAGGTTTAATATGATCTATTCAATAGCCGTGTCCACGGAAAAGGACTTCGGGTTGCCTATATCAGTTCATAGACAAGTGGAAGTGGATACTCTAAAATGCGCAAGATAAGTGTGAGTGCTATGGATGGCGTTCTCGAGGGAGACGGGAGCGGATCCATAGTGGTGTATTGATATGGTGAATATGTGGACTCGTAGCGCCACCTCAAAGGAGTTACTTGCAATGTAGTTCAGATAGCCACCGAGTCAAAGCTGGCTTGCTGCATCAAACTCCACCACCCCTTTTGATAATGATGCATATGTAGTTAGATCTGATGTAAGTCTTGCTGAGTACAATTGTAGTCACGCTTGCTTATTTTATGTTTTGCGAGAGACGTCGGCCTCGCTAGTAGTTCCACGTGGACTTCGACGCTTAGCTTGTTACCTCAGCCACGATCTTGTGCCCTCGGCAGATCTGGTAGATAGTCGCTTCCCAGCCTTTTCATTTATAGTTGTCTGCACCCGGACATGTTTAGCTTCCGCTTGTGCTTTGACTTGTATGTTTCGAGTGTTGGGTCATGAGACCCATGTTTGTAATATCTCGCTCCTCGAGCCTAATGTATAATATCTGAGTCGAGAGTTATGTTGTGATGCCACGTCGTATTTACACATATTGAGCATATTGTGTGTATGTTTGAAATGCTTGGTATGTGTGGGATCCGACAAACTAGTTGTTTATCCTTGGCAGCCTCTCATATGGGGAAATGTAGTCTCGTGCCTCCGGGCGATAGTAGTCCGCTACTGCCCGGTTCACCGGAGTCCTCGCTAGCCCAAAGACTACCGCTTGGACACTTGATCGGCGGCATGTGTTTCACTTGTTCCTATGTCTGTCCTTCGGGAAATGTCACGCGGTGTTATTCGAGTCCCGCCTAGCCTGCTACAGCCGGGATACCGAGTCCTGTTAGCCCAGTGCTACAGCCCGAATATATACGTTGATGACCGACATGCTCGATGTGATTCATGTATGCCTGTCCCCATGGGTTAGTGCCGCTTTGGGTTCACGACTAGCCATGTCGGCCCGGGTTCTTTGTCATATGGATGCTAGCGACACTATCATATACGTGAGCCAAAAGACATAAACGGTCCCGCCATGGTAAGGCGACACCGTGGGAATACCGTGCGTGAGGCCGCAAAGTGATATGATGTGTTACATGCTAGATCGGTGTGACTTAGGATCGGGTCCCGACAGCGTTGGTATCGAGCCCGATCGTCAGAGGATTACCAAGCCAAACTGGTCAAGTTGTGTCTAGAAATGCTTTAGTTATGTAAGGGAATTGATTGTGGAAGGAACGAAGGCTCTTTTACTCCTTATACCTCATGGCCTTCTCGATCCGAGTCATCCTCTTCTCTTCCACGGGGTTTAAGAACTAGGCTTCCCATCTATCTATTAGGATGACGTGTTACTAATCCATAGACTTATAAGATTGTTGGTTCTAATCCCCAGTTCGGTTCCTACTATCTCTGAATAATAACTGTTGATCACAGAATCTTGTTATGATGTTGTTGAGCGGTTATGCCACCATTTTTGCAGGATGTCTCAAATCATTTTGAGCAATTACAGCCGTTATGCTATCCGAGTCATCCCAGGTCTCTAAATAGTCTGATGCATTTGCAAATCCTCTCCTTCCGTTTCCGATGTCCTTTTGGTCAGAATAAGCACACTAACCAGTCAGTTGAGGTACTTTGTTGCCTCGACATATATGTTGGAACTATTATTATGACCCTAGATGTTTAGGAAGTCACCTAGCAATTTAGCAATGCTTTTGTATCCCAAGTGTGAGGATTCTGGCCATCATTTTCGAAAGCATCCCGTGATGCCATTTAGTAGTAGGCATTCTACTCCTGGGTTTCTGAACCCGAGATTCACCCTACTTACCTCATGTGGTTAGTATTTGCTAGTTCCTTAGGATATTAGTAACCTTTGTGGTAGTCCTCAAGTCCGTGGTATTCTCCTTCTTCCAAATACCATGAACTAATTATGGTGGAAGTTCTTTTGAACCAAAAGATCACAATAAGAGTGCTCTTGAGGAGTTCTCCGTTCATAATTGTGAATCTGCCAATTCTACCTTTCTACATGGGTTATCCGAAGAAATGTTGAGCTTGCCGACATACTAACTCATGCATCTACAACTCAGAAATTATATGTTCCTCTCGAGTTGCTCTCTTGATTGCATCCCGACCTTCGCCTATCAATTGATAGTCAGGAGTAGTCGTGCTCTCGCCCTCATCGATGCCCATTTTTCTTGTGGTCCGTCAAGCCATTCTATTCGGAATGACTAGGAGAAACAAACTCCAAGACTCATCCATTTCTAGGATTGGGTCAAAGTAGTTGTATCCCGCAGATCAAAATGCCAATTCAGCTTTTGATTATGTCCTACCTCAAGTATTGCCATCTTATGTCAAGAATGTCATG
Source organism: Aegilops longissima (assembly GCA_021605205.1). NCBI lineage: Eukaryota > Viridiplantae > Streptophyta > Magnoliopsida > Poales > Poaceae > Aegilops > Aegilops longissima. The sequence goes on from CM038681.1 coordinate 291,864,127, forward strand.
GAATTGCACAACCTCCTAGGAATTCTTGATGCGGTGATACTTCTCACCATCATCATTCATTCCTCGGTCTTCGTGTTGTTGTAACCGGAATGCCGACAAGTGAATTGTGATGTGTGAAATCAATACTCCGAGCAACTTGTTGCTTGGCAGCTAATGGACATTATCCTCATTCTTGGCATGTTGGTTATTAAAACATCATCCTGAGATTGATCGTGCTATCTAGTCCTTAGTTCTGGTGCACCCTTCGATCTATGAGTTAGGATTGTGGCAAGTCCTCACTCATTCGATCATATCGTCTTGCCCTCAAAAGCAAGATTACTCTCGAGCTTAGTAACATACCGGTGGTTCGTGACTTTCCAATTATCTTCTTGAAAGTGTTACCGGATTGTTTCCTGACTGTTATGTTGAGCTCGTGATCAAGTTGGTTTCTTATGAACCACCCCTTCTCCAAGAATCTGTGTTGATACCCCGAGCTAGTCGGTTAAGCTAGACAACAACTTGGAGAGTTGGAAGATAAAAGCTTGTCCAACTTAGCTCGATCCAAAGGGATATTCTTGTGTAGTGTGTGTTGAAGAAGGATGATATCTTCATCGATTGGTCCCTGTGATCAGTTGTTGGATCTATTGTCCTACTAATTCTTTGACTTGAGTATGGGCCATTGTCAAGTCAAATCAGAACCAACGATATTCGTAATGTTGTCTTACTCGTGGTTGATCCTTCGAGCATACACCATTACCTCTTTTGGTCGACCAATACTATCACGTGTTCACATGATGGTGGAAGTCCAAAGGATATGGAAATTCGATGAGTTGTCGTTGAGTCCATCAAGAGCATTTTGTCTCCCCATGAGTCATGTTGAGCATCAACCTAGTATTGGAAACTTGTGTAAGCAATTCTTCGTGTTCCGCTCATGAAGCATATGTTTGGATGAAAGTAGTGACTTCCTCTAATTCATGTGCATCTGGTGTAAGTTGCCGCCATGAATTTGAGAAAGGTTTGTTTTGTTCCTTTGGAATCATCCCAAGTCACCATGCACGCATAAGTATTCTATGGCATGATAGATGATCATCTTCATTTCATATGAATTCCATAGCACACCAAGCCACCGATTGACTTGTTCAAGGAAAAGACGCCTATGCTTGGGATCTAATCCATGGACTGGTGTAAAGACTTCGATACCCTCGATGATGGCTCCCCACCAACTCGGTAGTGTTTTATTATAAGACTACCATGTGGTCATGCTTGTCTAGGACAACGTGTTCACATGTTTGTAGCAAAACCAGCTCACGTTTTGGAGCTTGCTATCGTAGTTCATATCCCGAGAATCTCGCAACGCCTTCTCGCCGATTTGTGTTGCAACTTTTCCTGCTCGCATATGCTGAGTCCAAGTATCCTATTCCCAATCGGATCTGAATCTCAGCAGATATGATGGTTGGAACATTCCAACAGCTTGCATTTCGCTCCCAGCTTGCACCGTCCTTGTGTTATCTCGCTATAGACGGTCTTCTTAGCAATTCTTGTCCAGGGTTATCTTCAAAGTGGACTTACCCTAGGCCCCCTCCACCTCCGATGATAAGCAAAAATCATCCATTGCGTTGTCTTGAACAAGGTAGTCCACATCATCCATTCTAGTCCGGGTGTACCATTCCTTTGCCTTCCACCACCGATCGCTATGATTGCCTTAGGCTGGTATAAAGAGTTCCAATGATCTTGTATCAAAAGTAATTCTTTTTGCCACTTAAGGAATAGTTCTTGCGCCACCTTTCTCGAGGAGTCCTGTTACGGGATCATGGTAAATATTTTTCGCCACCTTGACACCATCCACCATCTTCCTAAAGCGTGGAATTGTTGCCACTAATCAAACCTCGTTGTTGTTCCCCATCCTCTCGATGCATTTTATGTCTCAACTCAAGATGTGTCACCGCCTCAATCCGTGAGTCGATCATATTTGCTTGATCTTCGTGAAGATCGAATCATGTAGGGTTTTCCCTTCTTTCTGTTGTCGTGTCGGGTGCAGATCTCGAAGACGTCAAGACCAAGAAGATAGAGTGAACCAACATCTTCGAGAAGGCAATTGATCATGGAGATTGTAATAGTTTGTGACCTCCCTTTCCTCTTACTCACGCCTTGAATCTCGGGCTAGATTCTTGTTTAGTGGGGTGAGTTGTCACAGCCCTAGAATTGCTTGACATTAGTTGCATTAAGGCATTCATGTCATCATGTTAATTTCCATGAAATTGAAATGGGGAGGACCAAGCCCTAGCACTAAAACAATTCAAATAGGTTCAACTTCAAAATATTTTCAATGAACCCAAAATGCCTTTGGAGATGTTCATAATTTTTGATAAAGGTAAAACCCTCTGCCAAAAATGATGAGCATATTTCTTGGCCATTTATGGATTTTTGAATTAATTCGTGAAGTATTTGCATTTGGGCATTTAAATACTATAAAATAATTTAAATGCTCAAATAATTCTGAAACTAAATGTGGGCTGTTGCATATATTTCAAGGTACCCACAATTATTTTCAGGATTTTTAAAAGTGCCCGTATTTTTAATAAAGCCCTAAAACTACAGAATATTAGAAAACTAAAACAAATAAAAAAAGAGAGAGGGAACTACCGGTGCTCACCTCTCAGCCCACTTGGCCCAGCCCTCCACTGGACGGCCCAGCCCACCGGCCGGAGCGGTCGTCTCTAACCTCTCGCCAAGAGGCGAGGCGTGTCGACGCTGCTGCCGAGGCCTCCACCTCCCGCTTGCCGCTTCCCCTCGACGCCTGGACGCGCCCCGCCACGCCACGCAGCCCCGGTTCACTCCCTCGCTCTCCCGTGCTCGCTTCCTCCTCTCGAACCGCTCTCTCCCGCAACCGAGCACCACTGCCGCCGCCGCTGCCTGCCGCAGCCACCGCTTCTTCCCTTGCCTCGCCGGCGTGCCCAAGAGCTCCGCCTCGCCGCCCGGACCTCTCCGCTGACCCACGCGACTTCAAACGCTTCAGCGCCGACCTCGCCCTCGTCTTCAACCTCGGCACCCGAGCCGCCCGGCCGATTCGGCGCCGCCAGACCTCCCCGAGCTCATCGACTCTCTCTCCGACCTCGCGGTGAGCTCCGTGCAGAACCCCTTCCTTTCCCCTCGCTTATGAAGCTCTAGGCCATAGCTCCGCCGCAGCCGACAGCTCCTCACCGCCTGCCATGGCGCCGCCGCTGCCACAGCCCCGCCGCTCGCGTCGAGCGTGTCAACGTGCTCGAGAGACCCCAGAGCCTAACGCGACATCCACTTGCCCTCCGTGCATCGAAGCGCCAACCCCGCGACTTACTCGAACTCCGGCGCCACCGCGAAGCTCACTTCCGCGAAGCTCCGACCACCCTGCTGCCTCCCACCTGCTCCGTTGATGCGGACGAGCAAGAGCTATGCCCGGTGCCCTCGGCCAAGCGCTAATCCGACGCCCTTAGCGCAAGTCCGCGTGCCACCGCCAGGTCTCCTGTGGTCGCGCCGGCTCATCTCGACGTGGCCGACGTGGCCTCGTTGTTAGGCTCTAATGACCCGGCTTAATTACCCCTGACCCGCTTACACATGGGCCCCACGCCTTAATTAATCTTTTGTTTATTTTCGTTAAGATTAGTACTAACTGGTGGACCCCACGTGTCAAGATTGACTTTGACAAGTCGGTGTTGACCGTCCCACTGCCATCCACCCAACCCAACTCGAGTCATCGACTGGACCCCACGGTCGTGGTTGACCTGGACCGCGCCCCTTGACCTGCCGACGCCACATCGACGTCAGTCGATATAATAATCCTTTTTCGAATTTAAATAAATCTTAAAAGATTTATTTATTTGAAAAAGTACTCTAAACTTCTAAAAATCATATAAATTCAACCGTAACTCGGATGGAAATAAGTTATATATGGAAAATGATCAGAAAAATATGAAGAATCTGTTTATGCCATGATCATGCATGTTTGAACAAGTTAACCTCACTGAATAGGATGAATCATGATTAGGGTAACTTATAAACTAGCTTTTGGAGTTGGAATTCAACCTTGTTTGAATTCCACTTCAACTAACTTGGATTATTATTGCACTAGGTAAATTCAGTTCCTTAACATGATCATGCATCATATATGTGCATTGCATTGATTGCGTTCTTTCTCAGTTGCCGGTGTTTGTTCCCTCCCGGTAGACGATGTACCGACGATGATTATTCGATGACACCGATGAAGAACTATTATCTTCAGAAGTGCCAGGCAAGCAAAACCCCCTTGTTCATTCCGATATAATCCCACTCTCTCGCTCCTGCTCTATTTTATTGCATTAGGACAACAACGACTCATGTGTTACTTGTGCATGTAGCTGAACCCCTTGATCCCTTTGATGACTGTCATTCCACAAGAATTAGATGAAACCCACTAGCATGAGTAGGAATTGTTTGAGCCATGTTGTGCCTACTCATTTATGCTTGTTGTCATGCTTGCTACGCTTAGAGTTGAGTCGGGTCTGATTCATCGGGAATGAATTGGAATTGTTATGAACATGTCCTATTGTGTGTGAGCCAAGTGTGTGAACACGATTTGGTAAAGGTAGCGGTGAGAGGCCATGTAGGAGTACATGGTGGGTTGTCTCATTGCAGCCGCCCTCGTGAACTGAGTTCTCGTGTTTGTGATCCATGAAACAGTTACTACCACGCATTGGGATCCTTAATTGACCCTCTCGGCTTCTTAACCACCCTTGTCCTCATCCGGAGTTGCAAGTAGTTTCGTGTTTGTAGCATGTTGGGGCATGACGCAACGCTGACCTTAGGGGTGGGTTGTGTTGCGGTAGGCACCGTGGTCTGTGTACCGAGTGCCGCTTGGTATCTCGGGAACCCCGCACACATCGCTCGGGCTGTATGGGAAACCTCGGCCGGACTCCTCGGATGGAACCCGAATAGGCGATAAACCTGGACTAGGGACTTGAGTGTTTAGGTAGGCCGTGGCCGACACCCACGCTGGGCTTCCGCTGAAGGTTGCCGAGTACATGTCGTAAACGGCGGTAAGTGGTGAGAGCGTGTGAAGAAGTACACCCCGCAGGGTTTAATATGATCTATTCGAATAGCCGTGTCCACGGAAAAGGACTTCGGGTTGCCTATATCAGTTCATAGACAAGTGGAAGTGGATACTCTAAAATGCGCAAGATAAGCGTGAGTGCTATGGATGGCGCTCGTAGGGAGACGGAGCGGATCCATAGTGGTGTATTGATATGGTGAATATGTGGACTCGTAGCGCCACCTCAAAGGAGTTACTTGCAATGTAGTTCGTGATAGCCACCGAGTCAAAGCTGGCTTGCTGCGGTCAAACTCCACCACCCCCTTTTGATAATGATGCATATGTAGTTAGATCTGATAAGTCTTGCTGAGTACAATTGTACTCACGCTTGCTTATTTTATGTTTTGCGAGAGACGCTCGGCCTCGCTAGTAGTTCCACGTGGACTTCGACGCTTAGCTTGTTACCTCAGCCACGATCTTGTGCCCTCGGCAGATCTCGGTAGATAGTCGCTTCCCAGCCTTTTCATTTATAGTTGTCTGTATCTGACATGTTTAGCTTCCGCTTGTGCTTTGACTTGTATGCTTTGAGTGTTGGGTCATGAGACCCATGTTTGTAATATCTCGCTCCTCGGAGCCTAATGTATAATATCTGAGTCGTAGAGTTATGTTGTGATGCCACGTCGTATTTACACATATTGAGCATATTGTGTGTATGTTTGAAATGCTTGGTATGTGTGGGATCCGACAAACTAGTTGTTTATCCTTGGCAGCCTCTCATATGGGGAAATGTAGTCTCGTGCCTCCGGGCGATAGTAGTCCGCTACAGCCCGGTTCACCGGAGTCCTGCTAGCCCAGCACTACTGCTTGGACACTTGACTGGCCGGCATGTGTTTCACTTCGTTCCTATGTCTGTCCTTCGGGAAATGTCACGCGGTGTTATTCGAGTCCTGCCTAGCTCGCTACAGCCGGGATACCGGAGTCCTCATAGCCAGTGCTACAGCCCGAATATATACGTTGATGACCGACATGCTCGATGTGATTCATGTATGCCTGTCCCCATGGGTTAGTGCCGCTTTGGGTTCACGACTAGCCATGTCGGCCCGGGTTCTTTGTCATATGGATGCTAGCGACACTATCATATACGTGAGCCAAAAGACGCAAACGGTCCCGGCCATGGTAAGGCGACACCGTGGGAATACCGTGCGTGAGGCCGCAAAGTGATATGATGTGTTACATGCTAGATCGGTGTGACTTAGGATCGGGGTCCTGACAGGTACTTTATTTCATCTTCTACAGAAATCACTTAATCGCCATAAATGACCGACTTTTAGTGATGAGCAGAAACTGATTTTGCTGCAGTAGGATCATCATCAGACGTTCTTCATGCAGTATTAAGTGAGATTCTTAGAGGAGAGGGATTAGGCACTTCTTTAGGTGATGTCTCAGGCACCGAATCTTTATCAGCCACTGGGGGCTATTGGTGATTTGCTTCAAAAGTCATTGAGGAGAGAGGGAGGAATCGAATCATTTGGTTCAATGTGGGCAGGAGAAGGTTGTCATTCAGACTGAGAAATTTCACCTTCTTCTGACACTTGGTGCTGAGAAGGATTTTCTTCACGAGTTGGGAGGCCACATGCACTATTTCAATTTGCCTTGGCAAGGTAGATGCATCTGCAACTAGCTCAAGAGTTGGCGAAGGAATTGATCGTTCAGGAGAATTTTATCTCTGCATATTAGCATCTGGAGGAGAGGGAGCATTATTCTTCGCTATCTTCTTCTTCTTATTCTTCTTCTTCTTCTTCTTCTTCTTCTTCTTCTTCTGCTTGGACGGATCAATGTGTCCTTTGACAAGACCATTGTAACCAGAGACTTTGGCTTGATGATCAAGGCAGATCTTACGAACAATTTGGTCGAGGTCAAAATGACAACCCAATCTCATGTGCTGAAGGATAGTTAAAACCTTATTGACATGCACATAAGATTCTTCAAGTTGCTTGATGACAAACTTAGATTTCATAGCTTTCATATGATTGTCAAGCTCGTTGAGTTGGGTAGTGAGGTAGTTGATCTCGACCGAATCATTTCACATGTCTTGGACTAGATCGGGCGCTTGAGTAATTACTTAAGAGGGAATGGGAAAAGATGCCCGTTCTCCATCAAACAAATCTTTGACAAATCTATCCAGCTACTCCATGATGAATATATGATTTAAATAATGCGGTGCATCAGGATCATCTTGATTCTGTGTAGCAGCCTATGCAGTAGGAGCAGTCTGTCCCACATTTGGTTCGGAAGGAGTGAAATATGCCAGGGGTTGAGTCAACTTTGGAGCAAATTCAACAACTTTCTCTTTCACAACCTTAGCTCTTGGAGCATTTTGCTCAGCAGAAGGAGTTTTGATTTGCTTCGCCTTTTACTTTGGGAGCTTTTCTGCTGGCTTGGCAGTGCAGACATGGGCATCAACTACCAAATCCTATAGATCAATTGCACCAGGATGAGGAGTTGTGTTAACTTTATCATCCATAGTGACAGTGGTTGCAGGGGTCTTTCCCTTCAATGGATTTTTATTTGGAGGTGCAATTGGAACAACACTTGCTCAAAGGTCTGGCAGAACAGTGGATGTAGTAACATTCACTTGTTCGAAGAGAGTTGTGTCAATCTCTTCTCTCGTGAGCGGAGGATCATCTTGATCAGAAGAATCACTTTCAGATTCAACTGGTTTAGCAGGCCTTTTCATCGGTGCGCTCTTTTTCTTCAAAACTGCAGATCTGGGATCATGTTTGTGCTTTGAGCGCCCTATGGATTTTCCTTCGACCTTTCTCTTCTCGACGTCTGATTTAATAAGACGACGGTTTTCTTATTCCTTTGCATGTTCCTTTTCAGCCTTCTTGGCTCTCTTTTCAGCATTCTTGAGGTGGTTGGCCTTTTCTTCACGGTACTAGTCAGGTGTCTTAAGAGATGACTCATGAGCTTCTGGAGGTGGTTGAGGCCTTTCTTGTGGCTCACCTGCCCTGATGAGTCCAATTTCGCGACAATCACCCCACGGGGGATGGAATGCAAAGTTCTTAGCATACCGAGGATGAACCATTTTGTAGTTGAACCACTTCCATACCCAGTGACACCGAATCTTTTGCACACGCCTTTTTCTCTGAGTCAAATCTTCTCCAGGAACAGTGTTGTAGTCATCACGAGAGATATACTGTGCTGAATTTTCGAGAGGTTGCATGCCACCTTTCCTTTTCTTCAGAGCATATGCTTCCTGCTCATTTGAATTTGGTTCGGATCTCTTCCCTTTGCTGGTTGACGGGCCTACCGTTGGGCCCTTTGCATTTGGTGCTTTGGATTCATCTGCTGTGCCCAATAGTACTTCTTCATCCTCCATACTATGCGGTCTGGCAGAGTCTTCAACAGAACGCATACACCTGTGAATAAGAATAGGTACGAGGGAAAATGGGGACAGGGTCACAAATGCTCTCAGCGAGTGTTTTTTCGAACAAATAGAATTTTGAGGAAGAGTTAGATACAGACTTTGAGAAATGGTTCAACTAAATGAAACAAATATATCGAGCTAGTAGGTCTGAAGAAAATACTAGACAACAAGCTAGGCATATCATCCGAATGAATCATAACACAAACACTAGATCTGAGACATTCGGATGCGAGGAACAACTACAAACCACATCCGCACTAGAAGGGTAAAAACCAAGATCTAAGATTGTTAGGGAACGTAGTATTTCAAAAAAAATTCTTACAATCACGCAAGATCTATCTAGGAGAAGCATAGCAACGAGCGGGGAGAGTGTGTCCACGTACCCTCATAGACCGAAAGCGGAAGTGAGGGAGTCCTGGATTAGGGGGTGTCCGGATAGCCGAACTATAACCTTCAGCCGGACTCCTGGACTATGAAGATACAAGATTGAAGACTTCGTCTCGTGTTCGGATGGGACTTTCCTTGGCGTGGAAGGCAAGCTTGGCGATACGGATATGTAGATCTCCTCCTGTTGTAACTGACTCTGTGTAACCCTAGCCCTCTCCGATGTCTATATAAACCGGAGGGTTTTAGTCCGTGGGGACTAACAACAATCATACCATAGGCTAGCTTCTAGGGTTTAGCCTCTCGATCTCGTGGTAGATCTACTCTTGTACTACCCATATCATCAATATTAATCAAGCAGGAGTAGGGTTTACCTCCATCGAGAGGGCCCGAACCTGGGTAAAACATCGTGTCCCTTGTCTCCGTTACCATCCGCCTAGACGCATAGTTTGGGACCCCTACCCGAGATCCGCTGGTTTTGACAATCGACATTGGTGCTTTCATTGAGAGTTCCTCTATGCCATCGCCATCGTGAAGGATGCCTCATCCCGCCTTTAAAGGCGGCATTTGTTGCTAAAGGAGCTTTGGCTATCGCCAAACTCTCCGTTAGGCGGTTTTCTTATGACCGCTGTTCGTCCGCCTTACCGACGGTGACTTCTCGGGTCATCGAAGCAATCTTCACGCCAACTCGAACTCGCCGAGCAGTTGATCCGATGGAGCTCTCTTCCTAAACGAGCTCTTGGATCGCATCGCCACCCCGGAGTCGCCATGACTACGATCGATTGGGCCTAAACCCGTCCGAGAGAGATTAACTCTCCCCAGGTCACCCATCATGTTGCAGTGGTGGAGGAACAATGCGGCAAGCCTTCATCTATCTTAAGGACTAGTTATGTCCGGATTCCCGATCCCTCCAAGCCGGATACCGCCGAGGGGAGGACGCCACTCAAGCCTCGAACCTAAAGTCGGGCAATGGGCCGATTCATTGGACAACATCCAAGAACCCAAGCTTCCGAAGTTCGAAACCCTTGGCCCATGAGTCTCAGATTGGGCAAGGTTCCGATTTAATTCCACCCGCCCACCCACACATAAGCGATCTATCCCAAATTCAGCAAGAGCCCGCAAAAGCAAGACACCATTACTAGGCCGATTCCTCCCGGTCGTGAACAGGATAAAGGACTGCCGCGAGGAGGATGCGATTTCTTCTTCGCAGTAATTGCACGGACAACGGAATCTCAACGCCATAAGTCGCCGGAAATTACACGCCGCTGACTTGGCCTCCATAGTACGAAAAGTATGTGCGATGGAAAGCGCCGAAAACCGAAATAAAATTTTGGGACAATCCGCCCCAATACAACCCGGTCCTAAATAAAAGGGTGCATTATCGCCAGCACCGGGTTAAGCACCAAAAGCAAAACCTCTATAGGGCATGGAACCGATCGAGGGATGGCTCAATGGACCCCGCAAAATTCATAGTACGGAGGGCGCCACACCAACTCATAGCCTTAGAGCATGTTGATACTCCGCAGTGGCGTAAGTGGCGAAGAGCTTCTACCTCTAGAATCCACAGAGCACCAGCCCAGGGATACCAGTATGGTATTAACAGTGTTCGATACTTTCGCATCAAATAATATGTGGAAACGAACACTCCGCAGCCTTACCGAAGTCTACCAAGTAGCAACAATAAACCCATGGAGTGACACGGCTATTACCTTTAATGCCAGTGATGAACCTAAATTCAACAGCCCGAGCACCACCGCATTGGTCCTCATCCAATAGTCGATTTACTTTCGCCTTACCAAGGTACTCATGGACGGTGGCAGCGGATTGAACCTCATTTACGAGGAAACCCTTCAAAAAATGGAAATAGACTGGAGCCGCATTGAGAGAAGCAGCACAACCTTTAGAGGAATAATCCCCAGTCGGGAAGCATGCTATACAGGAAAAATCACACTGGATGTGGTGATATTGGCAACAAACCCGGTCCTGGCCGCGCCTAACATGGGCGAACCAATGCTATTATACATCGCGACAACTCATCAAGTTGTAAGCTTAAAGGTTTCGTCGTCGAACGAGAAACGGACGGACACAAATTCCCCTTCAAAAGCCAATTTACTACGTGTCCACCGCCCTCACTCCATGCAAGTCGCAGTACCCGATTATAAAAAGATAGCGACGCAGATTTATGGCATCTCGAAGCTGCGACACTACTTTCAAGAGTGTACGAATAACAGTAGCCTCTCAAGTACCTCTTAACGATATTATAAACAACCATGACGCGATAATGGATTGCCAAATGGGCCATTGAGCTCCTCCCATTCGACATAACCTATAAGCCACGGTGAGCTATTAAGTCGCGAAGTTTTGCCGACTTCGCCGAATGGATCAAGTCAACTCCCTAAAGAGTACGGCACATATTCCAACCGGATCATGCACTTTGACGGCTCCAAAATGTTGGCTGGTCGGGGATGGCGCTGCTCGACGTCCCCAACAGAGATACAGCTCAATACGTACTCAGATAATGTATACGGACTCCAACAACGCAGCCGAATACGAGGCCCTTCTACACGGTCTCCGGATGGCAGTCTCCATGGGCATTCAACGCCTAGAGGTGCGCGGGGATTCAAACCTCACGATATCCCAAATAAATAGACTTTGATGCCAAGGATCCGAAAATGGCAGCTTATCGCAACGCCGTCCCTAAAAATGTCACTCGGTTCAAGGGCTCAATTTCACCATATAGCTCGGAAAACAACCAGCAGCAGATGTCTTGGCACGCATTGGCTAAAGCGCGATGCCGCTCCCCAATATCTTCTTGGAGAGGCTATTCAAGCCATCCAGATATGGGAAGGAGTCCGAAATAACAGCCCGACCCAACCGCACCGCCCGACACCAACATTCTCGACACAACGGGAGGCTCGCCAACAAAGTAACATCTTCAGCCCACGTAATAATGGCAGTCATTGCCCAGTGGACAGAACCATTCCTAGCCTACCTAACCAGGCAGGAACTTTCCGAGGACCAAAACAAGGCACGCTGCATAGTGCGGCGATCTAAATCCTATAAAGTCCATGAGGGAGAGCTTTATAAGAAAAGCACCACCGGAGTCCTTCAAAGGTGTATCTCCGAAGAGGAAGGGCGGAATCTTATGGCTGAAATTCATGCTGGACTCGGCGGGCACCACGCCGCAGCTCGGGACCTTGTAAGCAAGGCCTTCCGTACAGGATTTTATTGGCCAACGGCCCGGGCAGATGCTCAGGACTTAGTCCCACGATGCGTCGGTTGCCAGCTCTTTGCTAACCAAAGCCATATGCCACCCACCGCCCTCCAAACTATACCCATCACCTGGCACTTCACGGTCTGGGGGCTTGACATGGTTGGACCCCTTAAAGGAGGAACCCACAAGCAAAAAAACCTACTGGTCATGGTGGATAAATTCACCATATGGATAGAAGCCAAGCCTGTTAAAACGGCCGAATCCGGACCGGTGATAGACTTCATATCCGGGTCGCATACATCGCTACGGCCCCCACAAAGATCATCACTGATAACGGCACGAACTTTACGGCCGACGAGGTCAAACTCTGGTGCAAAAACATAGGAATCAAGCTCGACTATGCTTCAGTCTATCACCACAAACTAACGGTCAAGTCGAGCGAGCAAATGGTCTAATCATGAGTGGCATCAAACCCATATTAGTGCGGTCCCTCAAGGAATCTAACACGCACTGAGTAGAGGAGCTCGACTCCGTGCTCTGGGGGCTGCGGACCACGCCGAATCGCACCACCGGATACACACCATTCTTTATGGTATACGGCACAGAGGCGGTTCTGCCCTGCGACATAATTCATGACTCACCTCGTGTGCGCATGTATGAAGAAAGAGAAGCCGAACTCGATGGGAAGGACAGTTTGGACGCCTTGGAGGAGGAGCGTGACGTGGCAAAAGCCCGTTCCGCATTCTATCAACAGCAGGCTCGAAGATACCAAAGCAGAGAAGTACGGGCCAAAACTTACAATGTTGGCGAGTTAGTTCTATGCCTGTCGGACAACAAAAAGGACAAACTCAAGCCCAAATGGGAAGGTCCCTTTATTGTTGACCAAGTCCTGACTGGTGGAGCGTACCGTCTGCGAGATGCATCGGACAACCGACTCGAGCCGAACCCATGGAACGCAGCCCGTCTCCGAAGATTCTACGCCTAGCGCCGGACTCTGTGTTCGTCTCCTTCCTCTATCTATTTTTTATACATTAGTTGTCTTATATTTCTCTCCTTCTCCCCCCTTTTTCTCCTACAGCCTTTAAGGGCTCGTTCACGACTTGTTCGCACACAACTGACGCGCTATCCGCGCTCATTATACCTGGGGGCTTCTTTAACAGAAGCTTATTTGTATGGGCTTCATGCCCAACACATGTGTCACACTTCCGCATGTACCTTTGTTCACCATTATATGCATTGATATGACTTAAGTTTTGGCCAAGCTGGGTTGCCTGGCTCCTGTGCTTACCCCTACGCTCCCGATTGTTCGGCTAGGCGGTAAAGGAGCACCTCTGCGATTGTTACGCGGGTCACCGGATATGTACCTCGACCGGGTGAAGCCGAAAGCTAGCGCTCTTAAGGGAATATTCGGTCGGTGAACTAAAGATGATTTCTCACTTGTTTATTTATCTGCCCCCGATGCTTTTTCTCGCCAGCGGTCCGTATATGCACTTTAGGGCATGCCTCCTGTGGAAAGGAACCCTAACGGAACTATTCTCCCCGAAGATGTTTCTTACTAACCATGTAATATAACATAACTAGTTGGGCACTTGTCTGCTCAAGCACTAATGACCCCTACGCCTGGTCTCCATGCATGCCCGGTTCTTACATAACCGAGAGGGTATTCGGACACACTCCGACTATCGGGTCCCGAGGTCGGCTTAAAAGGTCCGCCATGACAAACGATCTACAATCCGCTAGAAGGCATTTTACATGTCATCTTAAATTACATAGTCAATTCGACGGGCATATTCCCTTCAATACCATCCACCGTGCTGTCTAGTTTATAGTCCTGTTGGGAATATTTGGTGCCAACTCTACTTGGTCGCACACTAAGCTCACAGGATCTTCTTCCCATCGCCCCACGGGTCCGACCTCGCCATGTGGTTTGGGTCAGCCTTCGTGTACCGTGATCTTCACCATGGCCCAGCCTCCTGGCGCCTTGACGGCAGGCCGATATCTTCCATAATCGGAAGCGCCGCCGCCCCTTAAGCCTCTCTCGCAAGCTCTCCAAGGCCTTTGGGCATGGAGACAGATGGCCACAAGGCCCTGGCGACACCTTCATCACCGCCAACTTGTTCGCAGTTGTAAGAGCTCGAAGAAGGTCACCCGAGAACTGGCATTTCCTCCGCAGGACGACATGTGAGCATACCTACGCATATAACTATGTTAGTCGACTTCCTCGCCAACTCTTTTTCAAAGTTCGCTCAAGCACTTACTAAACATGCCGCATCAAGCCGCCGATTCTCCTTCACGGAGTCCGATAGCTGGGCACGAACATCCTTTAGTTCCTCGCCCAGCTGGGTGTTGGCATCTTGGAGATTATTCTTCTCCCGCCTCACCTTCAGAAGCACGCCTCGCCGCATTTAACCGGGCGCAAGAGTTGTTGCTTGTCCGGATCTACTCCGCGCCATCTGCAATGTTATTGTCGACGGTACACACGCCGACTTCACAACATACTTATCTTTCAAAGCATATATTACCGGAGGGGTCTCCTTGGCCTCCCCCTCACACGGCAAAGGCGGCCTCAAGTTGGGCTTTGCACTCTTCCAGCTCGTGGACAGTTGGGTATTCTTTTTCAGAAGATCCTCAGATAACAAATGATCCTTAAATCAGTTAGTCTAACTGCTTCAAGTCTCGGGGCTACTCTTGACATATATAACCATCAAATTTTCTTACCAGTATGTCTTTCACATACCGCCCGTGGCTCTGGCTAGACCATTTTGAGCGGCACGGAGGTACGCATCTCCCGAATTAAAGGCGTCCAATGCCTCTTGGGAGAAACAAGCATTGCAAAGAACTGTCCGGTGGCGCCTGTGATTCATGGCACTCTCCACCTCGGAATTGGTGGCGAACAGTCTGTCCGCATCCCCTGTCGGAGGAGCGTCCTACGCACACCTTGTGTTCGCCTCTGCTTCTGGACCTAGCTTTGGAGCCTGGCTGGTGGAGGCGCGATTGGCAATCTCTCCGGATATAGTCCGGTGAGCCCTCTTTTTCCTACAGAAAAGAGAGCATGGGCGTTAGTACGCATCTTAAGAATAATACCTTGGAATAAGGCGGCGCGCCTTACTGCTGCGCCGGTGCCTCAGCCCGGACTGCGTGTCTCTTTAGCCTGCCCGCCCTCGCGTTCCCCTGTTGGCCAATCGCCGCAGGCTCGGCATTCCGCCTCGAGATCCTCCCCTGTGAAACACCATTGGTATATGGTGATCAAAAATAAGCACGGATGGATCATCTTCGAAGTATTAGGACTTCGGTCTCGATTACATGTGAGGCGGGGAGCAGTCCAGGATAATCGGTTGTAATAGCCACCAAGGCGTTGTCGATGCTCAGTTGGTAAAATACCCCATCAATCAGCTCCACAGATATGTCCAGATCCTCTTGGGAGGCCGGATCGAGGGACCGTTCCGGATCCTCGGGTTGTGGAGGAGGGCTGTTTATATCCTTTATGGCCCGGCGCAATTCCTGCATCGAAATCACAAGATAAGGTACTTGACTATGGGAATATGGAATGGATGGGCAAAAAGAAGTGTCCACTTACCCAGCTTGGAGGATTGTACATAGAAAATCCGCCCTGAGAATTGACGCGGAGGAATTCCTCCTTTCTCCCTTGTACAATGTGGACAAGATCTTCGTCAGAGCGGCAACCGATTCCGGCCCCTTGCGGCCGCAGCGGGTGGTATCATCCTCCCCGTTGAAATCCCACATGGGGTGGCCTCTATACTGAAGCGGCTGCACCCCGATGATGCATGTGGCCATGACCTCGATCATGGTCAGTCCGAATGAGCTAACAGCCTTATCCGCTCATCGACAAAGAACGCCTTGTCATTTTCCTTCGAGGGCTCCGTGGATGCCACCAGCGCTTCTTCAAGGGAGCATTATCAAACTCAGGGAGGCCGATCCGAATAGGATCCGGCAGGGGGACATCTTCTATATAAAACCATTCTGAAGGCCAGTCTTCAGACGCCTTCTTTGGGGTTCTGGATATATATCCGGTCCCGGCGATGCGCCATACTTCGGCTCCGCCCACTTGATATATTGACCCCTTCTGAGAACGGGGCACAAGGCAGAACAACTTCTTCCACAGCGCGAAATGAGCCTCGATGCCCAAAAATAGCTCGCAAAGGGCTACGGGCCGCAATATGCAATATGGAGGCAAGCGAAGGTTGTGCACCGAGGTCGAGAACTCCAGGAGCCCCTTGAGAAACGGATGAATTGGAAATCCGAGCCCTCTTATCAAATAAGGGACAAGGCATACCCGCCTCCTTTGAGGGATTGGGGACGCCTCCGCTTGCTCTCCACCATTATAGATGGCAAGCCCTGCTCGAACCGGGACCATGTAGGCTGGGGTAGAAACCCTTGGCTTGGAGCATCACTAGCTCATTGCGGGATTTGAGCATCTCTCCCAATCTCCGTGCCGAGGGCTGGGAGAGCGAGAGGAGGAGCTGCGTCGACTGGCCATGATGGAATGGATCTCTGTCGGATGCGCTCCGATGAATGCTCGCGAAGGGAATACGGTGTGATTTGGATCTAAATCCTCATCTCTTTAAAGGGCAGCTCATTTACACAGCTAGGCGGTAAATGTAAAAACACCCTGATTTTTCGCATTCGTCTGACACGTGGAAGATGGCCATTATTGGGCGTGGGAGCCAAGGAGCGCAATATTCATGAGAAGCCGGACACTATTCAACAGTACACGGAATTTGGAGAAGAACCTCGCTGCAATGTCAAGATAATCATGCGCTGCACTCATCATCATTGAAGCCTGGTTCGGGGCTACCGAGGAGTCCTAGATTAGGGGTGTCCGGATAGTCGAACTATAACCTTCGGCCGACTCGGACTATGAAGATACAAGATTGAAGACTTCGCCCCGTGTCCGGATGGGACTTTCCTTGGCGTGGAAGGCAAGCTTGGTGATACGGATATGTAGATCTCCTCCCGTTGTAACCGACTCAGGTAACCCTAGCCCTCTCCGATGTCTATATAAACCGGAGGGTTTTAGTCCAGAGGACTAAAAACAATCATACCATAGGCTAGCTTCTAGGGTTTAGCCTCTCTCGATCTCGTGGTAGATCTACTCTTGTACTACCCATATCATCAATATTAATCAAGGTGAGTAGGGTTTTACCTCCATCGAGAGGGTCAACTGGGTAAAAACATCTTGTCCCTTGTCTCCTGTTACCATCCGCCTAGACGCACAGTTCGGGACCCCGTACTCGAGATCCACCGGTTTTGACACCGACAGGAAGCGTTAAGTAACGCGGTTGATGCAGTCAAACGTCTTTGCGATCCAACTGATCAAGTACCAAACGCACGGCACCTCCGCGATTTGCACACGTTCAGCTCGGTGAAGTCCCTCAAACTCTAGATCCAACTAAGGCCGAGGGAGAGTTTCATCAGCACGACGGTGTGTTGACGGTGATGATTAAGTTACTGTTGCAGGGCTTCGCCTAAGTACTACGACAATATGACCGAGGTGGAAAACTGTGTAGGGGGGCACCGCACACGGCTAAGAAATCAACTTGTGTGTCTATGGGGTGCCCCCTCCCCCGTATATAAAGGAGTGGAGGAGGGGGGCGGCCGGCCTCATGGGGTGCACCCCAAGGGGGGGAATCCTACTCCTACTAGGAGTAGGTTCTCCACTTTCCAAGTCCAACTAGGAGGGGAAGGAAAGGGAAGAGGGAAACAAGGAAAGGGGGGCCGGCCCCCCTCCCAATTCAGATTGGGCTTGGGGGGCGCGCCCCTACACTTGGCCACCTCCTTCTCTCTTCCATTAAAGCCCGTGAAGGCCCATTGATTCCGGGGTTCCAGAACTCCCCCCTGCATCTCGAAAATGCCCGATCCTATCCAAAACCTTTCCAGTGACAAACATAACCTTCCAATATATCAATCTTCATGTCTCGACCATTTCGAGACTCCTCATCATGTCCGTGATCACATCCAGGACTCCGAACAACCTTTGGTACATCAAATCCCATAACTCACAATACATATCGTCATCGAACGTTAAGCCTGCAGACCCTACGGGTTCGAGAACCATGTAGACATGATCGAGACTCAACTCTGGTCAATAACCAATAGCGGAACCTGGATGCTCATATTGGTTCCTACATATTCTATGAAGATATTTTTCGGTCAAACCGCATAACAACATACGTTGTTCCCTTTGTCATCGATATGTTACTTGCCCGAGATTCGATCGCCGGTATCATCATACCTAGTTCAGTCTCGTTACCGGCAAGTCTCTTAACTCGTTCCATAATGCATCATCCCGCAACTAACTCATTAGTCACATTGCTTGCAGGCTTATAGTGATGTGCATTACTGAGAGGGCCCAGAGATACCTCTCCGACAATCGGAGTGACAAATCCTAGTCTCGATCTATGCCAACTCAACAAACACCATCGGAGACACCTGCAGAGCATCTTTATAATCACCCAGATTACGCCAGACGCTTGATAGCACACTAAGTGTTCCTCCGTATTCGGAGTTGCATAATCTCATAGTCATAGGAACATGTATAAGTCATGAAGAAAGCAACAGCAATAAACTAAAGGATCATAGTGCTAAGCTAACGAATGGGTCAAGTCAATCACATCATTCTGTAATGACGTGATCCCGTTCATCAAATGACAACTCATGTCTATGGCTAGGAAACTTAACCATCTTTGATTAACGAGCTAGTCAAGTAGAGGCATACTAGTGACACTCTGTTTGTCTATGTATTCACACATGTACTAAGTTTCCGGTTAATACAATTCTAGCATGAATAATAAACATTTATCATGATATATGGAATTATAAATAAAACTTTATTATTGCCTCTAGGGCATATTTCCTTCAGCCTCCCACTTGCACTAGAGTCAATAATCTAGATTACACAGTAATGATTCTAACACCCATGGAGTCTTGGTGTTGATCATGTTTTGCTCGTGAGAGAGGCTTAGTCAACGGGTCTGCAATGTTCAGATCCGTATGTATCTTGCAAATCTCTATGTCTCCCTCCTTGATTTGATCGCGGATGGAATTGAAGCGTCTCCTCGTATGCTTGGTTCTCTTGTGAAATCTGGATTCCTTTGCCAGGGCAATTGCACTTGTCACAAAAGATTTTTAATGGACCCGATGCACTAGGTATGACACCTAGATCGGATATGAACTCCTTCATCCGCATTCTTCATTTGCTGCTCAAGTAGATATGTACTCGCTCACACGAGATCCCGCCATGATGCTCTGCTTGGAACTGCACAAACTTACAGCTCCTCCATTTAATATAAACATGTATCTGGTTTGTGATTTAGAGTCATCCGGATTAGTGTCAAAGCTTGCATCGACGTAACCATTTACGATGAGCTCTTTGTCACCTCTATAAACGAGAAACATATCCTTAGTCCTTTTCGTATTCCAGATGTTCTTGATCGCTGTCCAAAGGATCCACTGGATTACTTTGGTACCTCCCTCGCTAAACAAATAGCAAGGCACACATCGGGTCTGGTACACAAGATTGCATACATGATAGAACCTATGGTGAAGCATAGGAATGACCTTCATTTTCTCTATCTTCTGCAAAGGGTCGTGCATTGAGTCCGACTCAACTACACACCTTGTAACACAGGCAAGAACCCTTTCTTTGCTTGATCCATTTTGAACTTCTTCAAAACTTTATCAAGGTATGTGCTTTGTGAAAGTCCAATTAGGCGTCTTGATCTATCTCTATAGATCTTGATGCCCAATATATAAGAAGCTTCACCGAGGTCTTTCATTGAAAAATTCTTATTCAAGTATCCTTTTATGCTATTCAGAAATTCAGTATCATTTCCGATCAACAATATGTCATCCACATATAATATCTGAAATGCTACAGAGCTCCCACTCACTTTCTTGTAAATACAGGCTTCTCCAAAACTTTGTAAAAAACCATATGCTTCGATCACACTATCAAAGCATATATTCCAACCCCGAGAGGCTTGCACCAGTCCATAAATGGATCGCTGGAGCTTGCACACTTTGTTAGCACCTTTTGGATTGACAAAACCTTCTGGTTGCATCATATACAACTCTTCTTTAAGATATCCATTAAGGAATGCATTTTTTACATCCATTTGCCAAATTTCATAATCACAAAATGCGGCAATTGCTAACATGATTCGGACGGACTTAAGCATCACTACGGGTGAGAAAGTCTCATCGTAGTCAACTCTTTGAACTTGTTGAAAACCTTTTGCAACAAGTCGAGCTTTGTAGACAGTAACATTACCATGAGTGTCAGTCTTCTTCTTGAAGATCCATTTATTCTCTATGGCTTGCCGATCATCGGGCAAGTCAACCAAAGTCCACACTTTGTTGTCATACATGGATCCCATCTCAGATTTCATGGCCTCAAGCCATTTCGTGGAATCTGGGCTCATCATCACTTCCTCATAGTTCGTAGGTTCGTCACGGTTAAGTTACCTGACCTCCAAAACAAGATTACCATACCACTCTGGTGCGGATCTTACTCTGGTTGACCTACGAGGTTCAGTAGTAACTTGATCAGAAGTTTCATGATCATCATCATTAGCTTCCTCACTAATTGGTGTAGGAATCACTAGAACTGATTTCTGTGATGAAATACTTTCCAATAAGGAAGCAGGTACAGTTACCTCATCAAGTTCTACTTTCCTCCCACTCACTTCTTTTGAGGGAAACTCCTTCTCTAGAAAGGATCCATTCTTAGCAACGAATATCTTGCCTTCGGATCTGTGATAGAAGGTGTACCCAACTGTCTCCTTTGGGTATCCTATGAAGACACATTTCTTCGATTTGGGTTCAAGCTTATCAGGTTAAAGCTTTTTACATAAGCATCGCAGCCTCACTTTAAGAAACGACAACTTGGGTTTCTTGAAAAACCACAGTTCATATGGTATCATCTCAATGGATTTAGATGGTGCCCTATTTAACGTGAATGCAGTCGTATCTAAAGCATAACCCAAAAATGATAGCGGTAAATCAGTAAGAGACATCATAGATCGCACCATATCTAATAAAGTACGACACGACGCTTGGAAACACCATTACCGCCGGCGCTCGGGAACGGGGTACCCACACTTGCTCGCCTGCAGTTCGCGGGCGTGGTTTCAAGTGGTGGCCCAAGACGCCCATCTTCATCAACACAAGCTCAAGACCTCGCGAGGGGCCAGATTGCTGGGCGGATGATGTGAAGCTTCTCGTGCACGACTGCCAGCTGGCTCGCGAGGAGGCGGAGAGATCAAGGCTGGGTACTGGAGGTGCCCATGACGCAAGCCATGATTTACCAAGGGCGCCAGTGGCGCCAGCCACAAGCAGTTGTCCTCGCTTTCCCTTTGGTGCAAGGAGGCAAGCGCAGGCTAAGAGTATCAAGGAAAGGCAACCATTTCGTGCAACAAGACCAAGACCAGAGAACGGCAGGAAGGAGGTCATTGTGGAGCCCAAGCCAAGGCCACCGCTGTGGCCTTTGGCAAAGCGAGGACCGACTTTAGTAAGGATAAGTGTACTAGATGTTCCCTTCAAATGGCCAATTGTTGGCGCCTTCCCACTCATTATTTGGGAAGAGGCCTGTGGCCTCCGCCTATAAATAGGACTAGCCACCCACTGTGGTAGAGGCATCTTAGAGAGAGAGAGAGAGATAAGCGATCGAACTCCCCTAGCAGTTCATCGCACTGCCAAGAATGCACTCGCGAGGCTGTTCTTCCTTGTACTGCTCATCATCAGCCCCGAGGCAATCCACCACACCACACACTAGAGTAGGGTATTACACCGCAATGGTGGCCCAACCAAAGATAAACCTTGTGTCCCTTGTGTTGCTCTTTTGTGTAGTTTAGATCCTTGAGAGGCGACGAGGTGTAGGTAGGTTGGAGGTGTGATCTCCGCAGGCACCCCAGTAGTTCGAACTCAGAGGGTCTGCTGAACCCGAATCCAACAGCATGGCGCCTGTAGGTGCACCGAACCGCCTTCCACCGCCCTCGCGCTTCGCCGCCGCTTCCATGTCGACGCCATCGGGCTCGCCACAGCGCTGCCGCCTCGCTACCACGCCGCCAGATGGCTCTGCCGGTGGCCACCCCACCATTCCCCATCGCCGCCATCAACGCCGCCACCGCCCGGCGAGGAACGAAAGAAAGCGCCGCCCCAAAGATCCATCCGTGAGGCGAGACAGCCGATCGCCATTCCTTCGCCGCCTCAATTGGTAGTTTCGTCTCGCAAGGCCTGCTACCATGGAGGCTCGAGCAAGGCCATCGTGGCAAACGAGCTCCTGCGCTATCGCCTGCCGACGACAAGCACGAGGAGTGGCTCGACTGCCGCCGAAGCTCGTCAAGGCCGCTGGGGGCTCCCCCGCACCGCCCTTTCATCGCACCGCGCTTCTGCCTTGCGCGGGCGATGAAGCTCCGTGGGCGCTGGCCGCCTCCCCTAAAGAAGGCGCTTGTCCCCAAGGCGCTGCGGGCCCCGGTGGAACCCACTCCGTCCGCACCAACGCAGCAAGAGTAGAGCTGCCAAGAGGTCCTCGCCTCAAGAAGCTGCCCGAGTGCTCCTCGACCGCCCGCCACGATCAAGGCCCTGCTCCAAAGACGCTAAGACTCCCAAGGCTGCTCCCAAAGGCGCAGGCACGGGACCCGCAAGATCAAGCCTCCATCACCAAAGGCCTCCCATTGCCACCGCAGTTGCCACGCCAAAGACCTGAAGCCACGCGAGGCCGCATGGCCCAACAAGTTCAAGCTGCACCTTCCTCCTCGCTACGACGGCACGGCCGACTCGGAGTTCTCCAGCTTCACGAGCTGGCCATCAAGCCGCTAACGGGACGAAGTTCATGGCGAACTGGTTTCCCATGGCGCCAAGGACGGTGCCCGACTGCTCCCGAACTCGCTCCCGCACGATCTCCTCCCGACTAGATGCGCACTCCACTTCATCGCCAACTTCCAAGGCATCATGACCGCCTCGCCGTGAGCGACATGCGACGCATCAAGCAGCAGCCAAGAGAGACCCTGCAAAAGTACATCCAGCGCTTCAACAACGCACGCCTCAAGATTCCCAAGGTGACCGAGGAGGCCATCATCTCAGCCTTCTCCGACGGTGTGCGTGGCGCCAAGATGAAGGAGGAGCTGGCGATGCATGAAGACCTGTGCACATCCCTGGAGCTATTCAACTTGGTGACCAAGTGCACCAGGGCTGAGGAAGGACGCCTCTCCCTCCTCGAGCTGCCGGCTGCCGACCCGTAAGAGAAGAATCCCAAGGTCAAGGACGGAAGCGCAAGGGGCTGCCGTGCTCATGCGTAACTGCACACCAAGCGAGGCAGGATCAGCCCGAGTCTTCCAAGGGCAGCTTGCATCAGGTACCACGACCTCCACACCCACAACACCAACGAATGCCAAGAGCTCAGGCCATGCAAGAAGGGCGACTGGTCGATGCCCCGACTGCAGTGACCGAGGCTACGGCCGAGGAGGAGGAAGAAGCATAGGACGTTGGGAAGACCGTGGCCTCGCCAAGGGTGGCGTGACCGACCTGGCGAGGACAGCTGCCAGATCAGCCTTGTGAGGGAGGTTGAGGGACCCGCGAGGGAGGCTGGAGGATCAGCCTCGCGAGGATCGCCCACAAGGCAACGCAGGCTCCCTCCTTCGCCATCGCAGCCAAGGAGAAATGAAGACCATCATCAGACGAGGGGCTGGGGCTTCAGAGCCGATGCAATCGCAGCATCCCGGGCGGAGCTCAAGCCCCAGCCTCTCAACAGATCTTCAAGCAGTTCGCCGCCAAGCGAATGCAGTCCTCCCAAGCTCGGCCACGCGCCTCTCAGTGGTCAGCGGCGCCATCATGTTCAGCTCAAGGATCAGCTCTGCGCGCAGCCACACCGAGTCCTCCCGATGCTTTGTTCCCAATCATCAAGAACGCAAGTCACCAGACCTCATCGATGGCGGAGCAGGCTTAAATGCCCCGTCCGTCGAGACATTCAACAATCTCCAAGTGCCATACAATCAGCTTCAGCCAACCAAGTTTTCTCCGAGTCACCGATGGCTCCACAGCCTGATTAGCAGGTCCGCCCCCTCACACCTTAGGGACGCTACGATAACCACCTGACCGAGCTCATTGACTTCGACGCCGCCCACATTCGCCGCCATACAATGCCATCCCCTGTACCCAGCTCGACAAATTCATGGTCGGACTCATCACGGCTACAATGTCCTCAAGATGCCAGAAGCGGTGGAGTCATCACGGTGCCTTGTGAAGAAAGAGACGCAGCAGGTTCTCGGAGCGGCTTTCCAAGCCGCAGCAATTGAAGACCCAGATCACAGGAGCGGAGGCCTCCCGAGGCTGCTCCTAAGAAGAAGAAGACATCGCCTGCCCGACCTGGCCGGGAGGCGGGCCCTTAGGGTCCGCTACTGCTCAGGGGCACCTCCCCTGTCAGATAGGAAGGCGTGCTCGACGCCTCCTCGAGCAAGGCTCGGGGCTCTCCGGAGGGCCACCAACTTTGCTAAGATCACGAGGGAGGCGCCGGGCACCACTTGGAGGCGTGTTTCAGCACGCTTCCCTCAGAAGGAGCAAGGCAAGGAGGGCCAACCTCGGAGTTCGCTGCAAGTCCATTCAGGAGCTGCAGGAGTCAAGAGTCATGAGTGGCAGCCGCCGCCACTCCGCCAGAGCTCCCCATCCAGCGAGGATGGTGGGCTGCGCGCGTCTGACGACATACCAGGCTCAACCGAGCCGCCTCAAGAGCGCCTGCCCTCACGCTGGGCGCCAGAAGGTCCACCCCACAGCCACGCTCAGATGCCCACGGCTTGCCGAACGCTGCTGCCACGCCGCCACCATGAGGAGCATCCCGGAGGCTCAAGGGCCAGCGCCCGCAGTCCCCGCGGAGATGGAGATGGTCACGAGGAGCCACCAGAGCCTCCGAGCCTCCCCGAGGCTCCCCGCCCCGGGGCTCGTGGAAGATCGGCTTCCGCAGCGCACGACGCCCACTACTTCAAAGATCCTTCATCTTCAACATTATCAGTGACATCCTTCGAAGTTTCATTTTCAGCCGAGCGCCTGTGGCTGCATCATTCCTGTGCCGCTGGGTCCGCCCCTCGCAGCATGTATCCCTTTTGATTCATGTTTCTAGTTTACTTTATTGGGGTGCCCTCGGCTGCATCACCCCAAGCCACCCGGCCAGATCCAAGGGCATGTATCCTCTTATGTTTATTCGGTCGTATGCTTGACCCATCATGATCATTATTTGATGCCTGTCCACGGCACCCTCTTCCGCATGTCGACCGCTTGCACGCTAAAGGGGGTACCTGAGCATCGCGACTCATGGGCTCCTACCGCTCTCCAGCTCACCTCCGGCCTTGTCTACGGCATCGCGACCTGGCGTACCAGCGACGGTTGAGCCCGCTTGAGGGCCGGGACCCGAGGACGTAGAGCGCCGACATCTAACCAAATTTGCAGGAACACATTACAAGAAAAAATCCCAGAGCCAGGCGCAACCCGCCTTGAAGTAGGGCCCCGTGAGTCCTGCTACTGGCTCACGGGTGCCCAGACACACCTCGCCAGCCCTACCGTGCCAGCCACGGTCTCGGGCGGGTTATACACGCCTGGGCTCCTCCCGAGGGGAGCCCTCCCACGCACTGCTGGAAGCACCATGCTCCACGCTGGCCGACGACACCGCCGAGGAGCGGCTATGCCTGACACACACGGAGGCGCTTATGCTCGCGCTGGTGATAAATAATCGAGGGTGGCCCCGGCCGATCAACCTCGTGGAGCCCAGAGCTCAATGTCCGCCTCGCGTGAACGCCCTCGGGAGTGCCGCGAGGGCTGGGCATGGGCTACTCCTGGTCACGCCAGACGCGACGCCACCCAGCCATGCCCTCGGGCCTGGTTCGCCAGACGCCTCTCCCCGAGCAGAGCCAAGGTACGAAGGTCGTTTGAACGTCAAGGGGGACCCCTGAGCATCGCGACTCAGGAGCCTAACTGGCCACGTAGCCCCTCACACCTTAGTTCCGAAAGGCTAACGGCGGTTGAGGTATGCGCGGGGCCGAGCTCTGTCGACGTGGAACGGTAAATTCACCCATACATCTCACCTCCCTACTTGTTGTTCATGCGTCAAGGGGGACTCCTGAGCATCGCAACTCAGGAGCCTAACTTGTCACGTAGCCCTCACTCCTTGGTCCCGCCCTGCTTCCTGGTCGGGCTAACGGCGGCCGAGGTATGCTGGGCCAGGTTCGCCGATGTAGAACATAAGGTAGGAAGGAAAAGCGCAAATCTCAAGGAATTCAAAAGCAAATATTACAGTCCATAACTGTTTTCACAACGCCAAACGAAGTTTTAACGCCCACGAGGCATGATGCATGTTGCGTGAGCTGAAAGCGTGACAGAGCCACGGCGATTCACTTGTCGGCAGCACCGCCGCCGGGGCAGTAGCTGCACCGGGTGGGTTCGCCGTGAAGCCTCGTGGATCGTAGCGCCGCTCGCTTGGTGTCAAGGCCCGAACTCGCCAGCAGAAGCTTCCGCCGACCTTCACGGCCTCAAGAGCGACAGCGGCAAGCTCGCCACGGCTCCAACAGCTGTCAAGGTCAACGTTGGGGTCGCGAATGTAGACGCGGGTGAAGACGCGCGCCGCCGCAGAAGACAGATACGCTACCGCCTCACTGTGGGGCCGAGGCCGAGGGCGACATCTTCAAGGGTGCGGACCAGAAGGGAAGCAGCTTACGGGACGCCCTCGACGCCGCCAGCGGCTTTACAGCCGCTATTGTAAAGCGATTTCAGCAAGGTGCGAGCTTCACCTCCAGCTTCGCAAGGCCACACGGTCCTCGCCAGACTCGCGCTTGCCGCATAACTCGATCCTCTTCGCCCAACGCCTGCTCCAGCGCACCTAAGCGCCATGGCACTCATCTGCTTGGCATCCCGGTCCTTGAGGCCGCTTCACGAGCCTTCATGTCTTCCTCCTTCTTGGCGGACGCGGCCTCCTTGGCAAGCTGGTCACGCAGGCCCCGCAGCTCGCTTCTCCAGCGCTTTGCAGCGACATCGACATCGGCTACCTCCCCAAGGCGGCGGCGCGAGCGGCTCGCCGAGGATGGCCTCGCTTTCCTTGTCGCAGCCGTCGTGGCTCGAACCAGCGCCGTCAATTGAAGCATCAGAGCAAACCCAGCCGGAGGCCAGCTCCATGCGTCCGCCATCAAGCGAGGGTCGGCGCCTGTAAGATCTTTCCAGAGCTAATCCAGTTCAGCAAAGATGATCCAGACAGAGAAGGAGTCGGAGAAACGGCAGTCAATGGAGTAGGAGGAGAGGACGGCAGCGTAATCACAGCACCATGAGTCGGGACCTTTCGCGCCCGGCGATCAAGGGCAAGGGTGTCGTGCAAGGATACCTCGAGTCGCTGGGCCATGGGGGCTGAGTCGCTCTAGCTAGCCCTGGCCAGCCTCGCGAGGATGACCGGCAGGAGAGGCCCGCCTTGCCGCCCCCTTTCATGGATGGAGGCGCCACCTGACGAAGCCTCAGAGCCCCTTCAGCTTTTTTTCACCGCAGCACCGCCTAGCTAAGGAATACGGATATCAAGCCTCAACGACAAAGCGAGAAGCAAACGAGAATCAAGCACTTATCTGGTCATCGTGACGCTGGCTCGAGCAACCTCCTACCAACTTGAAGCCCGAGAGCTGGCTGCTGGATCAACCTCAAGAGGCTCGGAGCAGGAGGGCGGCCTCAGGTCGCCTCGAGCCGGGCAGACCCTGGGAACCAGCCCTGTCCTGTCCTTCTTCGGGATCAGGGGCGAGCTCTCACCACCTCGCTCGTCGCCATCCTCGTCTTCGTCCGGCAAGAGGCGGAGAGCGCGGGACCTACGCCGAGGGAGGGGCGCTCTCGACTCCCCGTCGGTCGCCTTGGAGTCGGGCCCCTCTTCCCGCTCCTCTTCTTTCTCCTCTTCGCTGGAGTTGCCGGAGGACACGTTCACCGTCGCTAGGGCCACCGGGTCCTCGGGAATCTCCGCGGGCATAGGCCCGTCCCCGTTGAAAGCGGGCATGGAGTCCACCACCTGCTCCCAATCATCTCGGAGGAACAGGGGTACAGGAGCGCCTCCAGCCTCGCCACGCCTCCCCGACCAAAGATTGAGGACCGCGCCAGATCTTCGCTTGACAAGACTACGGGCTGGGCGAGGCCTCCACAAAGGAAGCGAGTATTGCCAAAGGGCCACCCGGTGCTCCAGAACTCCCTCAGAGCGACGCCTGTCAGCTTGGCTGTCGCCGTGTTGCCCGGCCACAGTCCAAGGCCCATCTTCTCCAAGATCGCTTCAAGCTGGAATCCACGAAGTTCAAGGCGAGACCAAGCTGCCGATGGGCTTGGGCTGCCCAGGCAGAATCAGCCGAGGATGGATGCGCCCAAAGATCTACCATGACCCACTTGCTCCTCGGCCTTCAATCCTCTTCCCGGCTTCGAGATGGCGTTGACCTGCCAGACGCGACAAAGCTCACAAGACGCTGTGATGGAGCCGCGAGAGGCCCGGAGGTAGAAGTAGTGGCGCAAGGCCACCGAGGGCTGCACCCCACATGAGCCTCACAAGAGTAGGCTAAGATCGCCAGGATAAGAACAGAGTTGGGGTGGAGGTGCAGAGCTTGCGCTTGTAATGGCGGAGGATGTAAAAGAAGAACTCAGAAAAGGGAGGCACCAGATCGGCGGCAATGGCGCCACGAAGAGCGGGTAGAAGGTGCTTCCTTGGTCCTCGTGAAGGGCAGAGCCAACCTTGAGCACCGCCGCCTCTGTTGCCTTTGCGCCGCCATCATCCGCGCGCCAGCAAGGCTCTTCTCCGACACGTTCAGGGAGTCCAAAGCGGGCGAGTACCAAGCTCCGGCCGGGGTCTGGCGAGGCACCATACCTTGCTAGGGCACGGGGTCGGAGTAGATCTGGGGATTTCGGAAGCAGGAAGGATAGGAACGAGAAAGGGGATCTAGGCAATGACTGGAGAAGACAAAGAAGGTAAAGCCTAGATGGGTACCGCTCACTTGTCAATTCGTGCAGTTGCCGAGGCATCGTGGGGAAGCAGGGACGCCCACGCCCACATCAACTGCCACACGGCGCCCAAGGCCGCAGGATGTTAGGGCCCGCGGCGCTTCGCACTTGCCCCTTCGCTTTCTCGCTAAGCCAAGTCCAGCGCGCTTTGGGCCTGGGGCTACTCACGGCGCTCGGGAACGGGGTACCAGACTTGTCGCTCATGCCCGCGGGCGTGGCTCAAGGGGTGGCCCAAGACGCCCATCTTCATCAACACAAGCTCAAGACCTCGCAGGGGCCAGATTCATGGGCGGACGACGTGAAGCTTCTCAAGCACGACTCGCCACGCTGCTCATGAGGAGTAGGAGAGATCAAGGTGGGTACGTCATGAGGTTCCCATGACGCAAGCCATGACGACTAAGGGTGCCAAGGGCGCCAGCCCGCAGAAGTGTCCTCGCTTCCCTTTGGTGCAAGGGAGGCAAGCGCAGCCAAGAGTATCAAGCAAAGCAACCATTTCGTGAAACAAGACCAAGACCAGCAGAACGGCAGGAAGGAGGTCATCGTGGAGCCCAAGCCAAGGCCACCATCGTGGCCTTTGGCAAAGCGAGGACCGACTTTAGTCAGGTAAGTGTACTAGATGTTCCCTTCAAATGGCCAATTGTTGGTGCCCTTCCCGCTCAATATTTGGGAAGAGGCCCAGGCCTCTCGCCTATAAATAGGACTAGCCACCCACAGGTAGAGGCATCTTAGAGAGAGAGAGAAGCCACCGAACTCCCCTAGCAGTTCATCGCACCGCCAAGAATGCACTGTGAGGCTATTCTTCCTTGTACTGCTCATCATCGCCCTCGAGGCAATCCACCACACCACACACCGGAGTAGGGTATTACACCGCAATGGTGGCCCAACCAGATAAACCTTGTGTCCCTTGTGTTGCTCTTTGTGTAGTTTAGATCCTTGCGAGGCGACGAGGTGTAGGTAGGTTGGAGGTGTGATCTCCGCGTGCACCCCAGAGTTCGAACCTAGAGGGTCTGCCGGAACCCGAAATCCGACAATTACGTTGTGGTGTTCCGAGTGGCGTGAGTTGAAACTATTCCGCATTGTTTTAAATGAAGACCAAACTCGTAGCTCAAATATTCTCCTCCACGATCAAATCATAGAAACTTTATTTTCTTGTTATGATGATTTTCCACTTCACTCTGAAATTCTTTGAAATTTTCAAATGTTTCAGACTTATGTTTCATCAAGTAGATATACCCATATCTGCTCAAATCATCTATGAAGGTCAGAAAATAACGATACCCGCCGCGAGCATCAACACTCATCGGACCGCATACATCAGTATGTATTATTTCCAACAAGTCTATTGCTTGCTCCATTGTTCTAGAGAACGGAGTCTTAGTCATCTTGCCCATGAGGCATGGTTCGCAAGCATCAAGTGATTCATAATAAATTGATTCCAAAAGCCCATTAGCATGGAGTTTCTTCATGCGCTTTACACGAATATGACCTAAACGGCAGTGCCACAAATAAGTTGCACTATCATTATTAAACTTATATATTTTGGCCTCAATACTATGAATATGTGTATCACTACTATCAAGATTTAGTAAAAACTAGTCATCAACCCGTGCATTTGCACGGGCTAGCACTTCTAATATAAATATGACAAAGTTGGTATGAATTAGAAATCTTGGACACTATAATATGAACACATTCTTATGTATTATTTTTATTATATATGTAGACAACACGGTTACAAATTGAAAAGCAGGTGCATGTTTTATGTATTTGTGACATATAAGATTGAAAAGGTGTATTGGATCAAGTGACATATAGCAGCATATATAAGAAAACAGAACTCCTCCCTCTAGAACATAGTAGAACATAGAATTAATTTCACGAAGTTTTGTTTCATTGTAAAATAATTTGTTTCTATATACAACAATGGACATGCGTGGTTTTTTATCAACGTTTGTGATACTTTGGCAATTAAAAGTTCTTGTCTTAACCAATAGATCCTTAATAAATCCATTTGTGATTTTCTCATACCTTGAGAGTCACATATTATTCAGATTTGAAGTTCTTGTGGTAACCAATAAATTCTTATCTGCGCTTCATGAAATTAGTAAAGCAGATCTGCCTTTCCCTTGCGTAAGAAATCCACATGCTCTCTTTTGTTAGATTGTTTATTAGGATTAGTAAGCAGTACAAAATTTGACTGTATTTAAATTTGAAAAATATTACTTGTGGAGATGTAGGATAGATCTGCATTTTCTTATATCACATGGATGTTCATTGGTCATAAATATTATGGAAAACTTTAATAATTAAAATTTTATGTGCTTACATTTATTTTTTATGAGGACACCGTCAAATGTTTTTTCTTGTACACGTGTATCTGAAAAATGATGTAATGTTGTACTCATTATTGAGGGCATTGATCGGTCGCCCTGTGCTATCTATACCAACAAAACTTGCCAATGAAAACTGAACCATAATTTAAGTTGCCTAATGGGGCCAACAAAAGAAATCAAAATTGTACTGTGATTTTTTAAAAATAATTTATTCCTCAAAATAAATAAATAAGCATCTAACCTAATAGGATTTCCTACATTCATGATCTCCTTGACTATGTCGATTAATCTTGAGTCTTAATCGAACCAAGTCTTTTCTTGGCGATGCTGCCGGTTCATCCGCCGCTAGTCCGACCAACTTCACATCCGTGATAATTAACAAACGCCGGCTTCGATCTCCTTGAAAAATATATAGAATCCACAAAACATGGGAGTTTTTTTATCTACCACGAGAAAAATAAATTTGATGTATGTTAGATTGAATTGCGAGAAAACTATAACTGCAAAACTGCTGACTTGCGATACTTGGCTCCTTTCGCTTCAAAGTTCAAACAGCCGCATAACTCCTCCTTCTCGCTAAATTAACTATTGTGGGATAAATTAAGGTGCTGGAATATACATGTTGTAAGAGACTTAGAATATTGAGATTGAACGGTTGAAGAGGAACACAATCAGCAGCCCTAGACTTGCATGTTTGAGTAGATTGTATTTGCTAAATGAACATATGATCATGAGGTAAAATCATGTAGTGGAATATACTGCTTAGATTGCTTGATTGGATCATACTTGTTATCAGCACCATGAGGCGAAATCATATACAAACACACGATGGATTGCTGTACTTCAAATTTGAGATTGAAAACTTGAGGAGGAATGTAATAGCTGATGGATTGATTGCAAGGTGAGATTTGCACCTGATTTGATGAAGAAAAATTGCCTCCAGCGGCCATTGCTAGTGGAGCAGGATTGAAGGCAGGAGGAGGCAGCGTCAAAATAGAGGAGTCCATGGAGATTTAATTCGGTATTTTTTTCTTTGAGTTCGCAAAATATTTATTGATGGAGACTTTTACGGGCAATCAACAGGATCATGGATCTTTTCCTTTTTCGGGGGAGTTTTTATGGGGGTGGTGGCTTACGGGCAATCACCAAGATTATTTTTATTCTTTTTTCGTGGGAAATTGGTAGTGGAGCAGGATTGAAGGGAAGGAGGAGGCAGCGTCAAAATAGAGGAGTCCGTGGAGATTTTATTCTGCAGTTTTTTTCCTTTTAGTTCACATAATATTTTATTGATGGAAACTTTTACGGGCAATCAACAGTATCATAGATCGTTTCCTTTTTCGTGGGAGTGTTTAACGGGATGGTGGCTTACGGGCAATCAATAGGATCTTTGTTTTTTTTCTTTTTTCTTGGAAGTTTTTGAGGGGACGGAGGCTTTCCTTCTTTTTTGTAGAGGAACGGTTGGATGCTTTATTTGATCCATTCACAACATTAGACGTGTCAGAAGCTTTTTTTGTGGGATTGGACAATCAGTATTACGTAAGTTTTCTTTCTATCCTGTCCGCAAGTTTTACAATCCAACAGCGGAATTAATTTTAATGATGTGGATTAATGAGACGACTTTAAAGGTGCCTCCAATTAGTAAATATAAGATAGACCACTCATCAAGGGTGCATGATCATAAAAGATATTACTCATTTAAATAGAACAACCATTATTCTCTGATTTAAATGAATAATTGTCTCGCATTAAACAAGATCCAGATATAATGTTCATGCTTAACGCTGGCACCAAATAACAATTATTCAGGTCTAAAACTAATCCCAAAGGTAGATGTAGAGGTAGCGTGCCGACGGCGATCACATCAACCTTGGAACCATTTCCCACGCGCATCGTCACATCGTCCTTAGCCAATCTTCGCTTAATCCATAGCCCCTATTTCGAGTTGCAAATATTAGCAACAGAACTAGTATCAAATACCCAGGCGCTACTGCGAGCATTAGTAAGGTACACATCAATAACATGTATATCAAATATACCTTTCACTTTGCCATCCTTCTTTTCCGCCAAATACTTGGGGCAGTTCTGCTTCCAGTGACCAGTCCCTTTGTAGTAGAAGCACTCAGTCTCAGGCTTAGGTCCAGACTTGGGCTTCTTCACTTGAGCAGCAACTTGCTTGCCGTTCTTCTTGAAGTTCCCCTTCCTCCCTTTGCCCTTCTTCTTTAAACTGATGGTCTTGTTGACCATCAACATTTGATGCTCCTTCTTGATTTCTACCTCCGCAGCCTTTAGCATTGCGAACAACTCGAGAATTGTCTTATCCATCCCTTGCATATTATAGTTCATCACGAAGCTTTTTTAGCTTGGTGGCAGTGATTGAAGAACTTAGTCAATGACACTATCAACTGGAAGATTAACTCCCAGCTGAGTCAAGTGATTGTGGTACCCAGACATTCTGAGTATGTGCTCACTGACAGAACTATTCTCCTCCATTTTGCATATGTAGAACTTTTGGAGACTTCATATCTCTCAATCCGGGCATTTGCTTGAAATATTAACTTCAACTCCTGGAACATCTCATATGCTCCATGACGTTCAAAACGTCGTTCAAGTCCTGGTTCTAAGCCGTAAAGCATGGCACACTAAACTATCAAGTAGTCATCAGCTTTGCTCTGCCACGTGTTCATAACATCTGGAGTTGCTCCTACAGTGAGTTTGGCACCTAGCGGTGCTTCCAGATTTAATTCTTCCGTGCAGAATGAGGATAATCCTCGTTACGTAACCCAGTCCGTGTGGTTGCTGCCATCATCTTTCAATTTAGCTTTCTAGAACGCATTACAATTCAGCGAATAAAGAGTACGTGCCATTTATCTACAACAACATAGACATGCAAAATACTATCGTACTAAGTTCATGATAAATTAAAGTTCAATTAATCATATTACTTAAGAACTCCCACTTAGATAGACATCCCTCAAATCATCTAAGTGATCATGTGATCCATATCAACTAAACCATGTCCGATCATCACGTGAGATGGAGTAGTTTTCAATGGTGAACATCACTATGTTGATCATATCTGCTATATGATTCACGCTCGACCTTTCGGTCTCAAAGTGTTCCGAGGCCATATCGCATATGCTAGGCTCGCCAAGTTTAACCTAAGTATTCTCATGCGCAAAACTGGCTTGCACCCGCTGTATGTGAACGAGAGCTTATCACACCCGATCATCACGTGGTGTCTCAAGACGATTTAACCGTAGTAACGGCGCATACATGTGGAGACACTTGTACCTTGAAATTTAGTGAGAGATCATCTTATAATGCTACCGTCAGATTAAGCAAAATAAGGTGCATAAAGGATAAACATCACATGCAATCAATATAAGTGATATGATATGACCATCATCATCTTGTGCCTTTGATCTCCATCTCCAAAGCACCATCATGATCACCGTCGTCACCGGCTTGACACCTTGATCTCTATCGAAGCATCGTTGTCGTCTCGCCAACTATTGCTTCTACGACTATCGCACCGCTTAGTGATAAAGTAAAGCAATTACATGGCGAATGCATTTCATACAATAAAGCGACAACCATATGGCTCTCGCCAGCTGTCGATAATGTATACAAAACATGATCATCTCATACAACAATTTATATATCATCACGTCTTGACCATATCACATCACAACTAGCCCTGCAAAAACAAGTTAGACGTCCTCTAATTTGTTGTTGCAAGTTTTACGTGGCTGCTACGGGCTTAGCAAGAACCATTCTTACCTATGCATCAAAACCACAATGACTTTTCGTCAAGTGTGTTGTTTTAACCTTCAACAAGTACCGGGCGCAGTCACACTCGATTCAACTGAAGTTGGAGAAACAGACACCCACTAGCCACCTGTGTGCAAAGCACGGCAGTAGACCCAGTCTCATGAATGTTGTCATGTAATGTCGGTCTAGGACGCTTCATCCAACAATACCGCCGACTCAAAGTATGACATGCTGGTATGCAGTATGACTATTATAGCCCACAACTCTTTGTGTTCTACTCATGCATATAACACCTACGCATAGACCTGGCTCTGATAGCACTGTTGGGGAACATAGTATTACGAAAAATTTGCCTACGATCATGCAAAATCTATCTAGGAGAAGCATAGCAACGAGCGGGGAGAGTGTGTCCATGTACCCTCGTAGACCGAAAGCGGAAGCGTTAAGTAACACGGTTGATGTAGTCAAACGTCTTCGCGATCAAACCGATCAAGTACCTAACGCATGGCACCTCTGCGATATGCAAACATTCAGCTCAGTGACGTCCCTCGAACTCTAGATCCAACTGAGGCCGAGGGAGAGTTTCGTCAGCACGATGGCATGTTGACGGTCATGATGAAGTTACTGACGCAGGGCTTCGCCTAAGCACTACGACAATATGACCGAGGTGGAAAATTGTTGAGGGGGGCACCGCACATGGCTAAGAAATCAACTTGTGTGTCTATGGGGTTCCCCCTCCCTTGTATATAAAGGATTGCAGGAGTGGGCTGGCTGGCCTCATGGGGTGCGCCCCAAGGGGGAATCCTACTCCTACTAGGAGTAGGTTCCCCCCTTTCCTAGTCCAACTAGGAGGCGAAGGAAAGGGAAGAGGGAGAGAAGGAAAGGGGGGCCGTCCGCCCTCCCAATTCCCATGAAGGCCCATTAACCCCCCGAGGGGTTCCGGTAACCCCCCGATACTCCGGAAAATGCCCAAACCTATCCGAAACCTTTCCGGTGTCCAAACATAACCTTCCAATGTATCAATATTCATGTCTCGATCATTTCGAGACTCCTCGTCATGTCCGTGATCACACCCGGGACTAGAACAACCTTCGGTACATCAAATCACATAACTCACAATACATATCATCATCGAACATTAAGCATGCGGACCCTACGGGTTCGAGAACTATGTAGACATGACCGAGACTCATCTCCGGTCAATAACCAATAGCGGAACCTGGATGCTCATATTGGTTCCTACATATTCTACGAAGATCTTTATCGTCAAACCGCATAACAACATTCCTTGGTCCCTTTGTCATCGGTAATGTTAATTGCCCGAGATTCGATCGTCGGTATCATCATACCTAGTTCCATCTCGCTACCAAAGAAGTCTCTTTACTCATTTCAGAATGCATCATCCGCAACTAACTCATTAGTCACATTGCTTGCAAGGCTTATAGTGACGTGCATTAACGAGAGGGCCCAGAGATACCTCTCTGACAATCGGAGTGACAAATCCTAATCTCGATCTATGCCAACTTAACAAACACCATCGGAGACACCTATAGAGCATCATTATAATCACCCAGTTACGTTGTGACGTTTGATAGCACACTAAGTGTTCCTCCGTTATTCGGGAGTTGCATAATCTCACGGTCATAGGAAGATGTATAAGTCATGAAGAAAGCAATAGCAATAAACTAAACGATCCTTGTGCTAAGCTAACGAATGGGTCAATTCAATCACATCATTCTCTAATGATGGGTTCCCGTTCATCAAATGACAACTCATGTCTATGGCTAGGAAACTTAACCATCTTTGATTAACGAGCTAGTCAAGTAGAGGCATACTAGTGACAATTTGTTTATCTCTTTATTCACACATGTACTAAGTTTCCATATAATACAATTCTAGCATGAATAATAAACATTTATCATGATATAAGGGAATATAAATAAGAACTTTATTATTGCCTCTAGGGCATATTTCCTTTCAAGATATGCGGTAAAATCGGAGATAAATAACCGCGGATGAACTCGAAGCATGCGGGATGGAGGTCCAAGTTCGAACCACACATACCCTAGCTTGGTGACATGCAACAACTATGGCAGCGCGGGGAAGAAGATGTCCCGCGGCGGCATGGAATAATTCTGGTGACCTCTTTCCGGCAGTTAAGCGGCGAAGGGGTCATCGGCGTCGAGCTCATGGAGCAGTGTTGTGGCGAGGGTTTCGGTAGAGTGGAGGCGAGGAGAAAGAGAGTAAAGGTGGACGAAGGAGCGGTGCGGTTTATATAGGTGAATGGAAATAACTGCATGCAGAGAATTTTATCAAACGACTCTTAAGTGAAGACGATTGCGATTCAATGGTTAGAATGGACTAATAGATGATGTATTGCATGTGGCAACCGTCATAAAAGATCGTGGTCCTGACTTGGGCGGGAAATCCCAAATTTTGGATGGCTTTCGCCATATCAGATTAATGTTTGGACCGAAATTTAATCGTGGTCAAGGACACCAAATAAAGTTTCTTTCCAGATAAAATTAGACCATTTGCAACGGAAGAACATAGACTGGAAGAGGTAGAACAGAGGGAAAACAGGGTCGTAGGCATTTCACTCAGAAAGATAAACACAAACACTCAAGGAAATAGCTATGAGGGAAATGCATTCGGACAAACACTAAAACTTTCGATCGAGAAGAAATTCAACGAAAGAGAATTGTGGTGGCGTAACCCATCGTATAAGAATTGTATGACCCCAAGCGTCGCACAATTATATCGTCACCCGATTAGTCTAGTTCTTCATTAATTTATTCACTCTCAGAAAGAAAATTTCACTTTGTCAAAAAATTTAGACTCTTCAAGTGTTATGCACCCATTCCTTCAAAGATTTGGAAGTGTTAGGACGGGTGCCGAGTCCAGCTTACTTATGTTTGCGAAGTCTAGGATATTTCACTATTGCAGGATGCTGCTAACACGACTCTATGATCAGAGACCCTTTGACGAAACTGTGTGCGATGCATTAGTCGCAAACGGTGATGTAAAAAACCATAAAAAAAGATGCAAAACGTTTGCGATGAAGGATACATCAAACGCGGTTCAGATTTTAGTTGCGTGTGCGATGCGGGGCATACGGTTCAGTTCACTTAACTGTTTGCGATGAGGTAGAAGAAAAGAAACGGGCAGCCAGATGAAGGCGTGTGCGATATACGGCATACAGTTCACTTGGATGAACTGTTTGTGATGAGGCGGAACAATAGAAACAGGCAGCCTGATGAAGGTGTGTGTGATATATGGCATATAGTTCACTCGGGTGAAATGTTTGTGATTAGGCAACACAAAAGAAACGGTCAGCAGATCAAGGTGTGTGTGATATATGGCATACGGCTTATTGCGATAAACTGTTTGTGTTGAGCCAAGAGAACAGAAACGTTTTACATAAACAAGATATGTGTAATACTCGGCAAACATCCAATTACATAGGTGGCTAGTACACACATGACATTTCCACACACCAAAGTAAACTATTACATGCATAATTAACAAGGATAGCCAATCATCTGATCATCATCTACTTCTTATGCTAGCTCGATGTTCCTTCTATTCTAAATTTCCATTAATTGATGGTGTTTTATGATCCATGAACAGTTACTACCACACATTGGGTTCCGGTAACTCGACCCCTCTCGGCCTATTAATCGCCTCGATCTCTGTCCAGGAGTTGCAACTAGTTTATGGTGTTTGTAGGATATGTGTTGGGGGGTGTAGCACTGACCCTAGGGGTGGGCTATGATGCGGTAGAGACACGAGGCATGGTGTACTGAGACGCCAGTTTGGTGCCTCGGGAACCCTGCTCTCATCGCTTGGGGCCGTGAGCGAAACCCCGGTCGGATCTCCTTGCGGATGGAACCCGAATAGGCGATAAACCTGGACTAGAGACTTGTTTGGTAGTCAGGTCGTGGCGACTCTCTCGCCAGGCTTCCGCTTGAAGGTTGCCGAGATACACAACGTGTACATGGTGTGTCACATCCCTAGTCTGGTAGTGCTCTAGGCTAGCTTTTGCATCCATGCATCATGTCTAAACTTATTTTGAAAGTTGAAATGGGGATTGTTCAAACCCTAGCACCAGATCAAATCAACTAGGTTCAAATAAAAATATTCTCAATGAACCCAAAATGCCTTTAGAAAAGTTCATCATTTTTGGATTGGTTGAAAACGTCTGCCAAAAATGGTGCACATATTTCTAGGACCATTTTGGATTTTTGAATTAAATCATAAAGTATTTGAATTTGGGCATTTAAATGCTATAAATATTTTATTTGCCCAAATAATTCTGATAATGGTTGAGGGCTGCTGAAAAACATTTCAACAGTGCCCACAATTTATTTCAGGATTTTTAGAAAAGGTTTAGTATTTCTACTAAATCTAAACAAAGGAAGAAAAATAGAAAACAGAACAGAAATAAAAGACACACACACACACACACACACACAGACAGAGAGAGAGAGAGAGAGAGAGAGAGAGAGAGAGAGAGAGGCTTACCTGGCCCAGCCACCTGGCTTGGTATAGTTGGCCCAGCCCACCAGGGGCGAAGAGCTCATCTTCAACTTCTGCCAGTTGGCAGAGGGAGAGATCGGGCACGACACCGGCCGTGCCACCTCCTGCCTGCCTTGCTGTACTCCTCCTCGACCCTTCTGATTGTGCCACGGAGACGCCCACGTCCCTGGATCCTTCCCACCTCTCCGCGCTCACTTCCCCTCCTCTGCCTCTCTCCCCTGCTCTCCCTAGAACGCACACAAGAACATCAGCAAGCACCACTGTGGCCACCGTCCACCCCTCGCCTTGCCGAAGCATCCAGAAGGACCGGCGTCGTCTCCTTCATCGTCTACACCAGTCCGTTCGACCGCGGGAGCTCTGCAGCGTTATCCTCGAGCTCGTCTTCAACCTCCGGCCGCCGGCAACTTCACATTCGATTCGCCGCCATCCGTGCTTCCCCGGCCTCCCCAAGCTTCTTTTCAGCACCATGTGAGCTCCTGATCCTCCCCCTATGCTCTCCCCCTCCATTACCATTATCTATCCGCCATCCCCAGGCACCCGAGCTTCGGCCGCCGCCATGGCCGGCGAGCCTTGCACTCGCGAGCTCCTTCACTCAAACCCGCTGCGCGGTTGTGCTCCTGGAGCTCCAAGGAGTCCAGAGAACCGCTTTGGCTAGCCGCTAGCACTCCATAGCCTTGTCCAGCTCGACGCCACCGCCTCTATGGTCCACCTTGCTCCCTCCCATGGCCACCTCGATGCGCTGCTTGGCGCCAAGAACTCCATAGCCGCAAACCGCGCCAAATCTGTTCCTCAGAGCGCCTTCCCCGCGCCTCCGTTGTCGGTTTTGGTCGCCGCGTCAACTCCACCGGTTGACATGGCAACATCATTAGTCGCTAATGATGTAACAGATTATCCCTGCTAGCCACTGACACTAGGCCCCATCTCCTAATAATCGCTGCTTAGTTTTAGTTTAGGCTTAATAACTCGCTTAGCCTCGTGTCACCGACTGCTGAGTCCCACGGGTCGTGCTTGACCCCGCCGACCTGGGGCTTGACTCCGCCGATGTCACCTCGACGCAAGGTCGACGCTTATAAATCCTTTTCTGGAATTATTTTAATTCTGATTAATCAGAAAATCCAGAAAAAGGCTTAAACTTCAAAAAATCATAGAAAATAATCTATAGCTCAGAATGAAAAGATATATATATATATGAAAAATTCTCAGAAAAAAATCCAATCTATCCATTAGTACTAGTTTCATGCATGTTAAAGCAACTTAACCTTGCTGTATAGCTCAAAACATGTTAATGCACTTTGGAAATTCATAGTTTGAATTTGAATTTGAACCTTTGGTTCACATCAACCCAAACACTTCTGTTGTTAGTTGCATTAGCTCAAATCACAGCATATTGCCATGTCATAATCATGCCTCATATTGTTGCATTGCATTGATTGTGTTCCCTCTTGTTTGTCGGTGTTTATCCCCTCTCAGTAAACGTGGTTCCGACGATGAGATCGATGACACCCATGAAGAGCTATACTATCTTCAGAAGTGTCAGGCAAGCAAAACTCCCTTTCTCTCCTGCTCTCTCGCTCCTGCTCTCTTTTACTGCATTAGGACAACAACGATTAAACGGTTACATGCTGCGGTAGTTGAACCCCTTTCCTTTGCATGACCTGTCATTGCCACAGTAAATAGATGAAACCCACTAGCATGAGTAGGAGTTGTTTGAGCCCTGATGTGCCTACTCATTGATGCTTGTTGTCATGCCTGCTACTACTTAGAGTTGAGTTAGGTCTGATTCATCGGGGATGAATTGGAATGTGGTGAACATGTCTTACTGTTGAGAGCTAAGTATGTGAACACGATTTGGTAAAGGTAGCGGTGAGAGGCCATGTAGTAGTACATGGTGGGTTGTCTCATTGAAACCGTCCTCGGGAACTGAGTTCTGTGTTTGTGATCCATGAACAGCTAATACCACACATTGGGATCCTTAATTGACTCTCTCGACTTATTAGCCGTCCCTGTCCTCTGTCCATGAGTTGCAAGTAGTTTCTGGTGTTTGAGGTATGCTGGAGGCCATGCGCAGCACTGACCCAAGGGGTGGGTTGTGATGTGGTAGGCATGTGA
Organism: Aegilops longissima; assembly: GCA_021605205.1. Lineage (NCBI taxonomy): Eukaryota > Viridiplantae > Streptophyta > Magnoliopsida > Poales > Poaceae > Aegilops > Aegilops longissima. The sequence continues at coordinate 291,905,934 of CM038681.1, forward strand.
CACGGTGTACCGGGACGCCTGCTTGGTGCCTCGGGAACCCTGCACACATCGTTCGTGGCTGTATGTGGAAACCCTCGCTGACTCCTCGTGGATGGAACCTGAATAGGCGATAAACCCGACTAGGGACTTAAAGTGATAGTCGTCGTGGTGACACTATCGTGGTTCTAAGACCGATAAAGAGAATGGGGTAGGTATGAGGAGGCAAGATCCCAGCTATGGTGAAGTTGTACACACAAGGTTTACGAGTTCAGGCCCTTCACGGTGGAAGTAATATATCACGCCCAATATGCGACCCTATCCAAAAGCAACTCGAAGGTCCCACCAAGGATAGACCCGCATATTGGAACGCTTTTGCAAGGTGGATATCATTACATCAACATTACATAATAGATAGGATACATACATAAGGCACGAAAAGCCACAAGAATACATCAACATCATATATAAGATCAACATCCGACTACGGATGAAACATAAACAGAAACTCAAACAACATCCACCTGCTAGCCCAAAGGCCGACCGAACCTATCCCCGATCAAGAAGGTAAGAAGAACTCCAAAACAAGTAACATCGCCTCGGCCATGATCATCGCAAAACCTGTACCTGCAATCGCTAGGTAGTAATGTGAGCCACGAGGACTCAGCAATCCCATTACCATGGGTATCAAGACTAGCAAAGCTTAATGGGAAAGGAAGGGATAAAGTGGTGAGGTTGCAAAGAACGGCTAGGGAGGCCCCGAGGCGCTTTTATAGGAGGGGGGAGGCCGTGGTTGCCCTCGTGGGCATAAAGCCTCGCCTCCTATTTTTACCGTGAGGGAAGAAAGAACGAGAGGAGGAAGAAAGGAGAGGAGGGAGTCGCCGCAGTGGGTTCACCACATTGGGGAAATTTTTACCTGTGATGTGATCGGGCTGTAGGCTGCTCTTGGGCCTGCTGGTCGGGAGGAGGCCCAAGGGTCGGCCTGGCGCTTAGCGGATGCGGCTGCTGCTTCTTCTTTCTATTATTTTTTCTTCGCATGTAAAAATAAAGATCAAAAGCACAGGAGTATATGCGAGGCCCGAGAGAGATATGAGAACATCCTCGTGTTCTCGGAAATGTGCAATCGATTAAAATAATTGGTTTGGGCATTTTAGAGAAAGAATTATCGCAAGTTTGAACTAGATTCAAACTTGTGGCAATTTTGATTCCAACCAAATCAAGTCCAAAAGAGTTGAAAATTGGCGTAGAGGGTTTATGCATGGTGAACTAGCATCGTGAAAAGAATGAACATGAATGAAGGAGGGAATAATGTCGCTTGTAAAAAACATGAAGGAAGAAGGGAGAGGTGATGATACATGGGCATGGCTGGATAGAGAGATAGCAAAGGGGTGATGCACACACATCAACTAGAGCAACACACAACATATATAAAGGGCAATGCACAAGATGAACATGGCAACAACATGATGATAACCAAAAGGTATATGACTAGCATGCAAAATGACAAGAGGCAATGCAATATAACAATGATGAGCATGGCATATGCAACAAATAAAGGAACAAAGCAAAACAAGATGACAAGGCAAATTGCAACACGCAAGCAAATGACATGGCAATGACGGCGAATAACTAGGAACACCTGGCGCATCGAACTCGGGGCGTTACATAATAGCCCTATGTCTTGGTGCCCGGAGGCGGTCGACTGGATTATATGCGTGTGGAGTTACAGGGGGTGCGAACCCTTGTCATTGAGGAGGGGGTGGCTTATATAGAGTTCGCTGCACCCTCCAAATTTCCCTCGCCATACGTGGTTTAAGATACATAAAGAGGGGCGCATCGTAACGCCAAAGAATAAAGATACATGAATGACCATTAAGTCTACAAAGTAAATGCCTGACCGTTGCTGTTAAGAGTGGTTTTAGACCTTCTGGTTGTCGAGTGACTAATGTTGCAGTCGAGTGAGTACTATCTCTAGCCGAATGAACTTGAATCTTCCGAGTGGAATGCTTCTGGTCGAGTGGATGATGATATCCCTTGAATGCTTCTAACTTCAGGTTGATCTCCCATGGGAGGGTGTCTAGGCCAGGCCTATGACCCTACCCTAGGTACATAGCTTCATCATTAGCCCCCGAATAGTTCAGGGCTCGAGTGGAGAAGGAGTTGAAAATACTTCCGACTCAATTTTTGCGCTTCGGAAGTGTCTTGCTAGGATCAATGAACAACATGATGACTTCAACATCTTTTTCAGTCGCCTTGATCCATTCTTACTTTGTCGAGTGAACTTTTACTGAAAAGCTTCGAGTGTTAGTATAGAAAAAATCTTCGGTCTGACAGACTGCTCTGCTGCTCCCAGATCTTGCGGGATTCGAAATTTTTGGAAGCGCGCGGGACGGAGGAGGCCACAGTAATCAGGATGGATTAGGTAGGGACGCCTCGATATCTGCACCACCTTTTTCTCCACGTACCGAGCGAGCGGCAGTTGTGGGATTTGATAGGATCGCCCGGGCCCAGTGGTCACTCACTCGGAAACGATTCCATATAAGGCATTGGATTGGGGAATTCTGCACAGTGCGTCCCAATTCCCCTTTCTTCCTCCTCTACTTCTCCACCGTCGCCGCTTCCGTTCTCCACCGCTGCTTCAATGGCGAAGGACAAGACGGCGGCGCTGGAATGCGCGAAGAAGGGAGCGGCGAAGGGGAAGGTGAAGAAGACCGGCAGGAGCGGGTCGTCGTCGAGATCCGGCTTGCCGCGCGGCTGGGTTCAGGGCGACTGGATCCAGTCCACCATCGAGCTGGATGATCTGCGGGATCTGTCCAAGAGTGGGCTGATCGAGCACGGTTCCTGGAGGCTCCCGGGAGACAAAACTGAGCCACAGCCCCAGGAGGGCGAATCCGTCTTGCTCGCCACCCACGTCGACCGCGGTTTTTCCTTGCCCCCACATCCCTTTTCCGTGCATTTATGAACTTTTTGGAGCTCAAATCCACCATTTCTCACACAATACTATCACGTACCTTGCTGCCTTTGTCTCACTATGTGAGAATTTCCTGGGCTGCCGACCGCACTGGGGTCTGTTCAAGCACATCTTCCCATGTCGCTCGCAGACTGTGAAAAAAGCTAGCCCGAGTGACGAGAAAACCCAGGTAATCCAGATGTGTGGGGGCTTAGGCATCTAGATGCGGGGGAAGAGCGCTTTTCCTGCGATGACTCTCCCTGACTCTGTTAGAGGGTGGCAGTCGAGTTGGTTTTATTGCAAAGACATGTCGACTGCCACTGACTGGTCTCCTCCCTTTTCTTTGGCGAGTCCGTAAACCCACCACCTTGAAAGTGACTCCAGCAGAGAAGGTTGAGGTGCCATGTTGATGGAGCGAGTAGTTCAGCGGATTCATTAGGGTGTGACTGGAATGGATTTGCTCGAGGTATTTCTCAGTCGACGTATCCAGCCCCTCCATGCTCGTGATCACTCGATGTGGATGTACTCGGGATTGAAGATTCCACTGGATCCACCCAAGACGTTGATGAGAAGATGGTGGCGCAAAGGTGCAAGGCATCACAGAAACAAGGATTAACCTGTGGGGGTCCCGAAGAGTTTTACCATTCGACACCAACAACCAACCAGACAAGGTCTATTCATTATTTCTGAGTGTTTTTCATTCTGACATGCAATTGTTTACAGAGTCGACCATCCTTTGTTCACCTCTTTTGCTTCGCAGATCTATACAGATACATACTCAATGCCGAGCGGGGAGCAAGAGCAGTACCATGAAGGAGAAGAAAGCGAAGGCGAAAGCATGGATTATCAGTCTGATGGAAGAGAAGAGGAGGAGGAAAGTGAGGACTCGAGCAGTGGAGAAGAGGTCGAGTCACCACCTCGCAATGAAAGGCATTCCAAGAATAAGCACGACCCGGCAAGTATCTGTGACAAGGCGACTGCGCAGATTGGACAGACCTTAAAGCGCCCTCGGACATCTTCTCTAGTGTCGACAAAGAAGGCCCCGAAGCAGTCTAAGGCTACGCCGTCAAAACCGTGGAAGGATTTGCCCAAGATCAAAGTGGTCGTTCCCATTGCTTCCGGGTAATAGTTGGATTTGATTTCTTTGTTTGTCATGAATTCAACTTTAGTTGACTCATTTTGGAAGGTCTGACCGACTGAATCTTGAGATTTGCAGTGCTGCTACCTCTGGGACTTCTGTTTACAGGGATGAAGACGAGGAAATGGAGGATGCAGTCACTTCTAATCCGAGTGCGACTCTTGTAATCTTTTCTTTAGTTTCTCAGCTATTTTGTTGGTCGACTGAATTCTGGTGATTGATTCTTTTTGCAGCTCCTCCCAATGTCATTGATCTACCAGGCGGCGACGAGGATGTGCCGCTGAGGCCCATGGGAAGAAGAAGCAGGAAGACATCAACTGGCAAGGTGCCTCAGTCGACGTCAGTGACGGAGCTAGTGATCCAGGAGGCCGGCGATGCCAACCGGGCTTCTGTGACTTTTGTTGTACCATTGTCAAGTGCCCAACCTTTAGTGTCGACTGCACAGGTTCCAGTCGATCCATCTTCACTTTTCGCTACGCATCACGTCCCCGAGGACCAAATGGGTGCTGCCAAGGAGGCTATATGCCAGGCAAGCATCATGCTGGACCAGATGAAGGTGGTTCGAGAGGCCAGTCAAGCTGCTTACGATGCCAGCTCAGCTCTCTAGAGCAACGTCCAAGTAGGTTGATTGCCGACTGATCCCTTAACTTATTGCTTGTTCTGATAGGATATGCTACCTGAAAACTTTCCTTGAGCATCTTTTCATCAGTCTGCATTTTGCATTTGTACATCCACTGGGTGTTTTGACTTACTGCTGAATAGCTTTGTTTCTTGGGTCGACTAGGTTGTGTCGATTGAGTTTTTGAACCACTGGGGGCACGCTAAGTGCACCCACTGGGTGTAGTCCCCGAGACCATAGTTGGCTGCGGGCAGTCGACTGTGGTCTGAGAATCGGAATTTTCTCACTCGGTCTAAACAGTCATGTTGAGTGGAACCAGAACTAGTGGGGGCATGCTAAGTGCACCCACTGGGTGTAGTCCCCGAGACTGTAGTCGACTGCGGGCAGTCGACTATGGTCTGAGAACAACTTTCCTCTTCTTATTTTTTACACTTGGCCTAGACGACTTTGTCGAGTGGAAACTGAACCAGTGGGGGCACGCTAAGTGCACCCATTGGGTGTAGTCCCCGAGACTGCTGTTGGATGTTTGATTCGGCAGCAGTCTTAGAACTTGTTGAATTTATCACTCTATTGCTCTGAAGTAACCAATCTTTTCATCTGTCGACTGACCGTCCTTTGATTACAGAAATCCTGTGAACTTGGAGCTCGTTTTGCTGACCTTGAGCAGAAGCAGATTCAACTCAATCTCGATCTGGAGCTAGCCAAGACAAACTTGCAGAAGGCCAAGGACGAACCCGCTGGTACGAAAAACTTGTCGACTGATTTGTTTCTGAACCGGCTTTTATTTGCTTTTCCTGAACCAAGCATCATTTCTTTCGTAAACAATGAACCAGGCTCGCGAAAAGGATCTGGACCTTGCAGTACCAAGAAAAAGCAGCCGAAGAGAGAATCAGACTCACGATCGAGAAGCTAGCTTACCGGCAAACCGGAGGAAGAGAATGCAAGTCAAGACTGCCTGATGAAGCCAACAAGGAGGCGTACTAATCGAAGAAGGACAAGAGGGCCCTGACCGAGAAGGTGGAAGACATCGCCCGCAAGGGAGATGACTTGGAGAATTATCTAGGAGGTCTTGCCAAGAAACTGTTCGCCATGCTTGAAGGTGCTTTCCTTTGTCCGACTGATTTGTTGCTGTCGACTCGATATATAACCATTGACTCATCGTTGTATTGCGTGTGTAGAATTTTGCCAGAACTTTGAGGAAGATACTGGGCGGATTGAGACAAGCTTGGACCCCATCCTCTCTCTCCTGTGAAGGATGAAGCTGCCATTAACGTGCTCCGACTGGAATCCCGTGTCGCTGGTGTTGTCGGTTACCTTGCTCGACTGAAAGTTGCAGTGTTGCGCATCGACACTGCACTCTAGCCAGGGGCGACGCTTCAAAATGACCTCGAGTCTCTGATGGCTCGACTCAATGAGGTCCCTGGTCAAGTGCAGGAGTGGAAGAAGTCTTCGCGCTTATGATGCGGTGCCGACATGGCTCGTCAGCTGGTTCGTCCAACGTAAGGAAGCCCAAGAAGAGAAGCTGGCGGCGATCAAGGTTGCCAATACTAAAAGGCATGACTTCCAATCCTTCATGGAAACCTTCATTGTTGCTGCCACTTGGATTGCTGATGGAATTGATCTGGACGAGTTCGTCGAGCCTGCTAGCCCTCCTCCTGCGGAGTGAACAAACTTTATGCCTCGCTTTAAATTTGCCTCGGAATGCCGAGTGATTTTGTAATCGTTAAACTCCTTCGTGCCTGATGCCCGAGTACTTTAATCCGTGGTCTGGAACCTTAGGATTTATTTGAACTTGGTTTATCTCTGAATATGTTTGTGTTTGCCTTCGAGTGGAACTTGTTTCTTCACTCGGAATAGTCTTTGTACTTGCGATGCAGCTCTGAGGAGAAGGCAATTAGTTGACCTGCAAATTGTCGCCCTCGCAGATCGGGATGGAGCGCTCATTTTATTTATGGCACAGCTCTGAGGAGAAGGTCGCAGTCGACCTACACCTCGTCGTCCTTGCGGAACGGGATGGAGCACCCATTTTACTTATGGCGCAGCTCTGAGGAGAAGGTTGCAGTCGACCTACACCTCGTCATCCTTGCAGATTGGGATGGAGCGCACATTGTACTTATGCCGCATCTCTGAGGAGAAGGTCGCGGTCGACCTGCACCTCGTCGTCCTTGCGGATCGGGATGGAGTGTGTGGCCAAGTCCCCGAGCTAGAAGATCGGTTCTCACTCGGAACATGTTTTACACTTCGGCGAGTACTGGACTGCAGCTAAGCCCCCAAGTTAGAGGGTTGCTCGCCACTCGGTAGGATTTTTTAAACTTAGGCGAGTACTGGACTGCAGCTAAGCCTCCGAGTTAGAGGGTTGCTCACCACTCGGTAGGATTTTTCAAACTTAGGCGAGTACTGGACTGCAGCTAAGCCCCCGAGTGAGAGGGTTGCTCGCCACTGTAGGATTTTTAAACTTAGGCTAGCATCGACTACGCCTAAGCCTCCGAATGAGAGGGTTGCTCACCACTGTAGGATTTTTCAAACTTAGGCGTAGCATCGACTACAGCTAAGCCCCCGAGTGAGAGGCTTGCTCATCACTCGGTACGATTTTTCAAACTTAGGCGAGTACTAGACTACAGCTAAGCCTCCGAGTGAGAGGGTTGCTCACCACTCGGTAGGATTTTTCTAACTTAGGCGAGTACTGGACTACAGCTAAGCCCCCGAGTGAGAGGCTTGCTCATCACTCGGTAGGATTTTTCTAACTTAGGCGAGTACTGAACTTCAGCTAAGCCTCCGAGTGAGAGGGTTGCTCACCACTCGGTAGGATTTTTCAAACTTAGGCGAGTACTGGACTGCAGCTAAGCCCGCGAGTGAGAGGGTTGCTGTGACAGCCTGATTTTTGGCCCTTTCTTTTTCTTTTGTTTTTCTGAGGTTTTTGCCTGAGATTTCCTTTTTTCGTGGCTATGTGGTCTGGAAACGGAACAAGATGAACTCTTCTTTGCTTCCAGAGTGGCATGTCATACCCAAATCCTTCCCTAGACCCTATCATTTTCATCCTAGCCCAAATCCCAATATTCTTTTTATTGGGAATATTCCTTTTGTATCAAAGGAATAACTCAAATTGCCCTAGGTTGTGAAGCAACCTTTATTTCCATCACTCCTAAAATTCCCAAATAATTATCATAAATTGTTTGGGTAATGTCTTTCTCAAATATGGCAAAATATTTCATTTGTCATGTTTACCATCACGCTCAAATAATTCATTTCCTATTCTGCCCTAAATGGCACATTGTGAAGCAAGTGCTATTTTCATTTTCACAATTGACCTCAAAATCCTTGGACACCTTTTCCTGTCCATATCATTGCCACATGCCAAAATGCAACCTCATTTGCCTAGTAATTATTTAATTATGATTTTCCAAAGTTTCTATCCAGAAAGAAGCTTTGGAAGGAGGTGCAAGCTAGGCATATCCAAATGAGTTACCCTTTTGCATGGTCCCTCATATCATCATATCATAGCCCTCCACCAAAGTAGAGCTCATGTCATGCCTCCATGTGATCTCATCTTCAATCCTTTGATTCTGTCGGGGAAGCTGATCGTAACCCACGAACACCTATGGGACCGGCGGACCGAGCCCCTTTCAGTTCGGTGGGGGGCGGAGGTCGCACGAAGAGCAGATCGAGGCGGCTAAGCACGAAGCGGCTTACCCAGCTCGAGCTCTCCGAGAGATAATATTCCTACTGCTGCTTGTCTGATTGTATTGAGTTCTTGCTAGAGAGCTATGAGAGCTACAAAACCTAGCGTGAGTGTCTCTGGTTTCGAATGAGTCGAACCGAACCCAGCCGAACCCTCTCTACGTTGCGCATGGGCCTCCTTTTATAGGCTCAAGGGGTCACCAACAGGTGGCAACATAGACAAGGGCAAAATGGGAAAATGAGTTGCGGTTGGTATAGCTACTTTGTACAGTGTATTCTACCTAACTCTAATGGCAAGGGATAAAAGCATTAAATGCCCGTCCATGTCGCCTAAACAGTGCGGAAAGGGACCGTGGGCGCCACCGCTTGCCACGATGGCACTCTGCCGTCATTGCCATCACTGCTCTCCGCCTGGCTGCCTGCCTCTTGACACGCACGCTTGGAATGGTCCCATGGCGACACTTTGGTGGATGAGCTGGAGCGAGATGAAGAGTGGTTGCTCGTCATGTAAGCGCCTTTGCCATGCTGAATCCTTGCCGCCTTTAAGCTTGTCGCCATCGAGCCTTCCGGCAAGCTCCTCTTGCCGGGTCTTGTCTTCTGCGGCCTTGGCGGGCCTTCCCGCAAGCTCCTCTTGCCGGGCCTTGTCTTCTTGGCTTAAATACTTTGTTCTTGAATGGCTCCAAAGGAACCACGGAGGACCTTGGCGGTGACTCAGCAAGCCCTGCCACATGAGTGTCAGAATCGCCTGCACGAAGTTCGGGATACTAGGTACCCTACTCTAGTACATCGACAGAGCCCCCTCGGCTCGGGCACACACGTGCAAGCGCTGTTGGGCTCGCCCAAATACAGCACGGGCACGCTGCCCTGGATCACGCCAGAATTTGTTCTAGACTCACCACGCCTCCCACTTAACAAAGACGCTGGCCGAACGTGGGCCGTGGGAGAGATCGTGGGGGTTTTTTTAATTGGAAAGCGGAACGTCCGCCTCTCTCCCTCCTTATAAACAGGGGAAACATGGGGCAGGTCACCCACCTCGCCATTTGCTGTCCCATCTTGAGAACCACCGCCCCCCTTCTTCTAGTCTCAAGAGAGCATGCTCTACTTCATTGCCATCAGCGCCATCAACGCCGCCGGTCTCTCCACCACCTCCGCCATGGTCTGAAGTCGACAAGGAAGGGCGTGAAGTCGGCCGAGGCGCAGAAGCAGCAAGGGCGCCATGCGAAGGAGCGAGCCGTTTTCCCCCAGCTCGACGCAAAGGAGCCGAGGGAGGGCTACTACCTCTTCCGGTCGACGGAGACGCGGCGCATCCACAAGACGAAGGTACTCTCCGCCGATCGAGTTGGGGGCCGAAGGGTACCCTTCTTCAAGCTCTTTTCTATTGCGGGCTCTGCCCGCTCTTCTCTCAATTCTTCGCGATATCATGAATACCCACGGCTTCGCTTCCTTGATTTCACCCCCAATGCTGTCTCGACCATGGCAGTTTTCGACACCTTGCGAAAACTTTGTCGGAGTCCACCCAAACATAGCCCTCTTCCGCCACTTCTTCATGCCCCTGCCGAGAGGGAGAGCCACTTGCCGGAGGGATTGCTTGGATCTCCAGGATCGGCAAGAAAGAAGCCTATCTGGAAGGAGAGCTCCGCAGCAAGTGGGAGGAGTGGAGAGCCGATTGGTGTTGGATCGTTGAGGAGAACCGCAGTTTTCATCGCTCAAAGCCAAACTCCCATAGTGCGCGGCAACGATTGGAGCAATTTACGCCGAGGATGCTAAGTTGAAGATTGCCGTGACCTGCATCTTGCGCCTCAGCTTGCCGGATTCATCAGAGGCGCCGCATGGCAGATTTCTTCGCCGCAGACGCTTCCCTTGCAGAGAGGAGGAGACCTGCTTGGGAGTTCCAAAATGCGGCGGACATCATGAGGCTGCGCCCGGCCTCAATGGAATTTCACTGTCTTGGAGTTGATGCGGCGTTGCTGGAGCTGTTCAAGCACGACACTCGATCACCCCGAGTGGTTTAGGTTGCCGAGGGAGTCGCCCCATTGTGCAACAACTCTTCGCCGACCGCATCCACGCCATGATGCTGCCAGTGATTCGCATGGAATCGCTCCAACTTGGCAAGAGCTTGCTGATGACGCCGTGGCGGTAGTTCTTCGATAGCTTGAAGAAGTGTCGATCCGCGCCGATGAGCAGAAGTGGCTCACCCGCGACACCACCGACGCCGAGATGCAGCAGACGCCACTGGAGGTCGGAGGAGGCGGCAGCAGTGCTGGCACCGGCGAATTTGGATTTACCGTGGAAGAGGCGGAGGCAGCAGAGGCGGCAAGCCTTGCCGATCGAGAGGAGCTTGCCGGGCGAGGAGGAGAGGCCGAGCCCAAGTTGAGCCGAGCGAGTCCGCCGAGGGCGCCTCCACACCTTCAAGTAGCTTGTCGCGAGTGGAGCCCACAGCTCCACCAAGAAGGCGCCCGCAAGGTCGGGAAGTGACGGGCGGCAGACGAGCCAACAGCCAGAGCTGCCCGGCGACGCGCTTCCATCAAGGCAAGCATCTGCTGCCATGGGAGCACCCCACACCTCTCAGAATAACCGAGGCGGATCCTCTCAGCCACTGCCGCCACCCCGCCAAGCGGTCAAGAGAACCTACTGGTCCGCCTCTTCGCACCGGAGGGGAGCTGAATTTGATCTCTCCGCGCCCAGCTTGGACGAGGAAGAAGAAGAAGAGTAAGCTTTATGTTGTGCTTGTATTTCTTCAATTTTGTTGCTTCGCCTTTGTATCTGATTTGCTTCATTCTCAACCCTTTCCTTTTCGTGACGCCGCCCGAGAGCGCCGAAGAGAGCCAAGACCCCAAAGGTTGTCATCGAGGATGATCCTCCGGCAAATGTGGAGGCACGTCTGAGACCCCCTTGCCGGACCCGCAACCCTTCCTCAAAGCAGCCCCAAAGACAGCCCCCAGCCAGAAGTATATGGTTTACTTACGCTTAGGTGTGCATGGGTGCTCCTTCTTTGCTGATATCTCGACTTGTTGATTTGTGTAGGAGCAGAGCAGCCTCATCAGAGTGCCCTAAGCCGCCCAAGTTCCATCTCGCCATTACACCGCCAAGGAGAATTCTCCAAAGAAGGAGCGTTCTCCGCAAGGGAGACTTCTCCGCCAAGGGACATCACCAAGGATCCTCCGTGGTCGAGACCATGGCTGCAGATCCCATCGCAGGTAATCCTCTCTGGTGAAAATTTCCTTGGGTTCCTTTTTCTTCTCGCTTTTCTTTTTGAACATTTGCTTGACTGTTCTTTTCTGCTTTCAGATCGCCGATCCATCTCGCCGCAGAGCCGATGGAGACCGAGGTCGCCGGGCGATGAGGACGCTGCTGCAATATCGACGACGCCGCCACCATGGAGGAAGAGGTCGGCGCCGATGGGTCCGCTTGCCAGGAGGCCGCCAAGCTGCCGCCGCAAAGGTGGCGAGGGGTCACGATCGACTCGACGACCTCGAGGTCAGCAGGAGCGCCAGCGCCACGCCAACCGCCGATCCCTCCGCCACCGTGCAAACACAGTTCAAGAGCCCCACTCCGCGCCTATCTTCAAGGCCGGCGACGGCGTTTTCATCAAGCTCCCTGGGCGCCGAGCTCAGGGCGCCGGTCAAAGGGGAGACTTTGACAAAGAGCTGCTCGCATTCGCTGGGCTGTCGCTGGTTGACGCGCCAAGCAGCAGCAGCGGCGAAGTTCGAGGAGGAGCAATGCTTGAAGAAGCTCATTGCCGCCTACCGCGCCCGGCTGCCAAGTTGGAGTCCCGGAAGTACTTGTCGTGGAGGGCGGGAGCAGACATGGAGAAGCGCAGAAGAGCTCAGGGGCGCCAACCAAGAAGCTCTCCGGAACGTAGTAAGAGCGGGAGCGACTCACCGAAGAGCGCATAACCTTCATTCTTGAGAAGGCTGAGGTCGAGGAGCAGCAGCGCTTGCTGCCGAAGCTGCTCCAAGAAGAAGAAATGAGCATGCAGCGGAAGATCAACTCGACAGCTATGAGAGAAGAGCTTTATGGCGAGCAATCAATTGGCGGAGCTCTCAAGGAAGCAAAGATGCAGCCGCAATGCCGAGGCCGCCAAGAAAGAGTTGGAGACGACAGACGCAGCCGGAGGCCAACCTCCAAGAGCGGGCGAGGAGCTTGCTGCTGAAAGCACGAAGCGCCGAGAAGGACACCTACACTCTGGCGAAGTTGCGGTGGCCGCCTCGCGAAAGGATCAAAGAGCTCGATGCCGCCAAGGACTCCAAGGCAGATCTTGAGCTGAAGTCGACCACCCTGATCACGACGCTGGACGGGCCAAGGAGCGGGAGGTGGCCTTGTTGGAGAAGATCAAGACCGACGAGGAGCTGGCGAAAGTGTTACAACCGCCAGTAACACCTTCAGAGAGAACGTGATGCACCGGACGGAGGGTCTTGTAGATACCGCCACGCCATCGACAAGGAGCTGATGGAGCTGGGGATGGTGGATCTTGGGTACTTCTCCGACGAAACCCATGGCTCCGAAGCCGATAAGGGAAGGGCGTGAAGTCGGCCGAGGCGTTAGCTGCTCAAGGGCGCTGCGAAGGAGCGAGCCGTTTTCCCCGCTCGACGCAGGAGCCGAGGGAGGGCTACTACCTCTTCTCGTCGACGGAGACGCGAAGATCCGCAGACGAAGGTACTCTCCACGATCGAGTTGGGGCCGAAAGCGGTACCCTTTTCTTCAAGGCTTTTCTATTGCGGGCTCTGCGCCTGCCTCTTCTCTCAATTCTTCTGCGATATCATGAACACCTCACGGGCTTCGCCTCCTGATTTCACCCCCAATGCTGTCTCGACCATGGCAGTTTTCGACACCTTGCGAAAACTTTGTCGGAGTCCACCCAAACATAGCCCTCTTCCGCCACTTCTTCATGCCCCTGCCGAGAGAGGAGAGCCACTTGCCGGAGGGATTGCTTGGATCTCCGTGGATCGGCAAGAAAGAAGCCTATCTCGAAGGAGAGCTCCGCAGCAAGTGGGAGGAGTGGAGAGCCGATTGGTGTTGGATCGCTGAGGAGAACCCGCACTCTTCATCGCCCAAAGCGCCAAACTCCCATAGCGGCAACGATTGGAGCAATTTGGCGCCGAGGATGCTAAGTTGAAGATTGCTGTGACTCGATCTTGCGCCTCGTGCTTGCCGGACTTCACAGAGGCGCCTGCGCAGATTTTCTTCGCCAGACGCTTCCCTTGCGAGAGGAGGAGACCTGCTTGGGAGTTCCAAAATGCGCGGATATCATGAGGCTGCTTGCCGGCCTCAACTGAATTTCATCGTTTGGAGTTGGATGCGATGCTGCCGGAGCTGTTCAAGCACGACTCATCACCCCGAGTGGTTTAGGTTGCCGAGGGAGTCGCCCCATTGTGCAACAACTCTTCGCCGACCGCATCCACGCCATGATGCCGCTGTGTGATTCGCATGGAATCGCTCCAACTTGGCAAGAGCTTGCTGATGACGCTGCGGCGGTAGTTCTTCGATAGCTTGGAAGAAGTGCCGATCCGCTGGCGAGCGTAAGTGGCTCACCCGCGACACCACCGACGCCGAGATGCAGCGCATCGCCACCAGGTTGAGGAGGCGGCAGTAGTCCGCCGCCACCGGGCGAATTTGGATTTACCGTGGAAGAGGCGGAGGTGCAGAGGCGGCAAGCCTTGCCGATCGAGAGGAGCTTGCCGGGCGAGGAGGAGCAGGCCGAGCCCGGTTGAGCCGAGCGAAGTTCTGCCGAGGGCGCCTCCACACCTTCAAGTAGCTTGTCGCGAGTGGAGCCACAGCCCACCAAGAAGGCGCCCAAGGCCGGGAAGTGACGGGCGGCAGACGAGCTAACAGCCAAGCAGCTGCGGCGACAAGCTTCCATCAGGCAAGCATCAAGTACACGGGAGCACCCCACACCTTCTGCAATAACCGAGGCGGATCCTCTCAGCCACTGGCTGCCACCCCGCCAAGCGGTCAAGAGAACTCTACTCGTCCGCCTCTTCGCACCGGAGGGGAGCTGAATTTGATCTCTCCGGCCAGCTCCGACGAGGAAGAAGAAGAAGAGTAAGCTTCTATGTTGTGCTTGTATTTCTTCAATTTTGTTGCTTTGCCTTGTATCTCGATTTGCTTCATTCTGAACCTTTCCTTTCAGGACGCTGGCCCGTGAGAGCGTCGAAGAGAGCCAAGACCCCGTGGTTGTCATCGAGGATGATCCCCTGCGGCAACAGGAGGCATCGCCTGAGACCCCTTGCCGACCCGCAACCTTCCTCAAAGCAGCCCCAAAGACAGCCCCCAGCAGAAGTATATGGTTTACTTTTATGCTTAGGTGTGCATGGGTGCTCCTTCTTGCTGATATCTCGACTTGTTGATTTGTGTAGGAGCAGAGCAGCCTCATCAGAGTGCCCGAAGCCGCTCCCAAGTTCCATCTCGCTTCGATTACACCGCCAAGGAGAATTCTCCAAAGAAGGAGCGTTCTCGCAAGGGAGACTTCTCCGCCAAGGGACATCACCAGTGATCCTCCGGTGGTCGAGACCATGGCTGCAGATCCCATCGCAGTAATCCTCTTGCGTGAAAATTTCCCTTGGGTTCCTTTTTTCTGTTTTTCTTTTTGAACATTTGCTTGATCGTTTTTTCTGCTTTCAGATCGCCGATCCATCTGCCGCAGAGCCGATGGAGACCGAGGTCGCCATGGCGAGGACGCGCAGGCAACACCGACGACGCCGCCACCATGGAGGAAGAGGTTGGCGCTGGCGGGTCCGGCCGGGAGGAGGTCGCCAGGCTGCCGCCCAAAGGCTCGGGCGAGGGTCGGGCGATCGATCGACGACCCCGAGGCCGCAGGAGCGCCAGCGCTACGCCAACCGCCGATCCCTCCGCCACCGGTGCAGCGCCAGTTCAAGAGCCCAGCCCGGCGCTTATCTCAAGGCCGCGACGGCGTTTTCATCAAGCTCCCTGGGCGCCGAGCTCAGTGGCGCCGTCAAAGGGGAGACCTTTGACAAAGAGCTGCTCGCCTCCGCTGGCTGTCGCTGGTTGACGCGCCAAGCAGCAGTAGCCAGCGAAGTTCGAGGAGGAGCAGCTGAAGAAGCTGCCGCGCTCTATCGCCCGGCAAGCCAAGTTGGAGTCCCGGAAGTACTTGTCGTGGAGGGCGGAGCAGACATGGAGAAGCTGCAGAAGAGCTCGGGCGCCAACCAAGAAGCTCTCCTAACGTAGGTAAGAGCGGAGCGACTTCTGAAGAGCGCATAACCTTCATTCTTGAGAAGGCTGAGGTCGAGGAGCAGCAGCGGCTTGCTGCCGAGAAGCCGTCACAAGAAGAAGATGAGCTCAAGCAGCGGAAGATCAACCTCGACAGCTATGAGAAAGAGCTTACGCCAGCGAGCAATCAATTGGCGGAGCTCTCAAGGAAGCAAAAGATGCTGCCGCAGCTGCCGAGGCCGCCAAGAAAGAGTTGGAGACGAACAGGACGCAGCTGGAGGCCAACCTCCGTAAGAGCGGGCGAGGAGCTTGCTGCGCTGAAGCACGAAAGCGCGAGAAGGACACCTACACTCTTGGCGAAGTTGCAGGCCGCCTCGCTGAAAGGATCAAAGAGCTCGATGCCGCCAAGGACTCCAAGGCAGATCTTGAGCTGAAGCTGACCACCCCGATGCAGACGCTGGACGGGCCAAGGAGCGGAGGTGGCCTTGTTGGAGAAGATCAAGACCGACGAGGAGTTGCCGACGAGTGCCACAACCGCCCGTAACACCTTCAGAGAGAACGTGATGCATCGGACGGAGGGTCTTGTAGATATCGCCGCCGCCATCGACAAGGAGCTGATGGAGCCGGGATGGTGGATCTTGGTACTCCGACGAGCATCTCCAACCCAGCGCCAAGCTCAGCTTGTTCTCAAGGGCGCAGGACGGCACTCCAGCGACCCGGAAGAGATCCCAAAGCAGTTGGTCGAGGAATCGCACAGATCGTAAGGGAGCTCTGTAAGGTGTTGATGAAGGTGGCCTTCCGCAATCCAGCCTCAACCTTGCCGACGCCCTCGATCCCTGCCGCCAGATGCCGATGTGGAGGCACTCAAAGCCCTTGTCGCACCCATTGTGGACAAGGTGGGCAAGATCGTTGGTTGATGGCGCACGCGAGACTAGGCCGCCTAATTTTATCTTTCCCTTGTCGCTGCCGATCATGTTTAGGAGAACAATTTATTAGATCTGGCGACAAGCTATTTTGTAATATAACTCTATCTTAGGCAGTGATTGCAATGTTATTTCCTTTACTTGATTCCTTCCTTTGTATGTTTGTGCCCCACGCTTTTAGGGAACTTGTCTCTGCTGGCACCTTTGCCATGAAGCGCTGAAAAGTGCGGAACGTCAAGCAGCCTCGCTGGCGGTGCCGCTCCGACTAAGCAACCTTGTCGCAACTAGTTGCAGCTCACTTAAGTTGTTGAGCGGACTCAAACAAAGTAAGGGCGCTAAACTAGCTACGAGTTGGTTCCTCCGCCGCACATGTGTTTTCCATACAAAGTACTATCGCTCGAGGAAGATAACTTGAAAATTTAAAACTGATTGCTCAAACTTTGGCAACTTAGCTTTTCTGTCGCTTGCTTCCGGTAAAGTGACACTCGAAGCGACGCTTTATGCCCACACCATTATCTTCTCCTCCCCGCTAACTTGTGGGCGAAGGAACCTTCCTTTCTTTGAGAAAGAGAAAGAGAAAGAAGAGAAAATAAAGTTATGGAGCCTTGTGGCTCGTTATTGCTTACCGGGTGTGGATGCTGCACAAAATGTTAGATAACACATGCAAAAATGATAATGAAAGCATGTATTTGACAAGTTGTGCGCAACACATGAGCTTTACTTATGCACGGGTCTGCGCTCGCTTTGTACAAAG
Organism: Aegilops longissima; assembly: GCA_021605205.1. Lineage (NCBI taxonomy): Eukaryota > Viridiplantae > Streptophyta > Magnoliopsida > Poales > Poaceae > Aegilops > Aegilops longissima. The sequence continues at coordinate 291,923,139 of CM038681.1, forward strand.
GATTACATGCAACATCGGCAAGACTTGTATTAAAGGTGGTTGCCGAACAGGTTCCGCAATCGCGCCTCTATGGGTAAACTTACGAAGATGCTCAATGTTCCGTGAGTTGCTCACCGAATGCCATCTTCGGTCTCAAGGCGGACAGCGCCAGCCTAGTGACTGCTTCACCCGATAAGGGCCTTCCCACTTCAAGGCCAACTTGTTGGAATTTTATGGACTGAACGCGCCAAGAACAAGGTCGCTTTCCTCGAGACTTCGAGTTAACTTTGCGCCTATGGTAGCGACGCAAAGCTTGTGGTAACGAGCAGCTCAGACAAAGCTCAAGACGGTCCTCCTCAAGGAGCAGTAGCGCCATCTTGTCGCAGCTGCTCTTGCTCAAGCTCATCATAAGCTTAGTACTCGAGGTGACCCAGATACGAAGTTCCGCGGGGAGAACCGCCTCGCTTCCATAGACTAGAGCGAGAGGTGTCCGCCTGGCTCGACGGCGTCCGCCCCGATCGACCAAAGAACCACCGCAGCTCCTCAATCCAGCTTTCTTCCGCACTTGTGCAGCCTCGTCGAAAGTTCTGGTCTTGAGCCCACGCAGCACTTCAGCATTTGCCCTCTTCGCTGACCGCTGCTTTCGGATGAGCAAAAGCAAGCAGACCTTGGCGCCAAGATCTTGGACGATCGCATGAAGGTGCGGCTCGTGAATTGTGTGCCGTTGTCGGTGATGATCCTGTTAGGAATTCCAAATGGCAAACAATCGACCAAGAACTTGACCGCTAATCGTGCTGTCACCTTCCTCATCGCTTCCACTTCCGCCACTTTGTGAACTTGTCGATTGCAATGTACAGTATTTCAAAGCCCCGACAGCTCGGGAAAAGGGCCGAGAATGTCGAGCCCCTGCACCAAAATGGCCAGGATAAAGGGATCGACCGGAGAGCTTGAGCTGGCTGGTGTATCCGCTGGAATGGAACCGCACGCTTCACACTTGGTTACTTGTGCAGTTGCATCCCGAGGGCTGTCGGCCGAAGAAACCTTGCCGGAAAGCTTTGCGGCAAGTGTTTTGCGCCAATGTGGTGACCACATATGCCTCCATGTATCTCGCCAACAGCTTCGCCCATCTTCCCGTGAATACACTTCAATTTCACACCGTTGAGTCTTCTTCGCATAAGTGCAGGTGTCGACAAACCGATACATACTTGACTGCCGGGCTACTCTCTCCGCTTCTTCCCGCTCTTCGGAAGTTCTCCGTCTCAAGGAAATGGACAATCATCGTGCCTCATGCTGGAGCTTGCGGCTCGACAACAAGGACTAAAGGCACCTCTGCCGCTGCGGGAACATCCGCTTCTACGGCGAGAACCTGCGGCTCAGCCGGAGCTTGATGTTCCCCGGCAAGCTTGTCGGAGCAAAACTTGTCGGGAGTGTCTACTTCAACGAAACAAACACTAGGGCTTGTCGGAGCAGACTGCTCCTCAGCGCTCTTGGTGTCGATCTTGGGGACCTTCGCGGCGGCGGCCTCGGGGAGCTCGGCCGGGAAGTAGTCACCATAAATCAACTTCCTCTTCTTGTTCTGTCCGGTTGATGGCGTTATAAATTCGGTTGAGTCAGCTTGAGCACAAAATCCTGGTTCCATTGTGCACTTGAGTGTGCGCGACTTCGACTGTGCCATCGCAATATCATTTCGAGCTCTTGGAACATGTTCCATCTGCAGGCCGCCAAAGTGCTCTTCTAGCTTTCTCACTTCATCAATGTAGGCTTCCATCAATGGACTCGATAATCTTTGTTTACTTGGCGGACGACAAGCTGCGAGTCACCCCCGACAATGAGCTTTTGATCCCGAGGTTCACCGCGATTTCGAGACCGCAAGCAAACCTTCATACTGCAGATTGTTTGTTGCTTGCTCCTTGGGAAAGTGCATCCGACTATGTACTTGAGGTGCTCTCCGGGGCGCGATTAAAGACGCCGCACCGGGCGCCTTTGCAGCGAGAAGGCACCATCAAAGTACATCAGCCATTCTTTGCTTGCTTCCTTGACGGGAATGCTCATCTCGGATTTCTTCGCCTATGCTACGCCCATTCTGCTATAAACTCTGCCAATGCTCTGCTTTGGATAGTTGAAGGCTTTCAAACTTGAGGCCAAAGCTTGATAGCCCAAAGGCTCCACTCAACAATCCTGCTCGTTGCTTCGGATTTTGCAAGATCCTCTTCAGCGGAAAGCGAGTGACAACCTGTGATCTCATGTGCTTGAAGTAATGGCGAGCTTTCGAGGCCATGAGGAGGCCGAAAAGCAATTTCGCACACCAGAGTACCTTGACCTAGCCCTCAGAGAAGGGAACTCGACAAAGTACACTGGCGCTGCACCATCCTTTTCTGAATCTCTCGCCGTCTTCAAGAGATCCGCCCTTGTCGGGGCCAGAGCTTGTCGGTGAAGCCTCGCTTGTCGCTGGATGCATCCGCTTTGCTTGCCGGCTCATCGCTCCTCTCCTTCCGCTATTAACGCAGCACTAACCACTTGATTGGTTGCCGCTATGTATAGCAGCAACTTCTCTTGTGGCCTAGGTGCGATAAGTATTGGAGTAGAGGACAGGTACCTCTTTAAGTCTCGCGCAGCGCCTCCGCTTCGGGAGTCCATTTCATTGGACCTGCTTTTTCAAAATCTTGAAAATGGCAGTATGGCGCCAGCAGACCCAGAGATAAACCTGCTGAGAGCAGCCACGCAACCGCAAGTCTTCGTGACATCCTTGACGCGCGGTGCTTCAATCTGCTCAATGGCCTTGATCTTGTCGGGATTGGCTTCAATTCCTCGCTGAGACGAAGAACCCGAGAAGCGTGCTTAAGGGACTCCAAACACGCACTTCTCGGGGTTGAGCTTGAGGTTGATCTTTGCAGATTTGCAAAGGTCTCATCCAAATCTTGAACCAGAGTTGCTTTGTCCTTGCTCGACCACTATGTCATCCATGTAGGCTTCTTACATTTCGTGCATTTGCGGCTCAAAAGCCGCCATGGACTACTCTTGCAAACGTTGAACCGGCATTCTTTAACCCAAAAGGCATCCGCAGACAAAACAAAGATGTGCCACATGGGGTGATGAATGCGGTTTTATCTTCATCCTCTTTCGCCATGAAGATGTGATGATATCCTGAGTATGCGCCAAGAATTGAAAGCAAATCACATCCAGCCGTGGAGTCAATAATCTGGTCGATGCGCCGCAAGGGAAATGGGTCTTTGGGACAAGCTTTATTAACATCCGTGAAGTCGATACAAAGTCTCCATTTCCCATTTGCCTTGCGCATAACCACAGGATTGGCCAACCACGAGGATGGAGCACCTCCGACAAGGCATGCTGCTTCCAATTTCTTGATCTCTTCGCAATGAATTTTGGCACTCCACCGCTCGCTTCCTAACTTTCGCTTGACGGGCCGCGCATGAGGACGTATAGCTAGGTGATGCTCAATTACTTTCCTGGGAACACCGGGATGTCGACGGTTGCCATGCAAACACGCCGACGTTTCGCCGCAGGAAAGCAACGCGAGCGCCTTCCTATTTAGGGTCGAGAGTGGCACTGATGGTGAAGGTACCACCAGTGTCGCCCTCCTTGGCGGCACCTTCTTGGTCATCGTGGAGCTGCCATCGCCTTCTTGCACTTGCCGGTGGAGCTCGATGGTGCGGCCTCGATGGTAGCGCAGCACCAAGAGGTGCGCTTGCCGGAGTGGGCATCGAGCTTTGCCGGACTTGGTCTTCTTCTTCCCCGGAGCTTCAAAGGCAAGTGATTTGTTATCCGTTGCGGCTGCCGCCTCCGGTAGAATCTTGTCGGCGCAGATAAGAGCATCCTTCTTGTCGCCATGGACAGAAATGACACTTATCGGGCCGCATCTTGAGCAAGTTGTATGCATAATGAGAGGCTGCCATGAACTTGGCGAGTGCTGGACGGCCAAGTATTCCATTGTAAGGCAATGGAAAATCAGCAACGCCGAACGTGACCTCTCAGTCCTGAAGTTTAGCTCACGCCAAATGTTACCGCAACGTGATCTTCCCTTCGCTTGCTCCTTCCTCGATTGATTCCTTGAATGTGCCGCTCTTCGAGCTCATTGTCGTGGATCTCAAGCTTCGAGCACCGCGGAGGAAATCAGGTTTGCCGCCCCGCCATTAACTAGCATCTTGGTGACCTTGAGGTTATGGATAGTTGGTGAGACCAACATCGGTAAGCACCGACCGCAGTTATGCGATCAAGGTGGTCCTCAATATCAAAGATGATAGGCGTTGGACCATTTCGAGGCTTGCGTGACTTCACGGATGGTTCTCGCTGCATTAACCTCCCGCATCCATTGCTTGAGTTGGCGGTGTGAGGTATGCAGAGAAGCACCGCCGCCAACGCAGAGGACCTCTGCTGCTTTCTGAAATTCCTGCTCATCGGTTTCATCTGCCTTCCATATCTTCATTGTCGCCGCCGTCTTCGTTTTGTCGCGGCCGCGGGAGGTCTGTCTCTTGCCGCTGCTTGGCCTTGTCGCGCGCCCTCCCGCCGGGTCTCTTCTTGCCAGCTTCCCAAAGACCTTCTGGGCCTTCTCCTTGTCGCGCCGCCAGACTCAGCCTTTTGTTGCTCAACAAGCTGCTCGACCTTCTTGCAGCTCGAGGTCATGGCCCTTGGTGCGGTGGATCTTGGCAAGATTGCTTGTTGAGCTGTCCGCTTGTCGGCGCCGCCACAGTTGGCAATCGGGGCCAGCGGCAACTTCCTTACGGAGCCACCAACTTTGGCTTTCTTTACGGCACCATCGCCGGACTGCTCGACAACTAGCACCTCTTGCTCTTCTTCTTTCGTTGTTCCGTCGCCGCTCTTCTTCGCCGGGCGATCTCCTCACTATCGATCCTGCTTCAGATTCTCCCGGAGTCTCCTCCTTCCTCGGCACGCGCACACTTGTCGGCCAGGCATACAGCTCATCGACGTCCTTGACTTTGCACATCGCCATCTCTTTCCTCATCTCGCGGTTCCAAGACGCTTTGATGAAACGCTACCGATCACCGCGGCAGGTGGACATCGGGATGTTGTAGCACACGGCTGAATCTCTGAATGAACTTGCGCAGGACTCTCCTTCCTTCCGGGCGAGCAGGTGAAGGTCGCTCTTGGCCATGAGGTTGTGGTCACCGTGAAGGCGCCGACAAACCGATGGCATAGATCTGCCCAAGAGGATATGGAGCTGTCCGACAAGTGCATGAGCCAAGATCTCGACATTGGGCTTCAGCATCAGCGGGAAGTAGTTGGCGAGGATCTTGCCGCCTCGCCCCTCGCAGCTTGCACCGCGATGGTGTATATGCCGAGGAACTCCGACGATGCGCCCCGCCATCGTATTTCTCCGCACATCCGCTTGAAATTCTTCTTGCTGGGCCACCGACTTGCCGCTGCTCACGAGTGAACGCAGGGCAACCTACCGCAGACGGCAAGTCTCCTAGTTCTTCGGCGCATGCATATCGACAGAGGGCCCAGCGCTGGTCGGATTGACGCCGCTTTTCTTCGGGCGCCGATGCGGGTTCGAAGCGTTTTCTTGTTGTCGTTTGAAGAACTTGGCGCTGATCACAGCGAGCTCATGGATCCGGCGACGCAGTGGAGTCGCTGTCGAGGTGGATACGACGAGTTGGTGATCTTGGCCTTCGGGTGGAGAGTGCATGGTTGTTGCACCCACATGTTTTGCCGCCACCGCTCGTGCCTTTGTCGCCTTGCCGCGACAGCGATGTAGTCGGTTGTCGCGGAGCGCCGCCGCTGGCAAAGCCGGCGAGACTCGATGGTGGCCTCCATTCGCCGACCTTGTCGGCTGTTGGAGGGTAGTCTAGAGCAGCTTGAGCCTCGCCAAGGCTTCCGCCGAGTGGTGGGTGGCAATGGCGAACGGTGCGAGGAGCGGATATGCTCGGACTTCTAACTATGTTAGAAGGAGCAGCATCCCGCCCAGCGACCGCATTCGCCGTAAGCAAGATGTTTGGCGCACGCTGGTCTTGAGGGCCTCGCGATCCTCCAGCTCGGTCTTGATCCAACGAGCGATGGTACTATGAATACCATGACGCTGTTGGTCCCAAGGCCTCTAAGATGGACGCGTGCGCGTACGGACGCCGAGGTCTGCGCGCCTTGTCCTTGACTTGGCAGCGCCATGAGCTCCCTCGCCGACGCCTCGTTTATCATTGGCGTCTTCCCGCCACCTGTTTGCTCCGGTGGTGGCGGGATCGACGTGACGGCTCGGCGCCGCCAAGCCTTCTTCTTCGTGGCATGTTGATGAAGATGATGAAGATGTTGCTCGTGTGAACGCCGGATCAGGTTCACACAGCCTCGACGCCTCTACCCGGTGCGCCAAAGATGTCGGGAAGTTGATCGTAACTCACTAACACCTATGGGACCGGCGGACCGAGCCCCTTCGTTCGGTGGGGGCGGAGGTCGACGAAGAGCAGATCGAGGCGGCTAACACGAAAGCAGTTTACCCAGCTTCGGAGCTCTCCGGAGAGATAATACTCCTACTGCTGCTTGTCTGATTGTATTGTGTTCTTGCTAGAGAGCTATGAGAGCTACAAAACCTAGCGTGAGTGTCTCTGCTTTCGAATGAGTCAAACCGAACCCAATCGAACCCTCTCTACGCTATGATGGGCCTGCTTTATAGGCTCAAGGGGTCACCAACAGTGGCAACGTAGACAAGGGCAAATGGGAAATGAGTTGCGGTTGGTACAGCTACTTTGTACAGTTGTATTCTACCTAACTCGACGGCAAGGGACAAAAGCATTAAATGCCCACCCATGTCGCCTAAACAAGGCAGAAGGGATCGTGTGGGCGCCACCGCCCACGATGGCACTCTGTCGTGCCATCACGCTGTTTCTCCGCTGGCTGCACAGCCTCTTCACACGCACGCTTTGAATGGTCCCATGGCGACATCGCTGGTGGATGAGCCGGAGCGAGATGAAGAGTGGTTGCTCGCCGCAGCAAGCGCCTTTGCCGCTGCTTAATCCTTGTCGCGCCGGAAGCTTGTCGCCATCGAGCCTTCCGGCAAGCTCCTCTTGCCGGGTCTTGTCTTCGCGTGCCTTGAGCGGCCTTCCCGGCAAGCTCCTCTTGCCGGGGCCTTGTCTTCGTGGCTTAAATACTTTGTTCTTGAATGGCTCCAAAGGAACCACGGAGGACCTTGGCGTTCACCAGCCAAGCCCTGCCGCGGAGTGCTACAACTGCCCGTGCACGAGTTCGGGATACTAGGGTACCCCTACTCTAGTACACCGACATATTCTGTCCAAAATTTCAGTTTGTGAAGCAAGTATATTTTATCTTGCTCCATTATGGTTGTCAATTTTTCTAGGCCTTCTATTATCCATATGACCTACCTCCACCCATTTTGGGCATGGTTCATCAAGCCATTATTCCTCTAGAATTTTTGCAAGTTTTTGTCCAGAGGAGATGTTTGTGAAGCAAGTACCAGTTTGGCTTGGCCAATTGGTATGAGACTTTTTGAGCATCTTCATTGGACCAAATGACTCTGCCTTGCCGAATTTGAGCTCAATTTGACACTCCATGTGAGTGCACCTTCCTGATCAAGTTTCTGGACCAGATTATGCAGTTGCAAAGCAAGTGCATTAAATCTTGGTTAATTTCCTGCCAAACTCCCCAGTATGGTAGTACTTCCTAACCCAAACACCCCAGACAACTCATTTGGCTCTAATCTCACCTCAGTTGATCACTGTTTCATGATCAAGTTTACTGTAGTAAACTTCAGTGGGTTCTTACCATTTAACCAGAGCGTGTTTCCTTGATCTACCACCGGAGTTGAAACCTATCTTGGAAGGACTGTCAGCTAGACAACGTTTTGGGTGTTGTAGGGCATTGAAAGCCCTAGTTCACATGGTGACTACGACAATGGCGTGCACTGCACGCCGCTCGTGTGCAAATGGCGCGCCAGGCGCTGCTTCGCTTCGGCCCGCTTCCTCGTCGCCTTAGCGCGTGAGCATGTCCATTGTCTTCCTCTCGTCGTCACCCATCACCTGACCCCGCCCTCCGTAGATTCTCACCTATGTAAGCCGCCACGCGCCCACGGGCGACAAGGGCAGTTTGCTCGGTTCGTCGCCGTCGCCATCCTCCCTGCGCTCCCTTGGCCGCCTCTTCCCCGTGAGCTTTCTTCCTGTGCCTCCATTGTCGTCTACCTCTGAACTAATGCACGTGGGCACGCGTCGGCGGCGCCGGACACGCCTCCGTGGCGGCGCCAGCACGGCACACCCCTCCCCTTGGCTATTTAAGCAGCCCCGGGCACCCTCGACCTCACCAAGCCACTCCTCGACCTCCCAGGACCCCGCCCCACTACTCTCCCGAGCCCATAGATCTCTTTGCTTCCCTCCATGGCCAGGCTCGCTTGCCTCGGCCTAAATTCGCCAAGGCCGAGCTCCTCCCTCCCTCACTCCACCACTGTGGACTCAGATCCTCACCCCGGAGCCACCCTAGCGCCTCTCCTCCTCCTCCCGTGGCCGTTTGCCACGCACTCCCCGGAGGCCGAAGCTCTCCTCCACCGCGGATCCTTGTTCCGCTCGCCCACTGTTTACGACGGGCAGATCCTCACCGGTGCGGCTGCCTCCACGAGCTAGTCGGTGTGCTGCACGGCTCGGGGGATGGCCGGAGTCGGCCGGGCGAAGCGCCGATTTTCCTCCGCCTGCGACGGCCGTGGAAGGAAGAAGGAGGAGCAAGAGGAGGTAGTTGACTGCGCGTGGACCCCGCGGCCCCACGCGTCAGTGGCTCGGTAAGCCGGCCCCGCCTTTGCCAAGTTGGATAAGTGAAGGCGTAATCCACTAGGTTACGTCTTCGCTTATCGAAAGCGTATTTCTCTTTGAGCTCAGCCCAGAATGCGTTTTCGCTTCTGGAAAACGTATTTCCTTCTAATACGCTTTATGTTTTTCTATCCAGGCCTTATTTGAAAATATTTTCATTACAAATAGGTCACTGGCAGAAAACACTTCATATCTTTTTGCTCCCAACTCCAAATGAGGTGATTCCAAAGCCCACGTCTTCGTTTCGTCGAGCCCGTTCTGTTGGTATCATTTTCACCATGTGTTAACATTATGAAAATGACAATTTTACCCTTGCGCTTACTCAGCCCCTTTCAAGGGAGAACGTTTTTCGGCAATTCTTTCCGCGAGCTTCTCGCACTACTTCTCAGTGATTTCATCCACCCCAGGCAAGCCACAATACCCACTTGCATGATAGTCATGCAATAGCCATGGTTTTCAACTTGCATATTTATTAAATCATTGCTTGTTTAAAATATGGTTATCGTTGTTTCGGTAATGCTTCTGGGTTAGTGCTTACTTGCTTGCTATGTTGTTATGCACCTGGTTATCATGCCCTGCAAGTTGCTAGTATTACTTTCATATTGCCATGCTTGATAGTAGTACATGTTGGGTTGGTCATGTTCTTCGGTGCATGACTAACGTCGGTTACCGAGTACTGTTAATATGCATTGTTCCTTTGTTGTTAGTTGGTTAAGTGTTACTCGGTAATGTTATTGATGATTTCTCACATGGTATTTTGGTTGATGCTAGTGGTCATGCTATGCTATGAGTAGTGTTGCACTTGTAATATTTATGCTCGTCATTATGCCATGTTCAGTTGGAGATTATTCATAGTTGATATGGTGGATAGTTATGTTGTACCCTCATGCTTATGTTGATATCATGCTCATGCATTGTCCTTGCATCATGTTATTTTATCATGGATCAGCATATTGCATTCAAGTTTAACCGGATTAAATTGAACTTGAACAACTATTGGCTGAGTCATGGTGCCACCATGTCGAAACTGACCAGTGCAACCACGGTTACCTTTATGGGAAGGTCCTAACTGGGTCTATTGTCGTGCCTCTCGCCGGTGCCTCCAACGAGGGAAGGTTATGTGCGCGCGCTACCCTGATCAGGTAGGCGGACATAACCTTGTGTGCTTGTTGTTGTTATTATGGATCCGGTCCCCGTGAGGGACGTTTTGGCCACGACGGTGGTCGTTGTGTCTTTGGTAGACACGGGGCCACCCAGGACTAGCCCAGTGGGGAGTGAGTCGGAGTGGGCACGCGTGCCTCTGAACTAATGCGCGTGGGCACGCGTCGGCGGCGCCGGACACGCCTCCGTGGTGGCGCCAGCACGGCACACCCCTCCCCTTGGCTATTTAAGCAGCCCCGGGCGCCCTCGACCTCACCAAGCCACTCCTCGACCTCCCAGGACCCCGCCCCACTACTCTCCTGAGCCCATAGATCTCTTTGCTTCCCTCCATGGCCGTCGTGCCCGCTTCGGCCTCGGCCTAAATTCGCTCAACGCCGAGCTCCTCCCTCCCTCACTTTTGGGTGTTGTAGCGCATTGAAGGTCCTGGTTCATGTGGTGACTACGACGATGGCGTGCCTGTGCACGCGCTCTATGCGCAGTGGCCGCGTCCAGGGCGCCGCTTTCTACTTCGGCCCGCTTCCCCTCGCTGCCTTAGCGCGTGAGCATGTCCATTGTCTTCCTCACGCTGCCGCCGATCACCTGACCCGCTCCTCCGCAGCTTCCTCACCGACGAAGTCAGCCACAGGCCACAGGCGCAAGACAAGGGCGGTTTGGCTCGGTTCGTCACCGTCGTCATCCTCCCTGTGCTCCCTTGGCCGCCTCTTCCCCGTGAGCTTTCTCCATGTGCCTCTATCGTCGTCTACCTCCGAGCTCATGCGCGTGGGCACGCGTCCGCGGCGGCGCCAGCACGGCACACCTCTCCCCTTGGCTATTTAAGCAGCCCCGGGCGCCCTAGACCTCACCAAGCCACTTCTCGACCTCCCAGGACCCCGCCCCACTACTCTCCCGAGCCCATAGAGCTCTCTGCTTCCCTCCATGGCCACCGTGCCCGCCTCGGCCTCCGCCTAAATTCGCTCAACGCCGAGCTCCTCCCACCCTCACTCCACCACCAGAGACCTCCATCCTCACCCCGGAGCCACCCCAGCGCCTCTCCTCCTCCTCCCGTGGCTGTTTGCCACGCACTCCCCGGAGGCCGAAGCTGTCCTCTGCCGCGGCTCCCTGTTTCGTCTGCTCCACTGTTTTCCGACGTGGGCAGATCCCTCAGTCGGGTGCGGCTCGTCTCCCTGAGCTCGTCGGTGTGCTGCGCGGCTCGGGGGATGGCCGGAGTTGTCCGAGCGAGCACCGACGCCGGTGACCCCCTTCTCTGCCCTGCGCACGGCGTCGGGGAAGGAAGAAGGAGGAGGGGGAGAAGGTACTTGACCGCGCGTGGACCCCGCGGCCCCACGCGTCAGTGGGTCGGTAAGCCGTCCCCGCCTTTGCCACGCTGGATAAGTGGAGACGTAATCCACTAGGTTACGTCTTTGCTTATCGAAAGCGTATTTCTCTTCGAGCTCAGCCCGGAATGCGTTTTTGCTTCTGGAAAACGTATTTCCTTCTAATACGCCTGTTTTTCTGTCCAGGCCCTGTTTGAAAATATTTTCATTACAGATAGGTCCCTTGTAGAAAACACTTCATATCTTTTTGCTCCCAACTCCAAATGAGGTGATTCCAAAGCCCACGTCTTCGTTTCAGCGACCATGTTCTGTTGGTATTATTTTCACCATGTGTTAACATTCTGAAAATGACCATTTTTCCGTTGCGCTTAATCAGCCCCTTTCGAGAGAGAACGTTTTCCGGCAATTCTTTCCGCGAGCTTCTCGCACTCCTTCTCGGTGATTACTTCCACCCCAGGCAAGCCATAATACCCACTTGCATGATAGTCATGCAATAGCCATGGTTTTCAACTTGAATATTTCTTAAATGATTGTTTGTTTAAAATATGGTTATCGTTGTTTCGGTAATGCTTCTGGGTTAGTGCTTACTTGCTTGCTATGTTGTTATGCACCTGGTTATCATGCCCTGCAAGTTGCTAGTATTACTTTCATATTGCCATGCTTGATAGTAGTACATGTTGGGTTGGTCATGTTTTTCGGTGCATGACTAACGTCGGTTACCGAGTACTGTTAATATGCATTGTTCCTTTCCTGTTAGTTGGTTAAGTGTTACTCGATAATGTTATTGATGAGTTCTCGCATGGTATTTTGGTTGATGCTAGTGGTCATGTTATGCTATGAGTAGTGTTGCACTTGTAATATTTATGCTCGTCATTATGCCATGTTCAGTTGGAGATTATTCATAGTTGATATGGTGGATAGTTATGTGGTACCCTCATGCTTATGTTGATATCATGCTCATGCATTGTCCTTGCATCATGTTATTTTATCATGGCTCAGCATATTGCGTTCAAGTTTAACCGGATTAAATTGAACTTGAACAACTGTTGGCTGAGTCATGGTGCCACCATATCAAAACTGACCAGTGCAACCATGCTTACCTTTATGGGAAGGTCCTAACTGGGTCTATTGTCGTGCCTCTCGCCGGTGCCTCCAATGAGGGAAGGTTATGGGCGCGCGCTACCCTGATCAGGTAGGCGGACATAACCTTGTGCCCGTTGTTTTTATTATGGATCCGGTCCCCGTGAGGGACGGTCCCCGTGAGGGACGTTTAGGCCACGACGGTGGTCGTTGTGTCTTTGGTAGACATAGGGCCACCCAGGACTAGCCCAGTGGGCAATGAGTCGGAGTGACCGGGAGAGTGTCATGGCAGTAGATCGGTTTTGTCGGAACACCGTTGGTCCACCCGAATGGGAGTGCGAGGCCAAGGGTTCCGTAGTGTGGGTACAGTGTACTAACCTCTATAGAGTGTATATTAAATCTATCGATAGTCGCGCCCACGGATAAGGGCCCAGTTCGTGTCGGTCACATCGTGAGTCAATAGTATTAATAATAATGTGCTTAATAACAACCCCGGTTCGATGATGAGATAAGTTGGTTGTGATCTCCGGAAAGATCACCGTTTGAGACCAAGTGTTGGTCATGGTTGTGATCGCCAGAATGATCACCGTCGTATCGAGGATACCGAGTTGTTGGATATCCGTGATGTTGTGCGAGAATCGTGGGTAAAGATCAAGCTCCTTGTGGTCATTCGATGATTACTACGGTATTGTTTATACCAAGCTTGATTTGATCCTGAGATGATCGTATAATGTCCGAGGTTGGTAAGTGATGCATGTGATGGTTATGAGGTAACCCGAGCAGAATAAATAGTGCATATAGTGTCATCATGTTGGATGCTAGTATCGTCAGATTCATATGTTCATGCCATGCTCATATTGTTCTAGCTGTATCATGTTCATGTTGCTCATGTCATGTTTTCATGAGGATCTCATGTTAATTCCTGCTTAACCTGTAAATGCCATGATGATGTTTGTCTTGAATGCTTCTTGTTATTGTGAGCTTGCAAGTACATTCAATGTACTGACCTGGCGTGTCATGCTAGCTTGCAGGTCGTGCCTGGATTGCTTGCTTGTTTGGTGTTGTTCCTGTGTTCGCGAGCAAGGATAAACGTTCCAACCAGAGTCCCTGCGGATTGGATTCCATCATCGTCGTTCGTTGTTCCGCTGCCAGTAGTTGTTCCGCTGCCTCAAATTGTTATGCTGCTTGCATAGAGAAGTTGAGGATGGCGTAGTGTCGCCGTACTGATGTTATTCATTGTAATATCGGAGACCTTGTATTGATATTCGTGTATTAATAGAAATCTGGTTTGTTCTATGCTAAGCAATGTCGTATTCTAGAAGACTTCACCTCGATCTCTGGGCTGGAATACGGGGCGTTCCGGTTTTCTCTGAGCCGGGGTGCCACAGGCTTGGTATCAGAGCAGGTCTGGCTGTAGGATGCCTTAGCCCGCGTGAACGTTAGAAAGCGGTAGTATAGACCCCAGTTGGTTTGTTGCACTTGATTGTTGCATTTGTTTGTCGCATAGCATGCATATAGATTATTATTTTGTCACTAACGGTTGATCTTGTGAGTGTAGGTGGCATCATTTTTGGTCCACCGCCTGCACCCCCTTCTTAGCATGTCTGCTCTTTGGTGTTCGACGTCATCTCTGTCCCAGCAGAGTGATGCCCTGGTACCCAGAGTTCCAGGCACCATTTGCAGGAGTTATGCTCAGGTATCGCGTATATTTTTCCGCCACCCACCCATATTATTTCGGTGATAGACTTGTTTCTATCCCGAATCATGCCATCCATCTCGTCCCTCTGTCAACCCTTACTGATCTTGGTTATCAAAAAAAAGGGCAATGCCAGCGAGCCTTGTTTTTCCACCGCTACCCTACCCAGTCATTCTATTCTTCGGACGTGTACGAATCCCTTTCGTACACTTGATGATGATGTGGTCGTGACTCGCTACTTGATCATGAAGTCCTTCCTCACCTGTGTATCCATCCTGATCCAGCCACTGTTCAGCCAGTGCTTGGTGTAGCTTCGGCTACGCCAACTCCTTCCACACATGGATATAATTTTTGTGCACACCGCCACAGCATATTAGACCGTAATACCGGAGTTTCCGCGCGGTTTGTGTGCTTAAGTGTGCATGCATATTATGGTGTGAGTAGTAGTAATATGTGATGATTGCTTGATTAATTATATTAGTGGTATGCTTGTGTGCTTTTGTTTTAGTCGTTTCTTTTAACCTCCGGTGTTACAAATTTTCCCCTATTAAAGTTGCTCGTAAGCCGACACTAGACCCGAAGAGTCAGCAAGAAATACATATTTTGGAAACTCAGCTAAACAGAATGGAATTGTCAGCAGACTGTAGTGAAATTGGAAATAGCTCGTCTCAATACAAAAGAAATCCCGGATGGAATGTCAGTATAAAGTTTGCATTAACATGTACTCCTCACAACAGTATGGAATTCTCAGCCGACTACATTTAGATTGGGGGATATCTGATCATGTTACTGAGTGTCAACTCTCTCTCAACGTGCACTCCTCATAGCAGAAATGATCAAATCAGCAAGAAGATAAAATTTGTGTGCAAGGTTGACAGAATATTATCAAAGGTATGGCTCAGAAACAAGTTTAATTTTTCGTTGAGGATGATTTTGGAACCCGATGTACCTGGAAGCAAGAAAAAATATGGCATGTACTCAGAAAGGAGGATAGTCCTGCAAAACCCCGTTTCATACAAGAAATAAAAAACAAAAAATTTAAGATGGTTATATATGTGGAAATTGGTCCGCGTATCACAATAAGAAGCTTCTGAGTACGATACATGGATGGTTTCCTATACAAGGTACTCTGCCTTCTTCAGTAAGCAACCGCAAAAGCTTCCAGCATAAGGTACTGAGTCTTTCCCCAGCAAAGTCTTTAAGGGGGTAAGCTTCTAAAGCACGATACCCAGTCTTCTTAAGCAAGTTGTTCGATGAAAGTTTCGAGCACAAGCCAGCCAATCTTCCTCAGTAAGACATTGGTACAAGGTAGTACGCTGTGAATTGATAGCATAAGGCAGTGAATCCCAAGAATCAGATCCGCAACATTTTGGTCAGAAGCAAGAATCAGTCAGAATACACGTGTGTCTCGGGAATCAGATTCTCATATATATGCGGTGAGCATACCACCAAGATCTTACAAGTCACTCGGGTGAGGATCTGACAACCACGTGAGGATGGTTAAGAGAAGAAAGCCAGTATACACCACAGTGTGACAAAGGATTATGAGGATTGACGACATCAATGAGCTCAATGCAAGTACCTGTGAACCTGGAAAATGATCCTGATGAGCCCTTCTCCCCTTTTTCTCGAATGACGGCACCGCGCCTGTGATCTAAGCTGTTTTTAGCTATCCAGGGTGGATGCCGATTTTTATTTCTCTCTTCAACGACTGTCACGAGTTCTGAGCTGCTTTTAGGCCGCCTCTGCATAGCTTGTTGAGTTTCTTTTGTGACAAGAGCTCTATAGCTACTTTTTGGCTATTTTAGGGAGCTGCCACCTTCTTCTTATCAACCCGGTCTCATGTTCTGAGCTGCTTTTCGGCCGTTTTGAGCCGTGGTTGAGTTATTTTAGCAATGTCCCAGATCTGAGTTGTAAAGACCGTTCTGGTGGCTACTGATTTATTTGTCGATTTCTTGCAAATGTTCGGATGTTCATTTTCCAGCGGTCAGAACTTGAGGGGTGTTGAACCTGCCATTTAATTGGGTACCCTGTCAGAAAAATGAGGAGTAAGCTGCGATTGCCGAAAAATTGCACCGACAGTACCTATGGTGATACGAAGAAGCAATATGACCCAGCTCTTTCAGCCAAGGATCCAGGCCAAGAAAACAATAATGAAGGAGCAAGACCAGTTACGCAGGTATGAAAATTGTTGCAAGACCCACGTGGTGCAGAACCACCGTCAGTCAAGTCTGCAGATATTATCATACAGGTCAAACTCTTATGCTAGCCACAACAGGCGACAATCAAATATTTGGTACAGATCCGATACTCAAGATAGTGGAACCAATTAAGATGATTCAGAAACTTCCGCGATAAGCCAAAATCTGTCAGGAAAGCGGTTATGACCCAACTCACTGTTTGGAGCCCGAAGGACCTGCATTTAGTGGAGAAACCCAATGCAAGGATTTAGAGCTTGGGTGTCCACTAGAAAAAAATCTGATCACCACTTTATGAAAGATTGTCAGTGCCGGATGACACACCCAGCGGAAATCACTCTCGGATTTGTGAGACAGGCCTGTATTTTAGCATGATAACAAATCACGCATAGCTAAGTCAGCAGATCATAAAAGAAATTGGAGCATGTATAAGCATGAAAAAGCAAGGTAAGATCTATCAGAATATGGATATATTAAAGCAAACCACCCCAGGGCCAGCCAGATAAAAATTTAGTGGGAACAAAAATAAGAAAAAGGATACCCGAGTTGGAAACGGTTTCCTTAAGTCAGTATCTTCATACTTGTTCCTTGAGCAACCAAATCTCGAGGACGATATTTCTTTAAGGGGGTAAGGTTTGTGACAGCCTGATTTTTGGCCCTTCCTTTTTCTTTTGTTTTTCTGAGGTTTTTGCCTGAGATTTCCTTTTTCCGTGGCTATGTGGTCTGGAAACGGAAGAAGATGAACTCTTATTTGCTTCCAGAGTGGCTTGTCATACCCAAATCCTTCCCTAGACCCTGTCATTTTCATCCTAGCCCAAATCCCAATATTCTTTTTATTGGGAATATTCCTTTTGTATTAAAGGAATAACTCAAATTTCCCTAGGTTGTGAAGCAACCTTTATTTCCATCACCCTAAAATTCCCAAATAATTCTCATAAATTGTTTGGGTAATGTATTTCTCAAATATGGCAAAATATTTCATTTGTCATGTTTACCATCACGCTCAAATAATTCATTTCCTATTCTGCCCTAAATGGCACATTGTGAAGCAAGTGTTATTTTCATTTTCACAATTGACCTCAAACTCCTTGGACACCTTTTCCTGTCCATATCATTGCCACATGCCAAAATGCAACCTCATTTGCCTAGTAATTATTTAATTATGATTTTCCAAAGTTTCTATCCAGAAAGAAGCTTTGGAAGGAGGTGCAAGCTAGGCATATCCAAATGAGTTGCCCTTTTGCATGGTCCCTCATATCATCATATCATAGCCCTCCACCAAAGTAGAGCTTATGTCATGCCTCCATGTGATCTCATCTTCAATCCTTTGATTCTGTCCAAAATTTCAGTTTGTGAAGCAAGTATATTTTATCTTGCTCCATTATGGTTGTCAATTTTTCTAGGCCTTCTATTATCCATATGACCTACCTCCACCCATTTTGGGCATGGTTCATCAAGCCATTATTCCTCTAGAATTTTTGCAAGTTTTTGTCCAGAGGAGATGTTTGTGAAGCAAGTACCAGTTTGGCTTGGCCAATTGGTATGAGACTTTTTGAGCATCTTCATTGGACCAAATGAATCTGCCTTGCCGAATTTGAGCTCAATTTGACACTCCATGTGAGTGCACCTTCCTGATCAAGTTTCTGGACCAGATTATGCAGTTGCAAAGCAAGTGCATTAAATCTTGGTCAATTTCCTGCCAAACTCCCCAGTATGGTAGTACTTCCTAACCCAAACACCCTGCATAACTCATTTGGCTCTAATCTCACCTCGCTTGATCATCGTTTCATGATCAAGTTTATCGTAGTAAACTTCGGTGGGTTCTACCATTTAACCGAGCGTGTTTCCTTGATCTACCACCGAGTTGAAACCTATCTTGAAGGACTGTCACTAGACAACGTTTTGGGTGTTGTAGGGCATTGAAAGCCCTAGTTCACATGGTGACTACGACAATGGTGTGCCTGCACGCGCGCCTGTGTGCAAAGTGGCCGCGCCTGTGGCGCCTTTTCGCTTCGTCCCGCTTCACCCTCGCCATCTTAGCGGCGTGAGCATGTCCATTGTATTCTCTCGCTGCCGCCATCACTGACCCCGCCCCTCCGTAGCTTCCTCACCTATGCAAGCCGCCACGTGCCCACGGGCGCACAGTGGCGGTTTGGCTCGGTTCGTCGTCGTCGTCATCCTCCCTGCGCTCCCTTGGCCGCCTCTTCCCCGTGAGCTTTCTTCCTGTGCCTCCATCGTCGTCTACCTCTGAACTAATGCGCGTGGGCATGCGTCGGCGGCGCCGGACACGCCTCCGTGGCGGCGCCAGCACGGCACGCCCCTCCCCTTGGCTATTTAAGCAGCCCCGGGCGCCCTCGACCTCACCAAGCCACTCCTCGACCTCCCAGGACCCTGCCCCACTACTCTCCCGAGCCCATAGATCTCTTTGCTTCCCTCCATGGCCGCCGTGCCCGCTTCAGCCTCGGCCTAAATTCGCTCAACGCCGAGCTCCTCCCTCCCTCACTCCACCACCAGGGACCTGCATCCTCACCCCGGAGCCACCCTAGCGCCTCTCCTCCTCCTCCCGTGGCCGTTTGCCACGCACTCCCCGGAGGCCGAAGCTCTCCTCCACCGCGGCTCCTTGTTCCGTCTGCTCCACTGTTTTACGGCGTGGGCAGATCCCTCAGTCGGGTGCGGCTCATCTCCCTGAGCTAGTCGGTGTGCTGCACGGCTCGGGGATGGTTGAGTCGGCCGGCGAAGGCCATGCGACTTCTCCTCCTCCGCCAAGACTTGGGCCGTGGAAGGAAGAAGGAAGAGCAAGAGGAGGTAGTTGATGTTGGAAATATGCCCTAGAGGCAATAATAAATTAGTTATTATTATATTTCCTTGTTCATGATAATCGTTTATTATCCATGCTATAATTGTATTGATAGGAAACTCAGATACATGTGTGGGTACATAGACAACACCATGTCCCTAGTAAGCCTCTATTGACTAGCTCGTTGATCAACAGATGGTTACGGTTTCCTAACCATGGACATTGGATGTCATTGATAACGGGATCACATCATTAGTAGAATGATGTGATGGACAAGACCCAATCCTAAGCCTAGCTCATAGATCGTAGTTCAGATGCTAAAGCTTTTCTAATGTCAAGTATCATTTCCTTAGACCATGAGATTGTGCAACTCCTGACACCGTAGGAATGCTTTGGGTGTACCAAACGCCACAACGAATCGGGTGGCTATAAAGGTGCATTACGGTATCTCCGAAAGTGTCTCTGGGTTGGCACGAATCGAGGCTGGATTTGTCACTCCGTTAACGGAGAGGAATCTCTGGGCCCACTCGGTAGGACATCATCATAATGTGCACAATGTGACCAAGGGGTTGATCATGGATGATGTGTTACGGAACGAGTAAAGAGACTTGCCGTAACGAGATTGAACAAGGTATCGGATACCGACGATCGAATCTCGGGCAAGTGCAATACCGCTAGACAAAGGGAATTGTATACGGGATCAATTGAGTCCTTGACATCGTGGTTCATCCAATGAGATCATCGTGGAACATGTGGGAGCCAACATGGGTATCCAGATCCCGCTGTTGGTTATTGACCGGAGAACATCTCGGTCATGTTCCAGATGGTTCCCGAACCCGTAGGGTCTACACACTTAAGGTTCGATGACGCTTAGGGTTATAAAGGAAGTTTGTATGTGGTTACCGAATGTTGTTCGGGTCCTGATGAGATCCCTGACGTCACGAGGAGTTCCGGAATGGTCCGGAGGTAAAGATTTATATATGGAAAGTTGTTGTTCGGGTTCCGTAAAAGTTCGGGTTTTTTCAGATTGTACCGGAAGTTTCAGTTGGTTTGGAGGATTCTGAGGGGTCCGGAGGTCCGGAAATTGTTCCACCACGTCCAATACAGTAGCATGGGCTGTAGGGGGGCTCCCTAGCCTTAATGGGCCAGGGGCACCAGCCCCCCCAAGGCCCATGCGCATGGGGAGGGGGAAACCCTAAGGGGGAGGGCCTCCACTTTACTTGGGAGGCACTCCTCCCTCTTGGCCGCCCCAAATCCCATCTAGGGCTGGCCGCACCCCTGGGGTGGAATCCCAAAGGGGCGCAGCCCCCTTTCCCTATATATACTTGAGGTTTTGGGCTGCCCAACACACATGAGTTTTCTCCTCTATTGGTGCAGCCCTGCCTCCTCCTCCTCCTCCTCTTCCGTGGTGCTTGGCAAAGCCTCGCTGGATTGCCACGCCTCCACCACCACCACGCCTGCAGTGCTGCTGCTGGATGGAGTCTTCTCAACCTCTCCCTCTCTCCTTGCTGGATCAAGGCGTGGAGACGCCACCGGCTGTACGTGTGTTGAACGCGGAGGTGCCGTCTGCTCGCACTAGGATCTCCGTGATTTGGATCACGACGAGCACGACTCCTTCAACACTGTTCTCATGAACGCTTCCGCTTAGCGATCTACAAGGGTATGTAGATGCACTCTCCTTCCTCGCTGCTAGTTTCTCCATAGATAGATCTTGGTGACACGAGGAAAATTTTGAATTTCTGCCACGCTCCCCAACAAAGGGCATCATGAGCTAGGTCTATTGCGTAGATTCTTTGCACGAGTAGAACACAAAGTAGTTGTGGGCGTTGATGTTGTTCAATATGCTTACCGCTACTAGTCCAATATTGTTTCGACGGTATTGTGGGATGAAGCGCCGGACCGACCTTACACGCATTTATTACGTGAGATGTGTTCCACTGACCGACATGCACTTGGTGCATAAGGTGGCTAGCGGGTGCCGCCTCCCACTTTAGTCGGAACGGATTCGATGAAAAGGGTCCTTATGAAGGGTAAATAGCAATTGGCATATCACGCTGTGGTTTTATGAGGTAAGAAACGTTCTTGCTAGAAACCCAGAGCAGCCACGTAAAACATGCAAACAACAATTAGAGGACGCCTAACTTGTTTTTGCAGGTATGCTATGTGATGTGATATGGCCAAGAAGAATGTGATGAATGATATGTGATGTATGAGATTGATCATGTTCTTGTAATAGGATTCACGACTTGCATGTCGATGAGTATCACAACCGGCAGGAGCCATAGGAGTTGTCTTTATTTATTGTATGACCTGCGTGTCATTAAACAACGCCATGTAATTACTTTACTTTATTGCTAACCGTAGCCATAGTAGTAGAAGTAATAGTTGGCTAGACAACTTCATGAAGACACGATGATGGAGATCATGATGATGGAGATCATGGTGTCATGCCGGTGACGATGATGATCATGGAGCCCCGAAGATGGAGATCAATGGAGCTATATGATATTGGCCATATCATGTCACTACTATATAATTGCATGTGATGTTTATTATGTTATGCATCTTGTTTACTTAGAACGACGGTAGTAAATAAGATGATCCCCTACAACAATTTCAAGAAGTGTTCTCCCCTAACTTTGCACCATTGCTAAAGTTCGTCGCTTCTAAGCACCACGTGATGATCGGGTGTGATGGATTCTTACGTTCACATACAACGGGTGTAAGACAGATTTACACACGCGAAACACTTAGGGTTAACTTGACGAGCCTAGCATGTCCAGACATGGCCTCGGAACACAGAGACCAAAAGGTCGAGCATGAGTCGTATGGAGGATACGATCAACATGAAGATGTTCACCGATGATGACTAGTCCGTCTCACGTGATGATCGGACACGGCCTAGTTGACTCGGATCATGTAATCACTTAGATGACCAGAGGGATGTCTATTCGAGTGGGAGTTCATAAGATGAACTTAATTATCCTGAACATAGTCAAAAGATCTTTGCAAATTATGTCGAAGCTCGCTTTAGTTCCACTGCTTAGATATGTTCCTAGAGAAAATATAGTTGAAAGTTGAAAGTAGCAATTATGCGGTCAATAGAAAGCTTATGTCCTTAATGCACCGCCAGTGTGCTGAACCCCAAACGCCGCTTGTGGATGTTATAACATCGGACATACACGCTTTTGATAACTACGTGATAGTTCGCTTAAACGGTTTAGAGTTGAGGCACCAAAGACGCCTTCAAACGTCATGAACATATGAGATGTTTTCGAGGGCTGAAATTGAGATTTCAGGCTCGTGCCCACGCCAGAGGTATAAGACCTCCGACGATTTTCTTAGCCTGCAAACTCGGGAGAAAAGCTCAATCGTTGAGCTTGTGCTCGATTGTCCGAGTACAACAATCACTTGAATCGAGGGAGTTAATCTTCCGATGAGATAGTGATGTTTCTCCAAAGACATTGCCACCAAGCTACTAGAGCTTCGTGATGAACTATAACATATCGTGGACTCGGATATGATGATCCTGAAGTGTTCGCGATGTTTGACACCGCGAAAGTAGAAGTCAAGTAGGAGCATCAATTGTTGATGGTTGGTAAAACCACTAGTTTCAAGAATGGCAAGGGCAACAAGGGATACTTCATGAAACGGCGAAACAGTTGCTACTCCAGTGAAGAAACCCAAGGTCGAACCCAAACCCGAGACTAAGTGCTTCTGTGATAAGGGGAACAACCACTGGAGCAGAATTACCCTAGATACTTGGTAGATAAGAAGGCTAGAAAGGTCGATAGAAGTATATTGATATACATTATGTTAATGTGTACTTTACTAGTACTCCTAGTAGCACCAGGTATTAGATACCGGTTCGGTTGCTAAGTGTTAGTAACTCAAAATAAAAGCTGCGTAATAAACGGAGACTAGCTAAAGGTGATCCGACGATATGTGTTAGAAGTGTTTCCAAGGTTGATGTGATCAAACATCGCACGGTCCTCTACCATCAAGATTAGTATTAAACCAGAATAATTGTCATTTGGTGTTTTGCTGAGCATAGACATGATTGGATTATGTCTATCACAATACGGTTATTCATTTAAGGAGAATAATGGTTACTCTATTTATTTGAATAATACCTTCGATGGTCTTGCACCTAAATGAATGGTTTATTGAATCTCGATCGTAGTGATACACATTTTCATGCCAAAAGGATATAAGATAGTAATGATGGTACCACTTACTTGTGGCAATGCCATGTAAGTCATATTGGTGTAAACGCATGAAGAAGCTCCATGTTGATGGATCTTTGACTCACTGCTTTTGAAAAGTTTGAGACATGCTAACCATGTCTATTGGTGTATACGCTGAAGAAACTCCATGCAGATGGATCATTTGGACTCACTTGATTTTGAATCACTTGAGATATGCAAAACATACCACATGGGCAAGATGACCAAAAGCCTCGTTTCAAGAAGATGGAACAAGATAGCAACTTGTTGGAAGTAACACATTTTGATGTGTGTAGTCCAATGAGTGCCGAGGCATGCAAAGGAATATCGTTATGTTCTTACTTCACGATGATTCGAGTAGATGAAACACAAGTCTGAATTATTGAAAGGTTCAAGTAATTTCAGGTGAAGTTGAAAGATCGTCGTGACAAGAGGATAAAATATCTATGATATGATCATAGAGATGACTATCTGAATTACGAGTTTGGCATGAATTAAGACATTGTGGAAATTGTTTCACAACTAATACAGCCCGGAACACCATAGTGTGATGGTGTGTCCGAACATCATAACTGCATCCTATTGGATATGATGCATACCATGATGTCTCTTATCGAATTACCACAATAGTTTATGGGTTAGGCATTAGAGACAACCGCACTCACTTTAATAGGGCACCACGTAAACCGCTGAGATGACACCGTATGAACTATGGTTTAGAGAAACCTAAGCTGTCATTTCTTAAAGGTTTGGGGCTGCGACGCTTATGTGAAGAAGTTTCAGTTGATAAGCTCGAACCCAAAGCGGACAAAATGCATCTTCATAGGACACCCAAAACAGTTGGGTATACCTCCTAATTCAGATCCAAAGCAATTGGGATTGTTTCTTGAATCGGTCCTTTCTCGAGGAAAAGTTTGTCTCAAAAGTTGAGTGGGAGGATGGTGGAGACTTGATGAGGTTATTGAACCGTCACTTCAACAAGTGTGTAGCAGGGCACGTGAAGTTGTTCCTGTGGCACCTACACCAATTGAAGTCGAAGCTTATGATAGTGATCATGAAGTTTTGGATCAAGTCACTACCGCACTCGAGGGTGACAAGGATGCGGACTGCTTCAGAGTGGTACGGTGATCCTGTCTTGAAGGTCATGTTGCTAGACAACAATGAACCTACGAGCTATGGAGAAGCGATGGTGGGCCCAAATTCCGACAAATGGTTAGAAGCCATGAAATCCGAGATAGGATCCATGTATCATAACAAAGCATGGACTTTGGTGGACTTGCCCGTTGATCGGCAAGCCATTGAGATAAATGGATCTTTAAGAAGAAGACGGACGTGAACGGTAATGTCACCGTCTGTGAAGCTCGACTTGTGGCGAAGAGTTTTTCACAAGTTCAAGGAGTTGACTACGATGAGATTTTCTCATCCGTAGCGATGCTTAAGTCCGTCGGAATCATGTTAGCATTAGCTGCATTTATGAAATCGCGATGGATGTCAAAACGAGTTTCCTTACCAGGTTACGTAAGGAAAGGTTGTATGTGATACAATCAAAAAGTTTTGTCGATCCTAAGGATGCTAAAAGGTATGCTAGCTCCAACGATCCTTCTAAGGACCGGAGTAAGCATCTCGAGTTGGAATATGCACTTTGATAGGATGATCAAAGATTTTGGGTTTATACAAAGTTTATGAGAAACTTGTATTTCCAAAGAAGTGAGTGGGAGCACTATAGAATTTCGATGAGTATATGTTGTTGACATGTTGATGATCAAAATGATGTAGAATTACCGAAAGCATATAGGGTTATTTGAAAGATGTTTTTCAATAGAAAACCTGGATTAAGCTACTTGAACATTGAGCATCGAGATCTATAAGGATAGATCAAAATGCTTAATAATACTTTCAAATGAGCATATACCTTGACATGATCTTGAAGGTGTTCAAGATGGATCACCAAAGAAGGAGTCCTTGGCTGAGTTGTATGGTATGAAGTTGAGACTTAAAGCTCGACCACGGCAGAAAAGAGAGAAAGGATTTAAGGTCGCCCCTATGCTTCGTACATAGGCTCTATAGTATGCTATGCCGTGTACCGCGACCGAAGTGTGCCTTGCCATGAGTCACTAGGGGTACAAGAATGATCCAGAATGGATCATTGGACAGCGGTCAAACTGTCCTTGGAGTAAATAAGGACATGTTTTCGATTATGGAGATGATAAAGAGTTCGGCGAAACTGTTACGCCGATGTAAGCTTTGACACCTATCCGAATGACTCGAGTAGCAAACCGGATACGATAGTGGAGCAACCATTTGGAATAGCTTCAAGTGGAACGTGGAAGCAGCATTTACAATATGACATAGAGAATTGCGATACATACGGATCTCGAATATCGCAGATCCGCTGACTAAAACTTCTCTTACAAGCAAAACATGATCAAACCCTAGAATTCATTGAGACTTAATCACATGGTGATGTGAACTAGTTTAAGACACTAGTGGACTCTTTGGATGTTGGTCACATGGCGATGTGACCTATCACCGTTGATCACATGGCGATGTGAGCTAGATTATCGACTCTAGTGCAAGTGGGAGATCATGGAAATATGCCCTAGAGGCAATAATAAATTAGTTATTATTATATTTCCTTGTTCATGATAATCGCTTATTATCCATGCACCTGGTTATCATGCCCCGCAAGTTGCTAGTATTACTTTCATATTGCCATGCTTGATAGTAGTACATGTTGGGTTGGTCATGTTCTTCGTGCATGACTAACGCCGTTACCGAGTAATCGTTAATATGCATTGTTCCTTTGTTGTTAGTTGGTTATGTTACTCGGTAATGTTATTGATGATTTCTCGCATGGTATTTTGGTTGATGCTAGTGGTCATGCTATGCTATGAGTAGTGTTGCACTTGTAATATTTATGCTCGCCATTATGCCATGTTCAGCTTGGAGATTATTCATAGTTGATATGGTGGATATTTATGTTGTACCTCATGCTTATGTTGATATCATGCTCATGCATTGTCCTTGCATCATGTTATTTTATCATGGCTCAACATATTGCATTCAAGTTTAACCGGATTAAATTGAACTTGAACAACTATTGGCTGAGTCATGGTGCCACCATGTCGAAACCGATCAAAGGCAACCACGGTTACCTTTATGGGAAGGTCCTAACGGGTCTATTGTCGTGCCTCTCGCGGTGCCTCCAACGAGGGAAGGTTATGGGCGCCGCTACCCCGATCGTGTAGGCGCATATAACCTTGTGTGCCTATTGTTGTTATTATGGATCTGGTCACCGTGAGGGACGTTTTGGCCACGACGGTGGTCGTTGTGTCTTTGGTAGACACGGGGCCACCCAGGACTACCCCAGTGGGGAGTGAGTCGGAGTGGTCGGAGAGTGTCAGCAAGAGATCGGTTTTGTTGGAATGCCATTGGTCCACCCAATGAGAGTGTGAGGCCATGGGTTCCGTGAGTGTGGGTACAGCAGTACTAACTCTACAGAGTGTATATTAAATATGTCGATAGTCGCGCCATGGATAAGGGCCAGCCTTCGGTTTCGGTCACATCATGAGTCAACAGATAATAATAATATGCTTAATAACAACCGCTACTAGAGCTTCGTGATGAACTATAACATATCGGGACTAGATATGAT
Source organism: Aegilops longissima (assembly GCA_021605205.1). Taxonomy (NCBI): domain Eukaryota; kingdom Viridiplantae; phylum Streptophyta; class Magnoliopsida; order Poales; family Poaceae; genus Aegilops; species Aegilops longissima. The sequence continues at coordinate 291,950,018 of CM038681.1, forward strand.
GATCCTGAAGTGTTCGCGATGTTTGACACCGCGAAAGTAGAAGTCAAGTAGGAGCATCAATTGTTGATGGTTGGTAAAACCACTAGTTTCAAGAATGGCAAGGGCAACAAGGGATACTTCATGAAACGGTAAACAGTTGCTACTCCAAAGAAGAAACCCAAGGTCGAACCCAAACCCGAGACTAAGTGCTTCGTGATAAGGGAACAACCATCGGAGCAGAATTACCCTAGATACTTGGTAGATAAGAAGGCTAGAAAGGTCGATAGAAGTATATTGGATATACATTATGTTAATGTGTACTTTACTAGTACTCCTAGTAGCACCAGGGTATTAGATACCGGTTCGGTTGCTAAGTGTTAGTAACTCAAAATAAAAGCTGCGTAATAAACGGAGACTAGCTAAAGGTGATCCGACGATATGTGTTAGAAGTGTTTCCAAGGTTGATGTGATCAAACATCGCACGGTCCCTCTACCATCAAGATTAGTATTAAACCAGAATAATTGTCATTTGGTGTTTGCGTTGAGCATAGACATGATTGGATTATGTCTATCACAATACGGTTATTCATTTAAGGAGAATAATGGTTACTCTATTTATTTGAATAATACCTTCGATGGTCTTGCACCTAAATGAATGGTTTATTGAATCTCGATCGTAGTGATACACATTTTCATGCCAAAAGGATATAAGATAGTAATGATGGTACCACTTACTTGTGGCACTGCCATGTAAGTCATATTGGTGTAAAACGCATGAAGAAGCTCCATGTTGATGGATCTTTGGACTCACTCGTTTTTGAAAAGTTTGAGACATGCGAACCATGTCTATTGGTGTATACGCGTGAAGAAACTCCATGCAGATGGATCATTTGGACTCACTTGATTTTGAATCACTTGAGATATGCAAAACATACCACATGGGCAAGATGACTGAAAAGCCTCGTTTCAGTAAGATGGAACAAGATAGCAACTTGTTGGAAGTAACACATTTTGATGTGTGTAGTCCAATGAGTGCTGAGGCATGCAATTGAATATCGTTATGTTCTTACTTCACGATGATTCGAGTAGATGAAACACAAGTCTGAATTATTGAAAGGTTCAAGTAATTTCAGGGTGAAGTTGAAAGATCGTCGTGACAAGAGGATAAAATATCTATGATATGATCATAGAGATGACTATCTGAATTACGAGTTTGGCACAGAATTAAGACATTGTGGAAATTGTTTCACAACTAATACAGCCTGGAACACCATAGTGTGATGGTGTGTCCGAACATCATAACTGCATCCTATTGGATATGATGCATACCATGATGTCTCTTATCGAATTACCACAATAGTTTATGGGTTAGGCATTAGAGACAACCGCACTCACTTTAATAGGGCACCACGTAAATCCGTTGAGATGACACCGTATGAACTATGGTTTAGAGAAACCTAAGCTGTCATTTCTTAAAGGTTTGGGGCTGCGACGCTTATGTGAAGAAGTTTCAGGTTGATAAGCTCGAACCCAAAGCGGACAAAATGCATCTTCATAGGACACCCAAAACAGTTGGGTATACCTCCTAATTCAGATCCGAAAGCAATTGGGATTGTTTCTTGAATCGGGTCCTTTCTCGAGGAAAAGTTTGTCTCAAAAGTTGAGTGGGAGGATGGTGGAGACTTGATGAGGTTATTGAACCGTCACTTCAACAAGTGTGTAGCAGGGCATGGGAAGTTGTTCTGTGGCACCTACACCAATTGAAGTCGAAGCTTATGATAGTGATCATGAAGTTTTGGATCAAGTCACTACCGCACCTCGTGAGGGTGACAAGGATGCGGACTGCTTGAGTGGTACGGTGATCCTGTCTTGAAGGTCATGTTGCTAGACAACAATGAACCCACGAGCTATGGAGAAGCGATGGTGGGCCCAAATTCCGACAAATGGTTAGAAGCCATGAAATCGAGATAGGATCCATGTATCATAACAAAGCATGGACTTTGGTGGACTTGCCGCTGATCGGCAAGCCATTGAGATAAATGGATCTTTAAGAAGAAGACGGACGTGAACGGTAATGTCACCGTCTGTGAAGCTCGACTTGTATGCGAAGAGTTTTCACAAGTTCAAGGAGTTGACTACGATGAGATTTTCTCATCCGTAGCGATGCTTAAGTCCGTCGGAATCATGTTAGCATAAGCTGCATTTATGAAATCTGGCGATGGATGTCAAAACGAGTTTCCTTACCAGTTTACGTAAGGAAAGGTTGTATGTGATACAATCAAAAAGTTTTGTCGATCCTAAGGATGCTAAAAGGTATGCTAGCTCCAGCGATCCTTCTAAGGACTGGAGTAAGCATCTCGAGTTGGAATATGCACTTTGATAGGATGATCAAAGATTTTGGGTTTATACAAAGTTTATGAGAAACTTGTATTTCCAAAGAAGTGAGTGGGAGCACTATAGAATTTCTGATGAGTATATGTTGTTGACATGTTGATGATCAAAAATGATGTAGAATTACTGGAAAGCATATAGGGTTATTTGAAAGATGTTTTTCAATAGAAAACCTGGATTAAGCTACTTGAACATTGAGCATCGAGATCTATAAGGATAGATCAAAAATGCTTAATAATACTTTCAAATGAGCATATACCTTGACATGATCTTGAAGGTGTTCAAGATGGATCAGTCAAAGAAGGAGTCCTTGGCTGAGTTGTATGGTATGAAGTTGAGACTTAAAGCTCGACCACGGCAGAAAAGAGAGAAAGGCGAAGGTCGCCCCTATGCTTCGACATAGGCTCTATAGTATGCTATCTTGTGTACCGCACGGAAGTGTGCCTTGCCATGAGTCGGTCAAGGGTACAAGAATGATCCAGAATGGATCATTGGACAGTGTCAAACTGTCCTTGGAGTAAATAAGGACATGTTTTCGATTATGGAGATGATAAAGAGTTCGGCGTAAACTGTTACGTCGATGCAAGCTTGACACCTATCCGAATGACTCGAGTAGCAAACCGGATACGTATAGTGGAGCAACCATTTGGAATAGCTTCAAGTGGAGCGTGGAAGCAGCATTTACAATATGACATAGAGAATTGCGAAGTACATACGGATCTGAATACTGCAGACCCGTTGACTAAAACTTCTCTTACAAGCAAAACATGATCAAACCCTAGAATTCATTGAGACTTAATCACATGGTGATGTGAACTAGTTTAAGACACTAGTGGACTCTTTGGATGTTGGTCACATGGCGATGTGACCTATCACTGTTGATCACATGGCGATGTGAGCTAGATTATTGACTCTAGTGCAAGTGGGAGACTGTTGGAAATATGCCCTAGAGGCAATAATAAATTAGTTATTATTATATTTCCTTGTTCATGATAATCGTTTATTATCCATGCACCTGGTTATCATGCCCTGCAAGTTGCTAGTATTACTTTCATATTGCCATGCTTGATAGTAGTACATGTTGGGTTGGTCATGTTCTTCGGTGCATGACTAACGTCGGTTACCGAGTACTGTTAATATGCATTGTTCCTTTGTTGTTAGTTGGTTAAGTGTTACTCGGTAATGTTATTGATGATTTCTCGCATGGTATTTTGGTTGATGCTAGTGGTCATGCTATGCTATGAGTAGTGTTGCACTTGTAATATTTATGCTCGTCATTATGCCATGTTCAGTTGGAGATTATTCATAGTTGATATGGTGGATATTTATGTTGTACCCTCATGCTTATGTTGATATCATGCTCATGCATTGTCCTTGCATCATGTTATTTTATCATGGCTCAACATATTGCATTCAAGTTTAACCGGATTAAATTGAACTTGAACAACTATTGGCTGAGTCATGGTGCCACCATGTCGAAACTGACCAGTGCAACCACGGTTACCTTTATGGGAAGGTCCTAACTGGGTCTATTGCCGTGCCTCTCGTCGGTGCCTCCAACGAGGGAAGGTTATGGGCGCGCGCTACCCTGATCAGGTAGGCAGACATAACCTTGTGTGCCTATTGTTGTTATTATGGATCTGGTCACCGTGAGGGACGTTTTGGCCACGACGGTGGTCGTTGTGTCTTTGGTAGACACGGGGCCACCCAGGACTACCCCAGTGGGGAGTGAGTCGGAGTGGTCGGGAGAGTGTCAGGCAGTAGATCGGTTTTGTTGGAATGCCATTGGTCCACCCGAATGAGAGTGTGAGGCCATGGGTTCCGTAGTGTGGGTACAGTGTACTAACCTCTACAGAGTGTATATTAAATATGTCGATAGTCGCGCCCGCGGATAAGGGCCAGTTCGTGTCGGTCACATCATGAGTCAACAGTATTAATAATAATATGCTTAATAACAACCCCGGTTCGAGGATGAGATAAGTTGGTTGTGATCGCCAGAAAGATCACCGTTTGGGACCAAGTGTTGGTCATGGTTGTGATCGCCGTAATGATCACCGTGGTATCGAGGATACCGAGTTGTTGGATATCCGTGATGTTGTGCGAGAATCGTGGGTAAAGATCAAGCTCCTTGTGGTCATTTGATGATTACTACTGTATTGTTTATAGCTTGATTTGATCCTGAGATGATCGTCTAATGTCCGAGGTTGGTAAGTGACGCATGTGACGGTTACGAGGTAACCCGAGCAGAATTAATAGTGCATATAGTGTCATCATGTTGCATGCTAGTATCGTCAGATTCATATGTTCATGCCATGCTCATGTTGTTCTAGCTGTATCATGTTCATGTTGCTCATGTCATGCTGTTATGAGGATCTCATGTTAATTCCTGCTTAACCTGTAAATGCCATGCTGATGTTTGTCTTGAATGCTTCTGGTTATTATGAGCTTGCAAGTACATTCAATGTACTGACCTGGCGTGTCATGCCAGCTTGTAGGTCGTGCCTGGATTGCTTGCTTGTTTGGTGTTGTTCCTGTGTTCGCGAGCTAGGATAAACGTTCCAGTCAGAGTCCCTGCGGATTGGAGTCCATCATCGCCGTTCATTGTTCCGCTGCCTCAACTTGTTATGCTGCTTGCATAGAGAAATTGAGGATGGCGTAGTGTCGTCGTATCGATGTTATTCATTATAATATCAGAGACCTTGTATTCATATTCGTGTATTAATAGAAAGCTGGTTTGTTCTATGCTAAGCAATGTCGTATTCTAGAAGATTTCACCTCGATCTCTGGGCTGGAATACGGGCGTTCCGGTTTTCTCTAAGCCGGGGTGCCACAGTTGCTCGCCACTCGGTAGGATTTATTAAACTTAGGCGAGTACTGGACTTCAGCTAAGCCCCCGAGTGAGAGGGTTGCTCTTCACTCGATGGGATTTTTTCAAACTTAGGTGAGTACTGGACTGCAGCTAAGCCCCCGAGTGAGAGGCTTGCTCACCACTCGGTAGGATTTTTTAAACTTAGGCGAGTACTGGACTGCAGCTAAGCCTCCGAGTGAGAGGCTTGCTCACCACTCGGTAGGATTTTTTAAACTTAGGCGAAACGGATTCGCATCTAATCCTCCGAGTGAGAGGCTTGCTCACCACTCGGTAGGAATTTTTAAACTTAGGCGAAACGGATTCGCAGCTAAGCCTCCGAGTGACAGGCTTGCTCTTCACTCGGCAGGATTTTATTTTTTGAAACTTAGGCGAATTTGATTCACATGTAAGGCACCCACTGGGGGACTTAGAATATATAAAAAAGGAACAACAATCATTTAGGAGACTGTAAAACTGTGTGTTTGATAATCAAACTAGAAGGTATGTCTTATTACATCTCAACAGTCTGAATGCTTAAGTATAAAAGGGGCGGAGCAGCTCCGCATTCCAAGCGCGTGGCTCATCTTTATTGTGCTCGACATTGTAGAGGTGGTATGCTCCGTTGTGGAGCACTTTGGTGAAAATGAAGGGGCCTTCCCAAGCAGGAGCGAGCTTGTGTGGTTTCTGCTGATCCACTCGAAGAACCAAGTCTCCCTCTTGAAATGCTCGACCCCTCACGTTTCTGGCGTGGAATCGACGCAGGTCTTGCTGATAAATGGTCGGCCGGATCAGGGCCATCTCTCTTTCCTCTTCCAGGAGATCAACTGCTTCTTGCCAAGCCTGTTCTGCTTCATCTTCTAAGAAAAGCTCGACTTGTGGTGCATTATGAAGCAAGTCACTCAGAAGCACAGCTTCAGCCCCATAGAGTAAGAAGGACGGAGTTCGGCCAGTTGACCGATTAGGAGTTGTCCTCAATCCCCAAAGCACTGATGGAAGTTCATCGACCTAGGCGCCTGCTACATGCTTGAGGTCACGCATCAATCGGGGTTTCAGTCCTTTGAGAATCAATCCGTTTGCTCTTTCAGCTTGTCCATTCGACTGAGGATGGGCGACTGAAGCATAGTCGACCCGAGTGCCTTGGGAAGCACAAAAGCTCTGAACTCATCAGAATCGAAGTTCGACCCATTATCAGTGATGATGCTGTGTGGGACACCATATCTAAAGGTTAACTCTCTGATGAAGCTGACAACAGTACTTGCTTCGAGGTTTTTGATAGGCTTGGCTTCAATCCATTTGGTGAACTTGTCGACTGCCACGAGCACATGAGTGAAGCCACTCCTACCAGTCCTCAGAGGTCCAACCATATCTAATCCCCAGACAGCAAAAGGCCAGACGAGCGGAATGGTCCTCAGGGCAGATGCAGGCTTGTGAGACATGTTGGAGTAGAAATGGCAACCTTCACATTTGTCGACTATGTCTTTTTCCATTTCATTCGCTCATGGACAATAAAACCCCGCTCGGTATGCTTTGGCCACAATGCTCCGAGAGGACGCATGGTGACTACAGGTTCCCGAGTGGATGTCGTTGAGGATCACTCGACCTTCTTCTGGTCTTATGCACTTCTGAGCGACTCCGGAAACACTTTCTCTGTAAAGCTGTCCACCCATTACTGTGAAAGCTTTAGATGGACAGACAATCTGACGGGCCTCCTCTTCATCCTCTGGGAGCTCTTTCCTGAGAATATATGCAATGTACGGCACTGTCCAATCGGTTATGACGACCAAAACTTCCATGACCAAGTCGACCACGGCTGGGATTTCAACTTCGGTCGGGTCAGTAGGGCTCTTAGGTTGTGGGGGCTCCTCTGTGAAGGGATCCTCTTGGACAGACGGAGTGTGAAGATGCTCCAAGAACACATTACTGGGAATAGGCTCACGCTTGGAACGTATCTTTGCCAAATCATCAGCTGCTTGTGTTGGGGAACGTAGCAGAAATTCAAAATTTTCTACGCATCACCAAGATCAATCTATGGAGATTCTAGCAACAAGAGAGGGAGAGGATGAGCATCTTCATACCCTTGAAGATCACTAAGCGGAAGCGTTACAAGAACGCGGATGAAGGAGTCGTACTCGCAGCGATTCAGATCGCGGTTGATTCCGATCTAAGCACCGAACAACGGTGCCTCCGCGTTCAACACACGTACAGCCCGGGGCGTCTCCTCCTTCTTGATCCAGCAAGGGAGAGGAGAAGTTGAGGAGAACTCCTACAAGACGACGGCATGGTGGTGATGGAGCTCGTGGTTCTCCAAGAAGGCTTCGCCAAGCACTACGGAGGAGGAGGAAGTGTTGGAGGAGGAGAGGGCTGCGCCAGGAAGGTGCGGCTGCCTCTCTCTCTCTCACTATATATAGGGGAAGGGAGGAGGGGCGCCCTAGGGTTCCCTAGGGAGGCGGCGGCCATAGGGGAAACCCTAGATGGGTTTTGGCGCCCCACCCCTTAGGAAACTTGCCCCAAGCCGGGAGGGTGGCTGCCCTAGGGGTGGCTCCCCACCTCTCCAGTTACGTGGGATGGGGTGGGGGCGCCAGCCCCTTAATGGGCTGATGTTCCTCTCCCTTGGCCCATAAGGCCCCCAAAGCTTGTCGGGGCCTCCAAGCCCCTTTCGGACACGCTGGTCATCACCGTACCCCGAAACAATTCCGGACTCCAATACCCTTCGTCCAATATACCGATCTTCACCTCCGGACCATTCCGGAGCTCCTCATCATGTCCGGGATCTCATCCGGACTCAACAACCTTCGTAACCACATACTATTTCCCATAACAACTCTAGTGTCACCGAACCTTAAGTGTGTAGAACCCACGGGTTCGGGAACCATCTTGAACATGACCGAGACGTTCTCCGTCAATAACCAACAGCGGATCTGGATACCCATGTTGGCTCCCACATGTTCCACGATGATCTCATCGGATGAACCACGATGTCAAGGATTCAAGCAATCCCGTATGCAATTCCCTTTGTCTATCGGTATAGTACTTGCCCGAGATTCGATCGTCGGTATCCCGATACCTTGTTCAATCTCGTTACGGCAAGTCTCTTTACTCGTTCCGTAACACATCATCCGTGATCAACCCCTTGGTCACATTGTGCACATTATGATGATGTCCTACCGAGTGGGCCCAGAGATACCTCTCCGTCACACGGAGTGACAAATCCCGATCTCGATTCGTGCCAACCCAATGACACTTTCGGAGATACCCGTAGTGCACCTTTATAGCCACCCGGTTATGTTGTGACGTTTGGTACACCCAAAGCATTCCTACGGTATCCGGAGTTGCACAATCTCATGGTCTAAGGAAATGATACTTGACATTAGAAAAGCTTTAGCATACTGAACTACATGATCTTTGTGCTAGGCTTAGGATTGGTCTTGTCCATCACATCATTCTCCTAATGATGTGATCCCGTTATCAACGACATCCAATGTCCATGGTCGAAACCGTAACCATCTATTGATCAACGAGCTAGTCAACTAGAGGCTTACTAGGGACATGGTGTTGTCTATGTACCCACACATGTATCTGAGTTTCCTATCAATACAATTATAGCATGGATAATAAACGATTATCATGAACAAGGAAATATAATAATAATAACTAATTTATTATTGCCTCTAGGGCATATTTCCAACAGTCTCCCACTTGCACTAGAGTCAATAATCTAGTTCACATCGCCATGTGATTAACGCTCACAGGTCACATCGCCATGTGACCAACATCCAAAGAGTTTACTAGTGTCACTAAACTAGTTCACATCATCATGTGATTAACACTTAATGAGTTCTAGGGTTTGATCATGTTTTGCTTGTGAGAGAGGTTTTAGTCAACGGGTCTGCAACATTCAGATCCGTATGTACTTCGCAAATCTCTAGGTCATATTGTAAATGTTGCTTCCACGCTCCACTTGGAGCTATTCCAAATGGTTGCTCCACTATACGTATCCGGTTTGCTACTCAGAGTCACTCGGATAGGTGTTAAAGCTTGCATCGACGTAACCCTTTACGCCAACTCTTTATCACCTCCATAATCGAGAAACATGTCCTTATTTACTCCAAGGACAATTTTGACCGCTGTCCAATGATCCATTTTGGATCACTCTTGTACCCTTGCGGACTTATGGCAAGGCACACTTCGATGCGGTACACAAAGATAACATACTATAGAGCCTACGTCGAAGCATAGGGGCGACCTTCGTCCTTTCTCTCTCTTCTGCCGTGGTCGAGCTTTAAGTCTTAACTTCATACCTTACAACTCAGTCAAGAACTCCTTCTTTCGGTCGATCCATCTTGAACACCTTCAAGATCATGTCAAGGTATGTGCTCATTTGAAAGTACCATTTAGCGTTTTGATCTATCCTCATAGATCTTGATGCTCAATGTTCAAGCAGCTTAATCCAGGTTTTCTATTGAAAACACTTTTCAAATAACCCTATATGCTTTCCAGAATTCTACATCATTTCGATCAACAATATGTCAACAACATATACTCATCGAAATTCTATAGTGCTCCCACTCACTTCTTTGGAAATACAAGTTTCTCATAAACTTTGTATAAACGCAAAATCTTTGATCATCTCATCAAAGCGTATATTCCAACTCCGAGATGCTTACTCCGGTCCTTAGAAGGACTGCGGAGCTTGCACACTTGTTAGCATCTTTCAGGATTGACAAAACCTTCTGGTTGTATCACACACAACCTTTCCTCAAGAATATCATCGAGGAAACAATGTTTTGACATCCTATCTACAAGATTTCATAAATCATGCAGTAATTGCTAATATAATTCCAACAGACTCTTAGCATCGCTACGAATGAGAAAGTCTCATCGCAGTCAACTCCTTGAACTTGTCGGAAAACATCTTAACGACAAGTCGAGCTTTCTTAATGGTGACACTTACCATCATTGTCCGTCTTCTTCTAAAATCCATCTGTACCCAACAGCCTTTACGACCATCAAGTAGTTCTTCCAAAGTCTACACTTTGTTTTCATACATGGATCCTCTCTCGAATTTTATGGCCTCAAGCCATTTGTCGGAATCCAGGCCCACCATCGCTTCTCCATAGCTCGTAGGTTCATTGTTGTCTAGCAACATGACCTCCAAGACAGGATTACCATACCACTCTGAAGCAGTACCTGTCCTTGTCGTCCTACGAGGTTTGGCAGTGACTTGATCCAAGCATTATGATCACTATCATCGACTTCCACTTCAATTGGTGTAGGTGCCACATGAACAACTTCCCGTGCCTGCTACACTCTGGTTGAAGTGATGGTTCATTAACCTCATCAAGTCTCCACCATCCTCCCACTCAATTCTTTCGAGAGAAACTTTTCCTCGAGAAAGGACCCGTTTCTAGAAACAATCCCTATTGCTTTCGGATCTGAATTAGGAGGTATACCCAACTGTTTTGGGTGTCCTATGAAGATGCATTTTATCCGCTTTGGGTTCGAGCCTATCAACCTGAAACCTTTTCACATAAGCGTCGCAGCCCCAAACTTTTAAGAAACGACAACTTAGGTTTCTCCAAACCATAGTTCAAACGGTGTCGTCTCAACGGAATTACGTGGTGCCCTATTAAAGTGAGTGCTGTTGTCTCTAATGCCTAACCCATGAACGATAGTGGTAATTCGATAAGAGACATCATGGTACGCACCATATCCAATAGGGTGCAACTATGATGTTCGGACACACCATCACACTATGGTGTTTCAGGCGGTATTAATTGTGAAACAATTTCCACAATGTCTTAATTGCGTGCCAAAGCTCATAACTCAGATACTCATCTCTATGATCATATCAATCCTCTTGTCACGATGACCTTCAACTTCACTCTGAAATTACTTGAACCATTCAATAATTCAGACTTGTGTTTCATCAAGTAAATATACTCAACATCTACTCAAATCATCTGTGAAGTAAGAACATAACGATATTCATCAGATTCCTCAAGACTCATTGGACTGCACACATCAAAATGTGTTACTTCCAACAAGTTGCTATCTTGTTCCATCTTACTGAAAACGAGGCTTTTTAGTCATCTTGCCCATGTGGTATGATTTGCATATCTCAAGTGATTCAAAATAAAGTGAGTCCAAACGATCCATCTGCATGGAGTTTCTTCATGCGTATACACCAATAGACATGGTTCGCATGTCTCAAACTTTTCAAAAACGAGTGAGTCCAAAGATCCATCAACATGGAGCTTCTTCATGCGTTTTATACCAATATGACTCAAGAGGCAGTGCCACAAGTATGTGGTACTATCATTACTATCTTATATCTTTTGGCATGAACATGTGTATCACTACGATCGAGATTCAATAAACCATTTATTTTAGGTGCAAGACCATTGAAGCTATTATTCAAATAAACAGAGTAACCATTATTCTCCTTAAATGAATAACCATATTGCGATAACCATGATCCAATCATGTCTATGCTCAATGCAAACACCAAATAACAATTATTTAGGTTTCACACCAATCTCGATGGTAGAGGGAGCGTGCGATGCTTGATCACATCAACCTTGGAAACACTTCCAACATATATCGTCAGCTCACCTTTAGCTAGTCTCCGTTTATTCCGTAGCTTTTATTTCGAGTTACTAACACTTAGCAACCGAACCGGTATCTAATACCCTGGTGCTACTAGGAGTACTAGTAAAGTACACATTAACATAATGTATATCCAATATACTTCTATCGACCTTGCCGACCTTCTCATCTACCAAGTATCTAGGGTAATTCTGCCCGGTGGATGTTCCCTTATTACGAAGCACTTAGTCTCGGTTTTGGGTTCAACCTTGGGTTTCTTCACTAGAGCAGCAGCTGATTTGCCGTTTCATGAACTATCCCTTCTTGCCTTGCCCTTCTTGAAACTAGTGGTTTCACTAACCATCAACAATTGATGCTCCTTCTTGATTTCTACTTTCATGTGTCAAACATCGCGAATATCTCAAGGATCATCATATCTATCCCTGATATGTTATAGTTCATCACGAAGCTCTAGCAGCTTGGTGGTAATGACTTTCGAGAAACATCACTATCTCATCTGGAAGATTAATTCCCACTCGATTCAAGTGATGGTTGTACTCAGACAATCTGAGCACAAGCTCAACGATTGATCTTTTCTCCCTTAGTTTGCAGGCTAAGAAAATCGTCCGAGGTCTTATACCTCTTGACGTGGGCACGAGCCTGAAATCCTAATTTTAGCCCTCGAAACATCTCATATGTTCCGCGACGTTTCGAAATCGTCTTTGGTGCCTCAACTCTAAACCGTTTAACTGAACTATCACGTAGTTATCAAAACGTGTCGATGTTCGCAACATCCACAGACGACGTTCGAGGTTCAAAGACACCGAGGTGCATTAAGGACATAAGCCTTCTACGGCTAACGAGGACAATCCTCGGTTTACGGACCCGATCCGCATAATCGCTACTATCAACTTTCAACTAAATTTCTCTAGGAACATATCTAAAACAGAGAACTAAAGCGCGAGCTACGACATAATTTGCAAAAACCTTTTGACTATGTTCAGGATAATTAAGTTCATCTTATGAACTCCCACTCAGATAGACATCCCTCTAGTCATCTAAGTGATTACATGATCCGAGTCAACTAGGCCGTATCCGATCATCACGTGAGACGGACTAGTCATCATCGGTGAACATCTTCATGTTGATCGTATCTACTATACGACTCATGCTCGACCTTTCGGTCTTTTGTGTTCCGAGGCCATGTCTGTACATGCTAGGCTCGTCAAGTCAACCTAAGTGTTTCGCGTGTGTAAATCTGGCTATCAAAAATGTCAAGGAAATGCTCTTCCTGGGGCAAGCTCAAGAAACCAACTATCAAAAATGTCGTGGGAGATTCCATCTCACTTCATCCCATGCAGGCACGCCCTATCACCACCTGGGGGCAGAGAAGACGACCCCATGGGAGTACATGAGCCACCTCTGCAAATTCGCAACCCAGGCGACAAATGTCTCGGAGGCTCTACACCAAGGTGTGACCCTTGAAGGTCACGCGAGGAGCACGCGGGGGCACAACAATATTCCGGGCACACTACCATACATACCTTTGATGTAGGTGGGACAACATACCAGTCATCATCAGTGCCAGGAATATCATGGATACCCGCTTCGATAGCTTGGCGCCTTCCTCGTCGACACCATCATCATTAGCTGCACAACGCTTGAAGAGCATGCTCAAGGAAGGCGACGGGCATCGAGCCCCCACCAATACCTCAAAGGGCTTTACGAAGATACAGGAAGAATATCAGGGAGGCGTCCTGAAGCCTTCACCCCACTCATTGGCTTCACTCCAGGAAGGCTGCCGTCCGCCACCTTCATGGCAAAGCTTGCCTCATCACACAAGAGCCGCCACCAGCCACCCATGTTGAATCCTCGTCTTACATAAAGAGCACAAGTTACAACCAAGTACCTTCGGACACACGGCTCTTGTTTTTTCTCGTAATTTTTTTAACAAAATCACACAGATGGATAGCAAAAGATGAAAATTGCAAAATAATTAACAAATGAAAGACGGATATCCATACATATGTATCATATGGATTATTAGCCACCTTACAATCCAATGTTGGTGCCTTATTAGAAACCAATTTATCACTATTTTCTCGTTTTGATGGGCACTAAAGAAATGATTGCAGCTTCACCATTTATCTTTTTGACAAAACTTCGCTAGGTTTAATCATCTAGATATCTTGTTTTCACAAGATATGAAAATGCTCGCAAAAAATCAAAAGTTTTCTTAAATAGCACCAGCAATCTGTCAGCATTCATCTGAAATTACCAATCTTTGATCCACTCTGGAGTAGTCATATCAGCAGGATCTTCAGTCAGGATGGAAGGGGGCACTGTTAAATCCTGCTGAAGAGTTTCTACATATATGTCGATGCGATTAGAGATTTCTTGAGGTACTCTTGAAGTGCCATCTGCTATTTGTTTCCAGTCAATGCCATCAAACCAGGGATGTTCCTTCAAAGCGTCAGCACCTGTGGCTCCAAGGCGTGTATTTTCATCTACCACAAGTAGCTGGCCAGAGAAACCACAAAATTGAGTTGCCTTATTGCACATAGAACAAATAAGGTCAAAGATATATATGAACAATGAAAGTACAAACATTGGACCGCGGGTACAACCTTGGTTATAAGGTCACCAACTTCCACACTGAAAGCTGATGGTATAATTAGGCGACCTTTCGCAATCTTACCGAAAGGTTCTAGCTCGCTCTCCCTCCAGGACCCAAATGGCATGTCTGATTGCAGCATGAAATAAATCAATACTCCAAGCGCCCACCTGATCATACAAAAGCAAAATAACGATTGGTTAATGTTTACAGAACTATAGATATACATACAAATCGCAAACTCATAGCTTTCCAGCTGAAGAATGTAGTGCAAAAAATATTTATGTGCATTCTTTCCTGAAGAGAATTTGTAATTTCGTATCTACTTCAATCTTGCTTCTTGGGAGAGATTAGGTTTTTATATGTCTCCATCTGCTGTGTTTTCGGCACTGAAAGCATCTTCTAGAGGAAAATGGGCATGTCGGCACTGACACCGACGGCAACAATGACAACAACAAAGACATCCATGACAACAATAATTCACAGCACGCATAATTTGGAAGGTCTTACACAAAAATGGGGGTAGATAACCACTTACCAGTCAGCAGTAAACCCATGCCCCCTGCCAAGAACAATCTCTGGAGGTAGAGAGTCAGCGATGCCACATATTGTGTAAGTCCTTTCACCTTCCAACTTCTTCGCAAACCTGAAGTCAACTATCTGTCACACATAAATACATTTTTATCATTAGAACAGTGATGCTATCTGCTCTCCTGTCACATGAAATGTCAATTTAGTAAATTAGAAACTACGCAACAATCAAGATTTGTCCTGGTCGAAGAAGGATTATATATTTGTATGCTATGGTCTTAGGGCTAGATGAACATGTGTGTTAGTTTTACATTCCTCAAAAAGTGCTTATTAGAAACATGAACATTCTCTGCAACAAATGGTAGTTCTATCACCAGATACCTTAAGGTCAGATAATCACCTGCAGATATCCCGATCGGTCGAGCATAAGAATATCTGCTGAAACACCTCTGTAAAGAATAGACCTCTGAAATATTGTACATACTTAGATGCATATTGTAGATAAGCTCATAATATGAAACATAATACAGTTTTTTTTAATGTCTGCAGAAAAGACACAAAATGGTCTGACCCTTCCCCAGACCCTGCGCAAGCGGGAGCTACATGCACCCGGCTGCCCTATTAGTCTCTCAAATGCAGAAAATGAAAATCTTACCCGATGAAGTTCTTCTAGAGCAACAACAACTGAAGCTGCATAGAATCGTGCGGATGACTCACTTAGTGGTGCATTAAGTATTGAAGCCAGTGAGCAACAAAGGCAACAATTCAGCAGTATTCCAAGGTATGATTGATCCGCACAAGTACATAAAACTTCTGGCACACAAGCTGATTTGCTCAAAGTTTTCATCATGTCTTTCTCCTGAAACACCTGCTTTTCCTTACGGAGATCATTTACCCTCTTAATGTAGAACCTTTTGAAGCTTTTCATCTTGTCTGGTTGATGGTTAGCACAAAGGAAACAGAACACGATTAGCTAAAAGTCATGTATGGCTGTTAGAAAATTGATACATCTGATAACAAAGGACAGCCAAGCTGAATTCATCATACCAGAGCCTCTAATTTGGACAAGACCGATCTCGCTGCAATCAGCGGCATATATGCACTCCTTCCATTCCTGTGAACATATATAGAACCATGCATCAGCAATGATCTGACCAAATCTTTCCCCTGATAGAAACATTGACATTAGAGAGAAGAAATTGAAATACTAACCCCCTACCAAATCAGATAGCTGAACCCTCCTGAAGGGCAAATCGTCATCCGCACAATGCTGGTTCTCCTTTGGGATAAGAGAACTTTTAAGCCTGCATATATGTCGTGAAATGATAAGCTCAGTGGCTGAGAAACATCTCCTGGGTGACTATGAAAAATATGTTACATGTACAGTACTTGGAATCAGCCTGTGATGGTTTAGGCAAGGACCCAACAATTAAATCAAATTTCTCTTTTGCTATAGTAGAACAGATCACATCACCAACTGAGCTAGCAGTAAATGTGATAGTCTCTCCAATGAGAGCCCACTCTCCAAAGTGACCTCCCTCATCTATCTCAACCACATAATTACCACTTTCTTGACTCTGTTGGACTTGCTTTCCGTGAGTACTAAGAAGATCCCACGAATCTGAATTTAACCTATCAGCTGCTACTGTAAGTCTCACATGGCCTCTTTGAATAATATATAGAGAAGAGACGTCATCATCCTGAAAAAGGGTTCACAAAAGAAACAATTAATAACTATTCAAGGATCCCATAAGTTTGCAGAAGAGCATGCCGATATGTTTTCTTTTGGCCGTGTGCATTGCAGATGCAGAGGTGGGGAGTTAACTCTTTTGTGATTATATCTCCCTGATATGGTGCAAACAATCAATAAAAGCTTCCATTTCATTAAAAAAACAATTTTCAGGCAGTATACCTTGTCTACTATTACTTGTCCATCTGCAAATGATACCTCAACAAGTGAGTCGGCAAGTTGACTTAGCTGAAGCACTGTCAATCTTGTAAACAGTTGTACAGATCGGAGCAACTTCAGTGATGGTATGTTTGAAAATTCTGACATCAGAATTCCCCGGAAATCCTCCCGCTTTAGAGCCCATAATGTTCCATTAGTCACGGCACGGACCGAAGACTGAAGTGGCTTGTTATACCTGTTTGTTTATAAACAACAAATGGTAATTAGATGTGCTAAATAGTGAGGGACTGAGTGTCACCTCTATCCGTCTGGACTGCTTATTCATATAGTACTCCCTCCGTAAACTAATATAAGAGCGTTTAGATCGCTATTTTAGTAATCTAAACACTCTTATATTAGTTTACAGAGGGAGTATATGGTTAAGTCAAGTCATGGCATGGGGGAGATACTTAGGGCGGCCAGGCCAGACCCAACAAGAATGAAATTTTATTGGATTCATTTGGTTCAGAGGTTGATGGTGGCCAACCTATCAGGTGATGACGACTCGTTTCGGTAGAAGCTAATAAATCCTGGTAGTTTTACCATAATATCGATGTAGGCTGATGGTCTTAATACTGGTACGGTCTTGCAAGATCAATATATATAGAAGTTTAAGATTTCATTGAAATTAAAGATTTATGAAAAAGGCTTTCGCCCTGCTTTATATATATATAAAGCAACAATCATCAACAACCCGGTACAAACACACGCCAACACAACACACGCACACACCCAACGCAGGATACATTGGTGCTGAGAGCGGCAACACCACCCCTAGAATTACAAGAGCAACCGGGGCCTTCAACCGTGAACACGCCACCACGAAGATATGAAGCTGCATACGACGAACCGTGGGCTCCAAGGCGGCGCCTTCAGGAAGGTTACGACACCGGAGCGCCACCACCGCCCTATCTGAGGATCAGAGGAGCAACACGACGGGCAATGAGAGCCGCGACAACGCCTTCAAGAAGGGAACGAGCTTCGCTGCCGCCGGTCCGTCCGAAGATAGAGGTTTTCACCCGGCCAACACTCACCGCTACCGAACGCCACACCCCAGCTAGCACGCTGCCCACACGGCTATGGCCACCGGGTAGACCGAGCCACGGGCTCTGGCCATGAGCACCGCGCTACCACCACCTGGGCCGCCGCCCCGTCATCCAAGACCTTGACACCACCTCACCCGAGACCCGCCGCTACCCCAACCAAAGAGACGAGCAGAAAGGCCCCGCCTTTCACACCCCTGGGCGGCCCCCAGCGCCGAGACCCAATAGGCCGGCCAAAACTGGCCTCCATCGACCCGTCCTGCAGCACCGGGCGCGAGACGAGCTCGGTCCTGCAACACCGGCCGTGAGATGAGCGATGGACAGCAGCTGGGAGAGGGCCAACCCTTCAACGAAAGTAGCGCCCAGACGACGAGGAGAGGGATCGAAGGCCGACACAAGCCGCGTACGGACGAGCTGACGCCGAAACATGCTAGCCGCTGCCGCAGCCAACCTGCCAAGCTGTCGTGGGGCCACCCACGACCAGAGCAGCAGCCACACCGGGCTACAACCCAACCCGCGCCGCTCGGTAAGCTCCAAGCATCGGAGCCGCCGGGCACGCAACCACCAGGAAGCCAATAGCACGGCGCCGCCAGATCAGAGGCAGCCCCGCCCCACCGCTTCCTTGCTGTGCACGGGCTCACTACTGACCGCACGAGCATCTTTGGGAGCACCACCCGCCAACAACGCCTGGCGGCCCAGCCAAGTCGCTGCCATCTCCCCGCGTTGCCTTACGCAGCTGAGCAGCCGGAGGTCTCGACTGCCCCGAATTGGCGCCGCCACGCCCGGCACACCCCACCATCTCCGACGTGGCCTTCCACGCCAGCGAGCTCGCCGCCAAACGCAGCCACGCCCCACGCAGCGCAGCGCCCCCACCCGACGGTGCCGGCCCGCGCCATCCACCACTGCGCGGAGGAGAGAGGAAGCCTCGCCGCCGCCCACGCCGGTATGGCTTTGCCCGCCAGCGGGATCAGGCGGCGGCGAGGAGGGGGGAGGAAGGAGGGAAGAACTTGGACCGGCGGCGGCTAGGTGAAAGCACAAGTGCTCTCTGGGCGATTTTGGTAATTAATGTCAACATATCTCTTGTTGGACTAATACTTTTATCTAGTATATCTCAGATGAGTTCAACAATGGCGTGGCAATGACGAGAGGATGTGGAACCCCTTCAAAATGCTAAGGACAAAGATTGGCAAAAGCTCAAGACTCTTCATTTTCATTTTAGTGATCCAAGATCACATTGAGTCCGTAGGAAAGCCAATACTATTAAAAGGGGATGAGGTGTTGCTTAATGGTCTACTTGCTAAAGCTGCTTAGTGATATTGCTCCAAAAACTCTCAACCACTTTCTCATTTCCACATTTGTCCAAAACCAGAAGTCAAACACGGCCCCACCGATTTGATCTATCCGGCGCCACCGAGTTCATTTGACCTAGCCACTGCCAGAATCCTTAGACAATTCGGTCTCACCGATCGGGATCTCGGTTTCACCGAGATGGCCTTGCAAACTCTCTGTTACCTGTTGTAATTATTTCGGTCTCACCGAAATGTGCAATCGGTCCCACCGAGTTTGCTTGACCAACTCTCTGTTTGCTCTTTGCTGAAATCGGTCTCACGGAGTTCATGCAATCGGTCTCACCGAGATAAGGTTTTGCCCTAACCCTAACACATCGGTCCCACCGAGTTGATCATGTCGGTCCCACCGAGATTCTTAACGTTCACATTTTGAACAAAATCGGTCTCACCGAGTTCTTCTATTCGGTCTGACCGAGTTGGGTCAAATGTGTGTAACAGTTGGATTTTGTGTGGAGGCCATATATACCCCTCCACCACTTCTCCATTCAAGAGAGAGACATCAGAACATGCCTACACTTCCACTACTCATTTTCTGAGAAAGAACCACCTACTCATGTGTTGAGACCAAGACATTCCAATCCAACCACAAGAATCTTGATCTCTAGTCTTCCCCCAAGTTGCCTTTCACTCGAATCATCTTTCCACCATAGCCAAATCTGTGAGAGAGAGAGTTGAGTGTTGGGACACTATCATTTGAAGCACAAGAGCAAGGAGTTCATCATCATCACACCATCTATTACCTTTTGGAGAGTGGTGTCTCCTAGATTGGTTAGGTGTCACTTGGGAGCCTCCGACAAGATTGTGGAGTTGAAGCAAGGAGTTTGTAAGGGCAAGGAGATCGCCTACTTCGTGAAGATCTACCCGAGTGAGGCAAGTCCTTCATGGGCGATGGCCATGGTGGGATAGACAAGGTTGCTTCTTCGTGGACCCTTCGTGGGTGGAGCCCTCCGTGGACTCGCGCAACCGTTACCCTTCGTGGGTTGAAGTCTCCATCAACGTGGATGTACGATAGCACCACCTATTGGAACAACGCCAAAAATCTCCGTGTCTTAATTGCGTTTGCACACTCCAATCCCATCCCTTTACTTTCTTGCAATTAGCATGCTTTACTCTTTCCGCTGCTCATACTCTTGCCATGCTTGCTTGAAATGTATTGTGAATGCTTAAACTTGTGCTAAAACTCCACCTCAACTTGAAGAACTTAAAAACTACTACTTTTGCTTGTTGAGGGTCTAATCACTCCCCCCCCCCCTGTAGACACCTCTTCTCGATCCTTTCAATTGGTATCAGAGCTTTGGTCTCCATAGCTTTGGTTTAATCACCATTGGAGGAAGATGCATGAGTCTACGATTGAGAGTATTAGACGTAGAGTGCCAATGCTTGATGGAGAGTTCTATAGTGCTTGGAAAAATGAGATGCTTGAGATTTTCAATGAATATAATTTGAACAAGTATATTACTAGCCCTTGTGCGCCTCCCATTGATTCCTTGCATCCTACCCCGATGAGTATCTTGACATGACCCGCAACCTTAGAGCTATTGATCTTATCATTAGAGGATTGACTAGAAATTTGCTTGTGTGCTTGACTACATTTGAATGTGCTTATACCATATGGAGATATCTTGAGGAGCGCTTTCCAAACTATTCCTTAAAAAATCTAGATGAGATACTTCAAAAGTCCATTGCTTTTCATAAAATGCATCCTAGTGATCCTAAATTTGGTGATTGTCTATTTGAGCTTCGTGACCTCATGCGTGCCAAAGGAGACGTTGGAGTCATTAGTAGCATCATTTCTCAAGTCATTAGAATTCATAAAGATGCACATTGTCATGGTCATAAATCTAATTAATCACTCTCTCTAGGTGATGATCAATCACAAGACGATGTTGAACATGGATATTATGACGAGGATGATGATAGTGACTTTGATCTTGATGAGTCAATGAGACACTTTGGTCTTATGGCTAACCTTCGTGGTTACATGGCTGGAGGAAAGGAATGGGTTCTTGATAGTGGATGTACCGATCACATGACCGGAGACAAGGATATGTTTCGAGAGCTTGCTAAAAATAATGGTCCCCGAAAGTATGTCACTTTTGGTGATAACTCAAAGGGTAAGGTGGTTGGCCTTGGTAAGGTGGCTATCTCACATGACAGCTCCATCCAAAATGTTATACTCGTTGAATCTCTTGGCTATAATTTACTTTCCGTATCTAGACTAGCCGATTTCGGTTTCAATGTCCTATTTACATAAGTAGATTGCCAAGTGTTTCGAAGAGATAATCATAATATGGTCTTTACCGGGTATACGTAGAGGTGATCTATACATTGTTGACTTCACTAAAAGAGCTCAACCTAGAACTTGCTTAATTGCTAAATCTTCTAAAGGTTGGTTATGGCATAGAAGGTTAGGTCACGTGGGCATGCGAAATCTTGATAAGCTTATTAAAGGTGATCATATCCTTGGTATTAAAGATGTTATATTTGATAAAGATAGACTTTACAGTGCTTGTCAAGCAGGAAAACAAGTTGGAGGAACTCATCCCGTGAAGAACATCATGACCACGAGAAGACCACTCGAGCTACTTCATATGGATCTTTTTGGTCCCAACGCCTACAAGAGTCTCGGTGGTAACTCGTTCGGATTGGTCATTGTTGATGATTTTTCAAGATTTACATGGGTGTTCTTTCTTGATGATAAATCGCAGGTCCAAAAGATCAGGAAGGCCCAAAATCAATTTGAAGATCAAGAAGGTTCGGAGCGACAATGGAACGGAGTTCAAGAACGCCAATGTGGATACCTTTCTTGACGAACAAGGGATTTCACATGAGTTCTCGGCTACGTACACACCTCAACAAAACGGAGTTGTTGAGAGAAAGAACCGGATACTTTTTGAGATGGCAAGAATGATGATTGATGAATACAAGACGCCAAAACACTTTTGGGCGGAAGCGGTTGAGACAGCTCGTCATGCAAAAAATCGACTATATCTCCACAAGCTTCTCGGCAAGACGGCATACGAGCTTCTTACCAGTAACAAACCCCAAATTGGATACTCTCGAGTATTTGGCTCAAAGTGCTTCATTCTTGATAAGCAGCGTCGTTTGAAATTTTCCCCTAAATCTCATGAAGGTTTCCTACTTGGTTATGGCTCAAACTCTCACACTTACCGTGTCTACAACAATTTCACCTGAAAGGTTGAAGAGACGGTAGATGTGAAGTTTGATGAATCTAACGGCTGGCAAGTAGAGCAATTGCCAATTGATGTAGGAGACAAAGACCCTTCGAAAGCAATTCAAGACTTGTCCATTAACAAGATTCGTCCAACGGAGGTGAAGGAGAGTACCTCGTCCGTTCAAGTGAAAGCCTCAACTTCACGAAAAGGTGAACCACAAGTTGACTTGGAGGCATCCACAAGTGGAACACGTCAAAATGAAGGAAACGAGGAAGTGCAACAAGATGAACCTCATCGACATCCTTGTCCACACCCACAAAAGAATAACAACGCCAACAACAATGAAGAAGAACAAGAAGAAGAAGACAATGAAGAGGATGTTCCACCCCGACCCAAACAAAAGCTCTCACGAGTTAGAGCAAGAGTCTCAAGAGACCATCCCGTCGAACAAATCTTTGATGATATTCAAACCGGGAGAATTACTCGCTCTAAAACTCGTTTGGCTAAACATTACTCATTCATTTCTAGTATTGAACCTATGAAGGTTGAAGAAGCTCTTGATGATCTGGATTGGGTGAACGCCATGCATGAAGAGCTACAAAATTTCGAGAGGAATCAAGTGTGGACATTGGTAGAAAAGCCGAACAACAACCAAAATGTCATTGGAACCAAGTGGGTGTTTCGGAATAAGCAAGATGAGGATGGACAAGTTGTACGCAACAAGGCTCGTCTCGTCTCCCAAAGCTACACTCAAGTCGAAGGTATGGACTATGGTGAGACATATGCCCCCGTTGCTAGACTTGAGTCCATACGCACCTTACTTGCTTATGCCAATCACCATGATATCACGTTATACCAAATGGACATTAAAAGTGCTTTACTAAATGGTGAAATTGAGGAGGAAGTCTATGTTAAACAACCTCCCGGCTTTGTTAATCCCAAGAAACCTAACCATGTTTACAAACTTCAGGAATCTCTTTATGGTCTTAAACAAGCTCCTAGAGCATGGTATAAATGCTTGACCAAATTTCTTATTGAAAAAGGCTTTGAAATTGAGAAAATTGATTCTACACTTTTTACTACAAGGGTTAATGATGAATTATTTGTGTGCCAAATTTATGTGGTGATGAGGACATCAATACCATTGTTACACCCACAGCCCCTGCTGTTATACATACTGGACCAATTACTAGAGCTCGCGCACGCCAATTAAATTATCAGGTACTTTCGTTTCTTGCTAATGATTCTAACGTTCATGAGAATATGATGCTGCCTAAATTGGATACATTTGTTTTGCTTACAAATGAAGGGCCTGTCATGGATAAGAGGGATGAACACTGGAGCAAGACCAAGCATGGAGATGATGGCATGCGCGAGGGGAACAAGAACGGAGTTACAAGTGATGATTTCAGGACTTTGAGGCCCCCATAATGAGTGCATGAAGCCTTGGACGAAATATACAAGATGCCTACAGTCCACGAAAAAGCCACAAAAAAATTAGGGTTAGTTCATCATATCCGAACCAGTCTGAGCCTTTGCATAGTCTTTTAAGTATTTTGCTTTGTTGAATTTGCGGTTGCATCGTCGTGTCTGGTTGCTGGTGTTAGAGTCTAGTCTTTTAGAGTTTCGAGTTTTGGTCATAAGTTGTCACGCCGCCGCCGCACCATCATCATCGCCCCTGCCATCTACAACCGCCGCTTATTCGCCGCCGATCCATATCCATATACCACCACCAATCCGTATCCATATTCCACCACCAATCCGAGTTACTTTCATATTAGGTTTGTTTTTTAGGTCCGTTTAATTTCCGATTCGTGTTTCCTTGCCTGAGTAGGTCTCGGAAAAAAAGAGTCTGGAGACCACCGGGCAGTTTTTAGGCCAAAACTTTGGCAGCCGAAAAAAAAATCCCTATCCTGTTTTTAGGCTTTTCTGAGTCTTTTGAGCCACGTGCCATCATAGTGATTTTTTTTCGCACTTTTTCGTCGTCGCTGCCCTGATTTCCGAAAAAAAATTAAAAAATGCGTCCCCATCCTGTCAGTTTGACCTGGGAAGAGTTTTGAGACACTCGCCGTTATAGTGATTTTTCGCAAAAAAAAAGAGGAGCGCAAAAAAAAAACAGAGCGAAAAAAAAATCCAGAGTGTGCTTTTCCCTTGTTTACGTGCAGCACCGTGATTTTGTTAGTGTTCTAGGCTCGCGTCTCTAGCACGGTCTAGCCTATGACCAGCACAGTACGTCGTTGAGCGTTTATTCAATTTTGCATCTCTGAATTGATTATTGCTGACCCTTTTTGCTACCATATTATAAGCCTTTCCAGCTCCACATACATCTACGTCGTGCGTTTGACTCTCCCTCGTAATCGCTCTATCCAAGCTTTGAGAGTTTTGACTACAACGGTTGCCGATCACCTTTCTTCTTTGGGTAAGAACTGGTAAGAATTTGAGATTTGCTTGACGGATTTATGACACCCACCACCACCTCTTGTTAGTAGTCTGTAGGATCATATTCTTGTGTGTTTCTATTGCTGCTAACCATGCCAGATCACAAGTTTATTTAGACCGACCGGGAGAACATGACGAATAAGGAGTTGCATGATAAATTTCAGCAAATGATGAGTGGACAGGTGCAAGATGTGCTAAACAGATTTGAAGAGGCCATGGAGAAGATAGATGGCATGGAGAAGACGTTCAAAACAAAGCTCGATAACAAGTTTAATGAATTGCTTGCACGTCTTCCACCACCACCACCGGCTGCACCTAACGCACCTCTACAACAACAACAACAACGACTACCTCCACGTCGCGAAACAGCCCTCCGCCGAGCGAGCCGTGTCCCTCTTGCGCTTGGCCAAACTGTTGGTGCTTCTTTGTTGATATACGTGGCTCCTGCTGGCGATGCGGAGAAGGATGATTATGTGGGAGATTACGAGGATGAAGTTGATCAAAATCAGAACTACGTGCAACCACCAGCACCACAACCACCGGTCGTTCACATGCAAATAATGGCAATGTTAGGGCTCCCCTCAGTGCGAGATCATGACCATCTCCCTAAACTGAAATTGAATATTCTACCATTTGAGGGTAGATATGTTCCTGATATATATCTTACTTGGGAGTTAGAAACTGAACAACGATTTACATTTTACAATATTACGAGGAGAGACGTGTTCCTGCCGCTGTTTGTGCTTTCACTAGCTTTGCATGTGTTTGGTGGTCGAACATTGTAGATTATATCCTGTTCCAGCTACTTGGGCTGCTTTGAAAACTGCAATGCGTACTCGTTGGTTTCCACCATATTATCAAGGTGAATTACTTCAAAAATTGCAGCGCTTAAGACAAGGAAAAAATTCTGTAGAAGAATATTATCAGGAATTACAAACTGGCTTGATTAGATGTAGTATTGTTGAGGAGAATGAAGCTATGCTTGCACGCTTTATGGGTGGATTAAATAGAGATTCAGACCATTCTAGAGTATAAGGATTATAATAATATCACTCGTTTATTCTATCTTGCTTGTAAAGCTGAGCGTGAAGTCAGGATCGGCGAGGCATTGGCGCGAACTAACTTTTCTCGCAGGTCGACCTTCATCATGGACACCACGTGCATCATCTACTTCCTTTGCACCATCACCTTCTTGGTGCCACCTCCAACCGTGATACAAGAAAGGGCACAACCACCACTATCGCCAAGAGCACACTGCCGGGCCTGCCTGAGCTCTTCTTCTTCCATGGCGTCAATAGGGCACACAAGTGATATTATTTGTCGTCGTTGTAAGGCAAGAGGACATTTTGCGAGAGAATGCAAATCTCAGCTTGTGATGATTGCACGAGGATAGTGGGTATGAGTCCGCTAGTGACTATGATGAGGAGACTTTGGCTCTTATTACACATGAAGAACACGGTGGAGATGATTACGATCATGAGGCGCAATAAATGGCTCTTTGAAGATCTTGACGGTATGAATGTTTAGTTGCTCAACGTGTTTGAGTGTGCAGGTTACACAAGCTGAGCAAAATCAGAGGCATAATTTATTCTATACAAAGGGAGTTGTGAAGGAACGTTCTATTCGCGTCATCATAGATGGAGGGAGCTGCAACAACTTGGCTAGCATGGAGATGGTGGAGAAGTTATCTCTCACCACAAGACCACATCCACATCCTTACTACATCCAATGGTTCAACAACAGCGGCAAGATTAAGGTAACACGTACAGTTCGGGTGCATTTTAGTATTTCTACATATGCTGATTATGTTGATTGTGATGTGGTACCTATGCAAGCATGTTCCTTATTACTTGGTAGACCATGGAAATTTGATAAAAATTCTGTACACCATGGTAGAAACAATCAGTATACTCTTGTTCATAAGGATAAAAATATTACTTTGCTTCCTATGACTCCTGATTCCATTTTGAAAGATGATACTAAATTCCTTAGCCACTTTTGAAGATGTTTATGGGCTAAGTTGGGGACTAAACTGCTTTTTAGTACTACTTGTCACCCCCAAACTGATGGACAAACTGAAGTAGTCAATAGAACATTGTCTACTATGCTTAGGGCTGTTTTGAAGAATAATAAGAAAATGTGGGAAGAATGCTTGCCTCATATTGAATTTGCTTATAATCGTTCATTGCATTCTACTACTAAGATGTGCCTTTTTGAAATTGTGTATGGTTTCCTACCTCGTGCACCTATTGATTTGTTACCTCTTCCATCTTCGGAGAAGGTTAATTTTGATGCTAAAGAACGTGCTGAATTGATTTTAAAAATGCATGAGTTAACTAAGGAAAACATTGAGCGTATGAATGCTAAATATAAACTTGCTGGAGATAAGGGTAGAAAACATGTTGTCTTTGCACCTCGAAATCTTGTTTAGTTACATTTGCGTAAGGATAGATTTCCTAATTTGCGCAAATCAAAGCTGATGCCACGTGCTGATGGTCCTTTTAAGGTGTTAGAGAAAATAAATGATAATGCATATAAACTTGAGTTGCCTGCAGATTTTGGGGTTAGTCCTACTTTTAACATTGCAGATTTGAAGCCTTATTTGGGTGAGGAAGATGAGCTTCCGTCGAGGACGACTTCATTTCAAGAAGGGAGGATGATGAGGACATCAATACCATTGTTACACCCACAGCCCTGCTGCTATACATCTTGGACCGATTACTAGAGCTCGCGACGCCAATTAAATTATCGGTACTTTCGTTTCTTGCTAATGATTCTAATGTTCATGAGAATATGATGCTGCCTAAATTGGATACGTTTGTTTTGCTTACAAATGAAGGGCTGTCATGGATAAGAGGGATGGACACCGGAGCAAGACCAAGCATGGAGATGATGGCATCTTGTGAGGAACAAACGGAGTTACAAGTGATGATTTCGGGACTTTGAGGCCCCATAATGAGTGCATGAAGCCTTGGACGAAATATACAAGATGCCACTTCATAATATTCGTCCATAGGCTATTCTAGGTGCTGCGTCACCTTATTATTGGGCCAGGCCCATGTAATTTCGAAATACTTAAGTATAGGCTATTTTTAGAGTCCGTATGTGTGGGGAAACAAGAGTTAGGGTTGGTTTCGGATCCCTCTCTCAAGGGCCACGAAATTCCCCCCTCTTCCTCCATATATACAGCCCTTAGGGCGTCGTTTAGACTTTGGGTTTTATTTAGATTAAAAGTTCGCCATAGCTGCAACTTCGCGTACTTTGTTTGTGTTCAACGACTGCACAAAGGCGTCCGAACCCCACCTTGATCAATAAAGCTTTCCTCTTATATTCGCAATATCCAGTTGCAATCTTAGTTTCTTGCTTCTTCTTCGTTTGCTGCAGGAAGCAGACCTTCGTGGTCGTTGATCGTGCTCGGCGTGGTCGATAACCTCTCGGAATTGGTTTAGCGATTGCTAAGTAGCGACGTCCTCGCACGTTCGTAGTCGGATCGTCAAAGTCGACTTCATCCTAAACGATAGCCACCATCTCATCGAAAGACGGGACACCTTTGCCTCTATCATGTGGATGATATCATATTTGGTTCGACTAACCCTCATTTTAGTGAAAAGTTTGGAAGGCTAATGTCGGAGAAGTTTGAGATGTCTATGATGAGTGAACTCAAATTCTTTTTTGGTTTGCAAATCAAGCAAACTAAGGAAGGTATCTTTGTTTCCCAAACAAAGTATACCAAGGACTTATTCAAGAAGTTCAATATGCAAGAAAGCAAAGGTATGGAAACACCCATACCTACTAGGGGACATCTTGACTTGACTAAAGATGGCAAACCGGTTGACCAAAAGGTTTACCGTCTATAATTGGTTAATTGTTATATATGTATGTGCCTCCCGTCCCGATATTATGCTAATTGTGTGCATGTGTGCACGATATCAAGCGGCCCCTAAAGAATGTCATCTTAAAGCCGTGAAAAGGATAGTGAGATACTTAATTCATATACCAAACTTTGGTATTTGGTATCCTAAGAGGTCTTCTTTCGATCTTGTTGGCTACTCCGACTCAGACTATGCCAGGGACAAGGCTGATAGAAAGTCCACTTCGGGTACTTGTCAATTTTTTGGTAGATCTCTTGCGTCTTGGTCCTTCAAGAAACAAAACTCGGTATCCTTATCCACCGCCAAAGCGGAATACGTTGCCGCCGGATCATGTTGTGCTCAGTTACTTTAGATGACCAAAACTAAAGATTATGGGATATATGTGAAACATGTTCCATTGCTATGTGATAATAAGAGTGCTATTAAGATTGCTCACAATCCCGTGCAACATTCTCGAACTAAGCATATTGAAGTTCGTCATCATTTCATTCGAGATCATGTTGCTAAAGGAGACATCAATCTTAAGCATGTTCGTACCGATAAGCAATTGGCGGATATATTTACCAAACCGCTTGATGAGAAAGTATTTTGCCGTTTGAGAGATGAATTGAACATCGTTGATGCCTCAAACTTGGAGTAGAAACTCCATTTGGATACATGCAACACATGAGTCTTCTATGACTAATCCTTGATATTTCTTTTAAGATGATGATCATATGTCTTGGATCTATTCTTGTATCCTTGCATGTTATCTAACCCTTGTAGGTACTTGGATGACCCAAATCTATTCTTTTCAGTTTTCGGTTGCCTCAAAAGCTGTGGGTTTTGAACTCTATGATGGCCGTATTTACGAGAGGATTTTGAGTTGGTTTTAGCCTCTGGGGTGAAGGAGGTCCTAATTGGCGCCGAGAGGGCGTCTGTTCTACCAAGAGGAGCAAAATTCATGGTCATTAGTTGCAGGGCCTTCATGTTCATCCTCCCACGCGGCTCCGGCGATCGCGGAGGGAGTTGACCCACCATGACTCGGTTTTCCAACGGCTAAGCGGGGTTACGGACTCGTCTTGGATTTCTGGTCACTACTATTGATGAAGGGCGATTGAGTGTACTTTTACACCTCCGATCAATGATCGCGTGGTTACGGAGGAAGAGGCGCGAATCCGGGATCTTCAAATTCGGCCATTACTTGTTACTACTGTGGCAATTTGGGCCACATGGCTTGGGCCTGCCACGAACCCCGTCTGACTGGGCTTTGGCCGTTTTTTAGGGTGGCTACTTTTCCTCCCCCCGCCGAGGCCTGGGCCCAGGGTGGTGGATGGTAGTTTCTGGCAGTTGGCCCAGCCCAACCGGCGTTTCGTGCTTCCTCTTTTAGACAACTCTGTGAAGGCATGTTCCCGAACTTTCAGCCAAGATTCCCACTTGCCTCTTCGTCTCCTCCCCTGCCTTCCACTATTCAACCTCGGGCTCCTCATTCTTCCTCCTTGCAGTCTTCAGAGCCTGCTGCCGGCGTAGAGCCAACCATGGCCAACATTCCATTTGATCCTCAGCCTTTTGTTCCCCATGGTTTCAATATTCTTAATGTTGATGGCCGTAATGGTGTGGCGGTGGTTCTCCCCCGTCGAAGCGCCACGAGGGGCGGGCTATCGTCACCATTGAGCCGCTTAGGATGAGGTACTTTTTCCAAATGTGCAAGAAGTTCTTGATGAGTTCTTTGCGGATGTTCAACAAGTTCAAATCGAGAAATGCAGCGCTGTCCGTTGGGAGAAGCTTATATGCGCTTTGTCAATCCAAGAGAGCAGAGATAGGTTAGTGCTCGAGTCTTCACCAGTTTGGAGATGTTTTCTCTCTTTCCACAACCATGATAATGGCATAGCTAGAAGAACCCAGTTTAATAGAACAGTTTGGCTTCTCATCCTTGCGGTCCCATTTGATTTTCGCAATTAGAAGATATTGCGGGGCCATCATCATTTTGGGCGCCTTGTTTCTTGGGAGAATGATCCTCTTCATATGGGTAGAGTTATTGCAAAAGCTAAAGTTAGAGATCTTGACTCCATCCCTAAAAGTATCAGGTGGTCCGAAGGTGAAGTTCTAGATGAAGATGCTTGGTCCTCTTCGGTGGAAATTCTTCTGCAACAGATGATGGGTGGGGCCCTGCCGATGAGGACCCAATTCCACGACAATGTTGATCCTCACCTCTACCGAGCAACAATAATGCTTTCCCTGGTTTTCATATTAATCCTCGGCTGTTGGCCAGATGACATGGATGCGAGAAGAGGTCTTTGAGCCTTTGTAGCCTCCAGTTGGTATTAATGTTGAGGTTCGGGATGATTTTGACTTCCGCAAGGTGTTCAAGAAGAAGAAATTGCTTGGGCTGATGGGAGGAGCTCCCACCACCTTTGGAGGGCCACTGACATCACAACAAGCTGTCTCCTTGTCGAAGGTTTCTCTTCTCATGCAAGTGAGGAAGTAAATCAACTCCCACCTATGCAGCAGATCTGAGGCAATGGTCTTGAGCTTTTGATGCGGGACTACCAAGAGGAGGAGCAAGATGTTCTGCAATTCCAGTTCCTCAGGCTCCTCTTGCTTTTGCAGTTCCTCGGGAAGTTTTATTTCCTGCAGTCCCTGAGGTGGTCCCTCGATTCAGCCAAGTTTGGAGGAAGTGATCCAACCTTGAGCGCTTATTGGTGCGAGCCTGTTGTGCCTCGGGACACATCCTTTGGACCCTTGCAGAGACTCTCATCTTGATAAAAGCAAGCAGGCCATGGCAAGGAACCCTTTCGGTTTAAAGCTGTTGATTTGGATGGGGAAGCAGGAGCTAGTTTGCATTGATTAACCCTCGCTTGTGGATCTGTTGGGGTTGAAAATTCTAGCAAAAAAGGTAGCTGGATTGCCCAAATTGAGGATCATTTTGAGTTTGTACCCTCCTTGCTTGGTTTGAAATCTATTGATTAAAGGCTCTAGCTAATAAAGATACTATTACATCGGAAGAAGGCACGGTAATTTGGAAGGAGCATTTTGCTCAAAAGCCTTTGGAGGATGTGCTTTCTCTTCTTTGTTCAAGTCCCGATAAGTTGGTTCAATTTTATTGTGCATCTTCTAATGACACCAGACAAGTTTAATGGACACTCAATATGCTTAAATCTCCTTTGTGGGAATTACTAGCTGAAGTAGAGGGCACCGAAAATTCTTATATCTTTCACATACGATAAATGCATTGCTACTAAGGCTCCGCTTGCAAGCAGCTCATGGATCAATCTCATCGCGAGGATACAAACAAGGAAAATGAAGGGATTCTTCCAACCAGCGGGACTTGGACTCCTTGGCCCTTCTTCAACCTTTTGGGGCTGAAAATTCTAAGAAAAGAAGGGAGGAAAGACACCTCTTGTAGAAACAGAGGTAAGGAGGAGTGATAGGATAAAAAAGACAATGCTGGGTTTAAAAGAGGTTCTTGCTCTAATAATAAGTGTACGCCTTGTAATGCTGCTCCACCGGTTGTTCGAAATCGGTGGTTAAGAATCTCACATCCTCTTTTTGCAAGGTTCTTGATCGGGACTTGGAAGGAAGCTCTCCAAGAAACCTAAGAGAAGGATGGGAGAGGACTTGGCTGGGGTGATCCCATCCAATGAGGACAAGCAGGACAACCCCAAAAGTGATTAGATGACCACATTAAATGCTTTTGTTGAGGAGAGAGAAGGGTTTTATGTTATGAACTGTATGAGTATTCCTTTTGGTTGTAATTGCACCATGGGCCCTCTGGACTTGCTGTAATAGTTCATGTTCTTCTGTCGATTGCACTTTGCTTCTTTATCTCCATTTGGGTAGTTTCATATGTTGATGTCTTTGTGGATGATGTGGTTTCAGTACTTGCTCAAGTTGCTTTCACTTTGCTGCTGGTTGGACTGATTTCCTTGGGTTACGGCCAAGAGATGGTGCTTGGTCCTGGTTGCTCTCATATCTTGTTTCCATGAATAGTCACAAAGCTGGAATATACTAAATGGAACATCGGAGGAATTAACTCACGATAAATGGCTTGCTCTAGGGCAAAAATTGAGGAAAGTGCTGTGCCATTATGTGTCTTCAAGAAACCAAGAGGAGCATTTTGATGCTGCTTACATTAAAACTTTTGTCCCAACAGGCTCAATAAATTTGCCTTCCTGCCCTCAATTGGAGCTTGGAGGCCTTCTAATCACATGGAATGGTTCTGTTTGAGGAGAGGTCATCTTCCGAATAGATTCTCTCTGTCAATTAGTTTCACTAGTCTTTTGTGCAATCAATCTGGGTCCTCACCAACATTTATGGGCCATGTGTGCAAGCGAGAAAAATGAAGTTTATTAATTGGTTTTCCAACATTCATATGCCTCTGGACACTAATTGGATTCTAGTTGGAGATTTCAACTTTATTAGGGATCCTTCTGATAGGAATAGGCACGATGGGGATGTTAATGAAATGCTTCTTTTAATGAAGCTATCGAGAATCTGGGTTTAATTGAGCTCCCTCTTCATGGTAGAAAATACATTTGGAGTAACATGCAACAGAGCCCTTTGTTGGAAAAGCTGGATTGGTTCTTCACCTCTGCCTCTTGGATGACTACTTATCTGATACATTTGCTATGCCTCTTTCCGGACCTATATCGGATCATCTTCCATGTGTAATCAAAATTGGGACTTCCATTCCAAAGGCGGGGTCTTGATTTGAAAATTACTGGTTAAAGCACTCGACTTTAAAGAGGTTATTCTTGCAGCTGGAATATTCCTGTGGGTAATCTGGATGCGACAAAAAGCCTAAATGCAAAGTTCAAAAATCTTAGAAGGGCTCTCAAACTTTGGGCCAAGAACCTATCTTGCCGAAATCCAAAATTGCTGCCATTAATGAGGTTATTTTCTTGTTTGACTTATTTGAGGAATTCAGAGATTTGGGTGATTTTGAGTGGAATTGCGGGGTGATCCTAAAAGAACAATTACTCTTATTCTTGAAGAACCAAAAATCTATTGGAAGCAGAGAGGTAAAATCAAAGGTGTTAAGTTTGGGGATGAAAACACCAAATTTTTTCATACAAAGGCTTCTATAAATCACAGGCATAATTACATTGCTATGCTAAAAAATTAGGATCAAGTGGAAATCACAGACCATGCAGGTAAAGTTGCCCTGCTGTGGAATGCCTTCAATAGCAGATTAGGAAGGTCGGAGCAAACCACCATGCACTTTCATTTGCCTACTCTCCTGCAACATCAAGCTAGTCCTTGGACTTTGAACAGCTGGAAATTCCTTTCATCGAGGAAGAAATCAATGATGTTGTTAAACACTTGCCTCGACAAGTCTCTGGTCGGATGGATTTAACAATGAGTTTTTAAGAGCTCTTTGGGATATTATAAAACCTGATGTCACTAGGCGATACATGAGTTCTATCTTTGGGCAAATTTCTCTTGAGAGCATCAACTCTTCTTTCATTACTCTAGTTCCCAAAGGGCCTTCTCCCGATCGCTAATGATTTCAGACCTATATCTTTGCTCAATTGCTGCCTCAAGCTCATTACCAAATTGCTTGCAAACAGGTTCGTAAAGTGATCCTCAAAATGGTGCATATAAATCAGTATGGTTTCCTTAAGGAAAGAGCTATTCATGACTGTCTTGGTTGGGCTTATGAGTACCTACATCAATACCACAAATCTAAGGAGGAAATTGTTGTGCTTAAGCTAGATTTTGAAAAAGCTTTCGACCTCATTGAGCATTCTACAATCATTGATATCCTCAGAGCAAAGGGTTTTGGAGAAAGATGGTTTGGATGGATTCAATTGCTATTTACTTCTGCTTCTTCACAAGTACTTCTTAATGGCATTCCTGGGAAAAAGTTTTATTGCCTCAGAGGAGTGAGACAAGGGGATCCACTCTCTCCCCTTCTTTTTGTGTTGGCTGCAAACCTCCTTCAATCAATCATGAACAGGGCAATGAACTTGGGCCTTCTCATTTCACCTTTGCAAGTTCAGTCATGTCCAGATTTTCCCATAGTTCAGTATGCAGATGATACCCTCATTTTCATGCAAGCTGAAGCCCCACAACTCCATTGTCTTAAAGCCCTTCTTCACACATTTGCAGATGCCACTGGGTTAAAGGTGAACTACAGCAAATCAAATATGATACCAATCAATGTGAGTGATGAAAAAATGGAAATTTTGAGTGGTACTTTGAACTGTTTGAAAGGATCTTTCCCCTTCAATTATCTGGGCATGCATTTAGGGCTTCAAAAACCAACAGTGGAGCAGTGTTTGCCTTTAGTGAGAAGAATTGCAAAAAAACTAGTGGGCATATCTTCTTTTATGACTCTTCTTTGGAAGACTACTCTTGGTCAAGTCGATTGCTAAGTTCTCTTATTATTTACTTCATGGGCTGTCTTGATGTTCCTATAACTATCAAAAGCCAGGTTAACAAATATTTGAGGCCTTTGTCTTTGGGGGGCCAGATTTGGAGGATCATGAGACCAGCTTTGGTAGCTTGGTCCACTTGTTTATAGGCCAAAAATCAGGGAGGCCTTGGAGTTATGAACATCTTTGTTCAAAACCAAGCCCTGTTGCTCAAGAACCTCCACAAGTTCTACAATAGAAAACATCCTTGGGTCGATCTCATTTGGGAGGCTTATTATGACAATGGCATACTACCGGTCACAATTGGGAAGGGTCTTTCGGTGGAAATGTAACCTCGGGCTCATTGATAGTTACAAATCCATGGCTAGATGCACAATAGGAGATGGTAAATCTGCTCTGTTTTGGTGCGATCTCGGCACACTTCTTGTGCGAACCAATTATTCCCTCATCTTTACTCCTTTGTCGAGATCGGAACCTCTCTGTGCAATCTGTGCTTATGTTTGAATACTTGGAAGATTTGTTTCACCTACCTTTGACCCAGGAGGCTTTTCTGGAATTTGAACTCATGGAAGAAATTTGTGACACCCTCAAAAGATCTGCATCCGTTGAGCACTTGGATACATGGAGTTATATGTGGGAAACAACATTTTTGATGGCTAAAGCTTACAAAATTTTGATAGGTGTTAAAATTGTACCAAAGACAGTTCAATTGGATTTGGAAATGTTACGCCCAACCAAAGCACAAGGTTTTCTTTTGGAGGCTTCTTCATGATAGGCTCAATACCGTGAATCTGCTAAGAAGGAAATCTTTTCATCTTGACAACTATAATTGTGCTACACTCAATTGCCGGCAGGAAGAAACTCTCCAAAGCACCTCTTCGGACCTGCCCTTTTGCTACGCTTGTTGGGATATTCTACGCCCTAATGAGACAAAGGAACCTCACCATCATGGAAGCCATTCCAGACTTAAGGAGCAACATACATCAACCTTTTTCCATGGAGATCATTATCATTGCATCTTGGGCTATTTGGATAGTCAGGAATGATAAGATTTTCAATCACATTCCAACCAGCATTGATAGATGGAAGTTCATTTTCCTCACAGAACTACACCTGCTCAAATTCAGAATTAATGAGAAGTTTTCAGTTTCTTTTTGTTCCTGGTTGGACACCCTTGTCCTGTAACTCTTGTAGTTTTAGTTTTTTTAGTTTCTTTGAGTTCTTTTATCTTTTTCAGGCTAGTTTTTCTTTTTTTATGGGCTTTTCTCAAGCCTTGTTTGTTTGTACTCTGCTTGTTTTGATAATATAAAAATTGCAGTGGGGTTTTGCCCTACTGTGTACAGTCAAAAAAAAATCTATGAGATTGCAAGGCACTCACATCTTGAGCAATCTCTACATCACCAAGTTTCTACTATATGGTTGTCGAATACAAGGAAGCATGAATCCACTCAACATATCCTTTGACAATTTCTATATATCAATTCATGATTGTTATTTTGGATAAACAAGTGCTCTTCCTTGCAAGACTAACCCATGTAGGAAGATGAACTCAAACTATCAAGTGGTGCTCCAAACTCTTGATGAACTACATCAACCTTGAGCATCCAACACAAGTTCGACTATATGATCAAGATCAACACCACTCAAGGTATGTTATTCCATCTTAGAGAAGTTTTACTCCAAGTCATGAGACAAAGAAACTCTACAAGATGTGAAGACATCAAAATGCTTAAACGAAAAATGATAACCCCATTTTGAGCTTCGATGAGTATGACCTATAATCAAGTGTTATCACTTGACTCCTCGGTCAATATACTCTAACATAGGTGACTTTATCGCCGACCCCCCTCTAGATGAAGTTCTTTAGTGTTTCTTTGCTTTGTGTTTTTGCATATGGTTCTTGCTATCTTGTTCCTCTTATAAAAAAACTTCATCTAGATCTCTTTTCTTTTGTGTGTTTCTTGCAAAACTTTCCGTTAATTCCTTGCAAATCTTTGTGAGATTCCAATTGCCAAGTGAGCTGAGATGACAAGATTTTTCCTCTACATTGAACTCGGACTCACCGATAGACCGAACTACAGGGATTACTTGTAGACAGTTCATCGGTACTACCGATGAGGACTAACCCGATCTGAAAGATATGCCTCATCCATGACAATGCCAACTCGGTGTCACCGATGAAAACGGATCGGCGTTACCGATTTCACTGCTGAGAAAACCTTTTGCCCTTGCATATTTCATTTCTTCTCTAGCTCCACTCAATGATTTTTATCCTCTACTCGCATCTTAATTTACATGTTGCTTTGTAGTGTGTCTTAAGGACCAAACCTAATTGACTCATGCTTCAGAAGTTTCCTTCTTGGAAATTGATGCCAAAGGGGGGGAGAGAGAGAGCACATCAAAGCTTATCACATGGGAAAGAGAGTACATCCTAACTCTTCCAGATGCCAGTAAAACAAGAGGAGAGAAGTTACATGTCTTTAAGAGGGGAAAGACATGTCAATATATGGTTTCTTTGCTTTAATTTTTCTTACCCTGATTTTCTGATTTTCTCTTACCCTACCTTCTCCCATTATCCAATATCAGATTCAGGGGGAGAAAAAGTTCATATCTAGGGTAGAAAATCTGCTGGAATTCATTGCATATTTTTAATCCTTGGGGACATGTCTATATCCAAATGAAGTACCAAGTACCCACCCATTACATGTCATCCCAGTCTTGGTACTCTTGTGGTTTCCTGAACTTGCTTTATTTCGAGTGTTCTTGTGTTATCTAACCCTGTTTTCTCAAGTTCATCTCTTCCAAAGCCAACTCAAGACCATAAGGTAAGTATATGCATCACACTCATGCATGATGATCTCTTGCTGCTGCACATATTGTTTGCAAGAAGGATTCATGAACATGTAGGTACACCTATTCTATTTACATCATCTGCTCTGATGCATATAGCCAAGATACATGTAACTCATTGCTTGCTCTGACATGCTTATGCACTCACATGTTCTTATATTCCATCTTTACATGATTGCATACATGTAGGGGGAGCCTATGCATGTTACATGTCCTTCCAAAGCTTTACTTGTTACTCTTCATATCTTTATCTAAAGTTTTGATGTATGTTGTCACCAATTACCAAAAGGGGGATATTGAAAGCACAAGTGCTCCCTGGGTGATTTTGGTAATTAATATCAACATATCTCTTGTTGGACTAATACTTTCATCTAGTATATCTCAGATGAGTTCAACAATGGCGTGGCAAGGACAAGAGGATGTGGAACCCCTTCAAAATGCTAAGGACAAAGATTGGCAAAAGCTTAAGACTCTTCATTTTCATTTTAGTGATCCAAGATCACATTGAGTCCATAGAAAAGCCAATACTATTAAAAGGGGATGAGGTGTTGCTTAATGGTCTACTTGCTCAAAGTGTTTAGTGATATTGCTCCAAAAACCCTCAGCCACTTTCTCATTTCCACATTTGTCCAAAACCAAAAGTCAAACTCGGTCCACCGATTTGATCTATCCGGCGCCACTGATATTATTTGACCTAGCCACTGCCAGAAACCCTAGACAATTCGGTCTCACCGATCGGGATCTCGATTTCACCGAGATGGCCTTGCAAACTCTCTGTTACCTGTTGTAATTATTTCGGTCTCACCGAAATATGCAATCGGTCCCACCGAGTTTGCTTGACCAACTCTCTGTTTGCTCTTTGCTGAAATCGGTCTCACCGAATTCATGCAATCGGTCTCACCGAGATAAGGTTTTTCCCTAACCCTAACAAATCGATCCCGCCGAGTTGACCATGTCAGTCCCACCGAGATTCCTAACGTTCATATTTTGAACTAAATCGGTCTCACCGAATTCTTCTATTCGGTCTGACCGAGTTAGGTCAAATGTGTGTAACGCTTGGATTTTTTGTGGAGGCTATATATACCCTTCACCCCTTGTCCATTCAAGAGAGAGCCATCAGAACGTGCCTACACTTTCACTACTTATTTTCTGAGAGAGAACCACCTACTCATGTGTTGAGACCAAGACATTCCAATCCAAACACAAGAATCTTGATCTCTAGCCTTCTCCAAGTTGCCTTCCACTCAATCATCTTTCCACCGTAGTCAAATCTGTGAGAGAGGAGTTGAGTGTTGGGAAGACTATCATTTGAAGCACAAGAGCAAGGAGTTCATCATCATCACACCATCTATTACCTTTTGAAGAGTGGTGTCTCCTAGATTGGTTGGGTGTCACTTGGGAGCCTCCGACAAGATTGTGGAGTTGAACCAAGAAGTTTGTAAGGGCAAGGAGATCGCCTACTTCGTGAAGATCTACCCGAGTGAGGCAAGTCCTTCGTGAGCGATGGCCGTGGTGGGATAGACAAGGTTGCTTCTTCGTGGACCCTTCGTGGGTGGAGCCCTTCATGGACTCGTGCAACCGTTACCCTTCGGGGGTTGAAGTCTCCATCAACGTGGATGTACGATAACACCACTTATCAGAACCACGCCAAAAATCTCTGTGTCTTCATTGCGTTTGCACACTCCAATCCCATCCCTTTACTTTCTTGCAATTAGCATGCTTTACACTTTCCGCTGCTCATACTCTTGCCATGCTTGCTTGAAATGTATTGTGAATGCTTAAACTTGTGCTAAAACTTCACCTCAACTTGAAGAACTTAAAAACTGCTACTTTTGCTTGTTGAGGGTCTAATCATCCCCCCCTAGACACCTCTTCACGATCCTTTCACTAGGGTTTCTCCCAGGTCGCACGTTGGGGCAACGCAGGGGGAGGGGTGAATCATTAAAGATTTTTATGTGGTTCTTGCACAACGGTATAGTTCTGACCAAGGATAACCTGGCAGTCGTCGTTGGCAGGGATGCAAGAAATGTTGCTTTTGTTATCAGGAGGAAACTATTCAGCATTTGTTTCAAGCATGCCCATTTGCAACATTGGTATGGTGAATAAAGCTTTTAATCTACTACCCCCAACTAGCATGATGAATATGTTCGGTTCCCTCTACACTTAAGGCACAAATACATGTTGGTGTCCGCGATTTACTATGGGCATTATGGAATTGTTGTAACGACTTCATCTTGAACAAATACAAATTTCCAAAACTTCTTGCAGGTCATCTACAGAGCCACCAACTTTTGCGCGTGGCCTACCCTTCTTCGCGTGGAGGACAATGGGTTGATGGACTTTGGGTGCAACGGACGAAATGATAGGATATGCGATTGAGTCATTGTATCTTGTTAGTGCCTAATTGTTTCAAGCATTGTGCTCTTTTGCTTGTTACTGTATGTACGTCGTACTGGATGTTTGACACTCTAACCTTAATAAGTACGGCTGTGTGCATGGGATGATGCAGAGGCCAGGGGTAAACCCTCCTTTTTGAAAAAAAAATCTTTACTTCTAAAGTTATTCATTATTCCTCTTTCAGTTTTTAGGTTCACTTATTTTTGTAGTTTTATGTTTATCTAAAAATTTCTTTTGGACATTGTATTTGTAAAAATATTCAAGGAATATGTGTTTTTTCAGCAGGAGATATAGTTTGTTCAAACAGTACACATTTTTAGAATAAAGGTAATACACGCAAGTTAATTGTATCTGTGTGTGGCATAAGTAAACCTTTTAACTTCTTTAAAAATGGAAATTTTTAAACACGCGAATATTTGTTTGAAAGACATTTACATTTTCTAATCGTATGTTGGAACAAAATTCCAAATATGTTCACCGTTCGCAGGGTGGTGGGCTAACCAGGTTTCCGGGCTCCCCACCCATCACCAGTGTGGTGGGTCAAACAAGTTTTTGGGCTAGCACGATAGTTGATGGCGATATGATTTTGTTGTTGTGTCTTTGCTTTGTTGCACAAGTGTGTGAGCAGTGGTTGTTGCGCTGAAAAGGTTGCACGACCTTTGTCGCTGACCACAAGGGCGGCACCCTCGTGGGTCATTCCTTGTGCTCTAGTCCTTAGGGTGAAAACCTAGATCAGACGATGGCGACCTCGATGTCGCTTCCTCCTGGGGGCGTTGTTCTTGGAAGTATGACCCCTGGTTGGTGTGCATGTTGTTATGTCTTGCACGCCCTTTCGGACCTGCTAGGGCCGACCATGTCAGATCGTGTCTAATTGGTGGTGGGTCAGGTACAAGATCGCCTTGGTGCGGCAGGGATGCCCCTCATGGTGGTGAGAGGTAAGCGATCTGCAGTGTCTTCATCCAGTTGTCTTTGTTTATAGGTTATGGTAGGTTAGGATTTGTTAAGATTGTTTTTAATCTCTCCTATACAATCCTACCTTATCTCTAAGAGAGACTTCTTACCCTCCAAGTTTTGTACTCTGTATATGTTACAGTATATGTGCACTGCATTAGCCCTTTTCATAATTTCGGACTTTTGGTTGCGTTGGCTAGTGCATGAAGCTTGACATGGTATCAGAGCTAGGTTATTTTTTTGGGCGCCGCAACTCGCCCTCCCGATCCAATCTTGCGCGTCGCCGACACTTCTTACGCTGGCGTGCTGCTTCCCTTGGTTAACGCACGGACGACGTTCGAATCGTGGCTCTTGCAGCCGCCCCGTCCAGATCGAGGTTGTCGCCGTTGCCGTTCTGCTCCAAGTCACCGCTCCATTCGGGCCGCTAGCTGCCTTCTCCGGATGGGTCACGCCTGGGTTGTGAAGAAAGCTGTCGATCCAGCAGACCCGATCGATCTGGAGCTCTGGACATGGCCAAAGCGCAGCCACCTTCGTCCAACACTTGTGCACGTCTGCATGTTTGTCCGCTGTTGCCCCCTCTATGTCCACGCATAGGCCTCTTGAGCCATACCTCTGGGTCTATTCACGTGTTGACTTCCCCGTCACACATGAGAGGGGGTGTTACAGTATATGTGGACTGTCTAGCCCTTTCCATCAGTTCGGACTTTTGGTTGCGTTGGCTAGTGCATGAAGCTTAACATGGTACCGGAGCTGAGGTCTTGAGTTCAAGTCCTAGCTTTCGCAATTTATCTAAAAAATTGTTGATGCCCCCCTTTGTGTCCACGTATAGTCCTCTTGAGTCATACATGAGTTTCGTGAGCCGTCGCTCTCTTCCGGTTGCACGTGTTGACTTGTCTTCCCTATCACACGTGACGGGGTGTTATAGTATATGTGGCTCGCACTAGCCCTTTCCACCAATTCGGACTTTTGGTTGCCTTGGCTAGTGCATGAAGCTTAACAGTATATACTAGTGCACCACTGAAGCGGTTGTCCAGGGAAGGCTCCATGGATATCATGAGAGGGGCAAGCGAAGTGAGTGTTGACTGCACCTCACTTTTTGCAGGAGTCGACAACATCATAGGCTTGACAACCTCGGCATTGGAGCTTGGCATGGGTGGCGATGCTCCTTGTACTGCAACTTGTACCGAGGTAGGTGGTGCCATCTCCACACAATCAAAATCAACAACGAACGACTTTGAGTTGGGCAGTGTGATGAAGCTGATGGACGATGGGGCATGCTGGATGTCCAAAAAGGAACACCCATCATAGATGCATCCTCCATGCAGTGCATCCTTAGCTTGGCTCGCCTCCGGCCATGATTGGAACTCCACAAACACCTCCATGTGCAAGGATTTATACGAGACACACAGATCATGCACCCCATAGGCATCAAAGAGCTG
The DNA here is from genome assembly GCA_021605205.1 of Aegilops longissima. Lineage (NCBI taxonomy): Eukaryota > Viridiplantae > Streptophyta > Magnoliopsida > Poales > Poaceae > Aegilops > Aegilops longissima. Next base: position 291,992,786 of record CM038681.1, read on the forward strand.
ATTAGTACATCCTCTGTTACCTGGTAGATCAAGTTGGTGATGGTGATATGCAAAACGCAGTTGCTGGCTGCCTTCTGGTGTATTGACATTTTGTCGAACAGGTGGTGAGTGGTGGAAAGGGGCACGAAATTTGATGGAAATTTTCTGGGATTTTTTGAGAAAATCGATGGGTGGATCGAACAGCTCTGAATACCAACTGTCACGACCCTGGATCAAGGCGTAACAAATCAACACCGAACAACTCAAATCGATTGATACAAGTGTTCCCGGTGTATGAATCGAATTCACCAAACCTAGGTTCACTGAGGGAATATAATCCAGAGAAGAGAACTGAGGATGGGAGGAGCATAGATCAAGGATAGAAGAGCAAGAGAGTATACATGGGGAGAGAGAGACTCGTCAGGCCACGAGGGAGGAGGAGCGAGCCGAGGAAGAAGCAATTCTGTTCTGTTCTGTTCGATGGAATTCCCTATCTGACGCTCTCTGCGTCAACGTGTCGACCAAACGCACAGGTGCGCAATTGATTGGGCCGGCCCATCTACAAATGCACGTATAGCTGGCAGTTCCCGTTTTGGGAACCTTCTAGAAGATTCCTAGCCGGTTTTCTCGGTTCTGGGATCCTTCTAGAAGGTTCCTCAACTGGCTTCTTTTCCTTTTTCTGATTTTTTTTTCTTTTTCTTTTTTCTGTTTCCTATTATCTGTTTCTTTTAATTGTATATTTTCAAAATTGTTCCAAATATTCGAAAAAAAAATTGTTTCCAATTTTCTTTCATTATTTAAAAAAAATTGAAGTTTAAAATTGTTAAGTGTTACACAAATGTTTCTTTTTATTTTAGAAAATGTTTTGGTTTTCAAAGAAAATCGTGAATACAAAAAATCTTCGGGATTTTCAAATTGTATCAAATTCAAAATTTTGTTCTGCATTTGAAAATCTGTACCAATTTTTCAAATTTACTCACCAATTTATAAAATGTTTGCATTTTCAAAAAGTGTTATCGAATTGTTTTTTTGTGTTATAAAAAAACTTAAAGTTAGCGAAAAATGTTTCCATTTTCAATATTTTGTTCACATATACAAAAAAGCTTCGGGATTTTAAAATTGTTCTCGGGTTCAAAATTTTGTTCTTCATTTCTAAAGTTTTACCTGTTTTCAAAATATGTTCACCAATTTAAAAATGTTTGTCTTTTAAAAAATGTTCTGGAATTTGAAAATTTGCTCGCGTTTTACAAAAAATGTTTCCATTTTCAATTTTTTGTTCACGTACACAAAAAATCTTCAGGATTTTAAAATTGTTCTCATGTTCAAAATTTTGTTCTGCATTTCAAAAGTTGTATTTGTTTTCAAAATATGTTCACCAATTTTGAAAATGTTTGCGTTTTCCAAAATTATTCTGAAATTTGAAAATTTGTCCGCGCTATACAAGAAATGTTTCCATTATCAATTTTTTGTTCACGTACAGAAAAAATCTTCAGGATTTTCAAATTGATCTAAAATTCAAAATTTTGTTCTGTAATTTCAAAAAAGTTTTTGCAGTTTTTAAGTAATGCTCAATTTACGCCGGTGTTTTTAGTTCATTTGACTTTGAGCCAAATATTTGCCACGAAGGCTCGATTGGTGTGGTGGCTAGCTAGATGCGTTCACACCCGGGAGGTCTATAGTTCAAATTCCAGCTCGGGTGCAGTTTTCTTTTTACGAACTTTTGCTTGCGCGACTTCAGTCCTAACGGGTCGGCCCAGTCGCGCGAATCCTGTGCAAAAGGATGACTTTTTGACGCAGAATGCGTCAAATAGGTGCTCCCCTGTTCGATACCTCCCCTCGCTGCACTCATGTGTCCTTTATAGTTCTTGCTCCAAGGCTTGACCCGCTGGGCCAAGCCCATGTACAAGCAGCCCATAAATCCAATGCGGTCCGGTGGGTATGTAGGGTGTTATAAATTGGCAAGGAAGTAAGAACTGTAGTTTTTGTACTCACGGTTAGACAATCAAACACCTCCTTTTTCAGTGCAAGTTTGCACGTTCTACATGGTTAGTCATCCAAGTAGCGTTTAATTTGTATCTGTCAACAAGTGTTGCCAATATTTATGGCCATTGGTTGGACAGTATTCCAAATAGGTTCAAAACGCTAACAAGGATGGGAGCGTATGCCTTGTTAGGTGGCTATGTACAAATGATTTGGTCTTTAATGGCAAAAATTGTTCTCCTTCACAGCTTATTCTCCGTTGTACGCACTCGCTTCGTAGATGGTCTACGCTACACCGAACGGAGTGTCAACCGCTGTTCAAGGTGGTGTGTATGTGGTTGGAGCAGGTGGCCATGGAAGTCTTTACCCAACATGGGTGGCAGCATAGTCTCCTATGACTCTTCTGTTGCCATATGTCGGTTTTTAATTTTCATTTTGTCAGACTGTTGGTATTGACCGTGTGCGTTTTAGCTATGCAGAGGCTGGGTGTTGCTCATCATGCTTTGTATTCACTTGATGCTACATTTTGAGTCAATAAAAGTGCCCTTTATTGACAAAAGAGAGTAATGCATTAGCTTTCAGTTTTGGCACTTAGTGTTGTATGTCCTTGGAAATGATCGAGTGACTGATTACAAGGGCCAATGGTTGAGTACGGCTCTAAGCTCCATATTTAGGTGCAGAGAAGAAAAGCTTAATTATGTATACTGATAAAATCAATGTGACACTGAGAGCTGACCATTATTCACCACCTCGCACATGTATGCGTGTTGAATGGTAACACTAGGGGTGACAGGTGTTCACCCAAGTATTTTCTACAGAAACTTCGCTTATAAGCATACTGAAACAGTATAATAAAACACTGAGTAAAACTGACTCACATCAGTGCTAGCTCTCCAAAGGAAGATAGTTTGTCAGCAGTATACCGATGCAAGACCTTGGTCACTTCCTTCCCATCTTCTTCCTGTTTATATATCCTTCATTAGCTTAGCCTTCGATAATCATAGCATAGATATTAAAATAAAATAAATAATTTATTAACTGATTTAATTTCTCGAACTACATGGTTAAACTCAAATCTCGATATAAGCAGCATATACGGAAAAGGTTTGTGCAATGACCAACTAGGTAGCTCTGTAATACCAATCACAGTGACAACTTGCTTCCGCTGCTACTTTTCATCGCTTCATACATGGCCACCAACAAGGTAGCACCCAGTAGCGGACCATGATTTTCACATGAGGAGGCTAAGAAAACAACCACATAGAAAATAGCAATACATCACGCGGATTCAGATTTCCGGCAGTGCAGTTGGGAGCTTGATGAATTGGCATAAAAAGGAACATAATTGGCATAAAAAGGAACATAGTGTTTTTCCTCTTTATGCCTGAACTAAGATAAGAAGTTACTCCCTCCGATCCATAATAACTTAGTTCAAAACTGCGACACTTATTTTGGATCGGAGGAAGTATTAGATAGTTAAGCAAAAGATAAGAAGTAGATCTTTCATTGAGCATTTTAAGGCCGGTTGACAACATCCAATGTCTCCCACGAGGGTGCCTGAAACTCCAATTTTTAGTTTGTAGCAAGATTCCCCGCTCTGAATTTTTTTCTATTTGGAGCTTCTTCCAAAGAGGTTGGGATTCTAGTTTCAATTGGATGTGTCCCGGTAAGATCATTAACGATCGATATATCGCTCGAGACAGGCATGCTCTCCCTCTGCAGACGAGAGAAAGAAACAACTTCCGATTCAGATTCTTTCATTTATACCTCGACATCCACGCTAAAGATGAAAACTTTCGCAGTTCATATCAACTGATTGCTCGAATGAGGAAGTAGAGTCGTTTAGATCCATAAACCGGGCCAAGATCGACATAGGTTGACTTGCTGGCTTGTGAGTTGCCACTCCAGAGTTGATTACTAACGAGAGGATAGTGACAACCAATATTCCTATTCCTGCTTGTGTGCTTGTTTGCTATTCTTCCTGTTCTGTTCTGATGAGACGACCTCGGCTCAAGTGACCCCACACCGAAAGTCGTCAAGCGGTCTTGGGCTCCATCAACCAAGTGAGGAGGAAACCAAAACCTGTTGGAGTTCCCCGCCATCCCTCGCCTAGATCCGGGTTCATACCCTCTGTAGCGAGTAGATATAAGTCGCAAAGGCTACTTGCCCGCCAGGAGGAGAACTACCTAGTATCAAATTCACAAAGCAGCACATTTAGTAGTTGACATCTTTCTTTCTCGCTTTCACCGGAAGGAGAATTTTCATGTTAAGCCGTAAGAGCTACGAGTTGGAGGGCTATTTCACCGACCGTCACTTCTCCTTTGCATCCGCCAAGACGAAAGTAGCCCAACGACAGGCTTGTGTGGAGTTGAATGACAACATGCAGAGGTCTTTTGGCTTAAACCGGGGCTCTTTGTCTAAAGGAAGGGCAAAGTCAACAGCCAATCCCAGCTTCAGAATTGGAAGAAGTAGTAGGAGGTTCACCATCAGAAAGGCATGAGGCAACAAACTCTCTTAAAGCTTTCTTGGAATAAGTCTTTCGCTTGACTTGGCTCAACGGCATGTTACGAACATTATCAATCCTTGAAAAAAGGAAGAAATGGCGAACGTACGCTATCCAACAGAAGTCCCGACTGATATGACTATTCCTATCCCTTAGCGAATGCTGGAACGAAAGTAATCCCTCGAGGTTCAATAAAAAGGGTATTGCAAATCAACTAATTGTTTGCAAAATACCACCTCCTCCTGTTGGTTTCTTGAAAATCAACCAAAAGCAAGGGTAGCCTTCGTTGCACATCTTCTGAAAAGATAAGGGCCCGGTATCGGCTCAATCGAACAAGCTGAGGTATATAGGGAATAGTTTCAATTGGATGTGCAACATGATCCCTCGCTTTTGACTGTATTCAGTGGCCTATTGTGCATATAAATACTTGAGATTAATTTTCTGTTCGGCTAGTACTTTGTTAGGCAGATCCCCCAGATTCGTATTTTTTAACTTAGTAGTCATTTTTCTGCAGAAAAAAACTTGGAAGTCATTTTGTACTCCCTCCATTTACTTATACAAGGCCACTATGGAATATACGTTTTACTCAATACAAGGCCACCAACAGTAATCGAGGAAAGAATTAATTATATTTCCTCGTACTAGCAACATGTTTAATACTTGCATGCATACAGTCGTAATGACACTAGCTACTTCCTCCACTCAGTTTCCTTGCATGCATGTTGCGTATTAATGATTCCAGTAAACGAAAAGAAAAGTTAGCTTGTCAAGTATGCATTAAATTTTATCTTGGTACCTGTAATTTGAGTTTGTGGCCTTGTATATAAAAATGGAGGGAGTACTATTCTTCCATCTGTATATACACAGGGCGGTTGATGTGTCATTGTGAAATCCTAAGCTTGTAAGTTTATTCCTCTTCTCATATCTATTTTTTTAGAAAAGGAGGATGACCCCTGGCTTTTGCATCTGGGCGATGCATGCAACCATTTTATTAATTATTCACAAAGACCTTACAAGGTAATACATCAGGTACTCCAAAGCCACCATCTTGGCAACATCTGTCGCTACTCCTATCCACTCGATGAAGGGGTGCCGATTGTCTGGGCCGAATACCAAACAGACATCACACCAAAGCATAATATCTAAAGCCGGAGGCCCCAACCAAGCTGCATTGTTGGGTCTAGGGCACACACCGTCCCAAGACACTCTCGAGAGCGCCGCCGCCCGTCTTTCACCGATCCATCAGAGAGCGGTCATCGACGATCGACCTTGCTGCACCAGCCGTCGACGCCACCACGGCGCCAGACAACGCCGCCATCCTGCACGTATCCATCCACACGCGCCCGTTGCCGAAACTCCGCATCGCCATGCCGCCAAGATCCGCCTTCGACCTTGCCGTAGATGTAACACCGCTCCTCCTCTTGTCCCCTCCAGCCAGAACTTGATCCAAAACGATGCCCCCAGGAGGGAGAACAACACCGAAGGCTTTGTCATCGTCTGATCCGGTAGACCCAGCTCTAGGGTTTCCCCCGGAACATCCCGATCGAGTTGACGTGTGCAACGACGATGCCTCCAGAAGGGAACAACTTCAGAGACGTCACCATCGTCCGCCAAGGCTGAGTTCAGGCACGATTTCACCGGAAGTCGCGTCGTCCTGATCTCATGGCGCTGGAACCGCGCGGAGCCTCAACATGAAGACGTATGCCGCCCCAGGTACTCCGGAAGAGATCCTCCATCCCCTCACCGGTCCCTCCACACGCCGCAGGCCGGCCAAGATCATGCTGCGGCGGATTTGGACGGGACGCCAGATCCGCGGCCGCCGCGACCCATCTCTAGGAAGAGCCATCCACCACATCATCCATGGAGTGCTTCACCACCACTCATGCATGCAGGGAAGCCCATCGCCGGCCATGGACCATTGGCCACCACCGCACAGGCTAGGGGCGCCGCCCTGCCTGCTGCCCATGGGCGCACCACAAGAGGCGCCCCTGCCGCCTCTAGGGGATCCCGCTGCAGATCCGCCCGCCCTAGCGCCTTGGGCACCGGGCCCGCCGCCACCGCGGACCTCGCTGGCGGCAGCGGCGGTAGGAGAATGGTCGAGGGAAGGCTGGTGGCGCTGGTTTTTTGGAGCCCAGGCGTCGCCCAGAGGAGGCGACGCGAGGGGGTACGCGAGGGGAAGGTTCTCCTCCTGAATTTATTTATGACCCTTTCAAAATGGGAGAGATTTTCACTTCCCGGCCTCAGCACCAACTAGGGATACATACAACTATCTTAGTATGAGTACCAAGATAAACATGGTCCTCTGATTTTTTTTAAAATGAGCATTGTTGAGTAGTATGATTATTAGGAAAGATAGGATAGCATAGGATCTTACCCTACCTTGTCTTGTGCTCCAAGTTGGTCATTGTACTCCTATATAGTATATATATGCTCATAAGGCTCAAGCAATACAAAACAATTCTATCAATCCTTTTATATTCCTTAACATGGTATCAGAGCGTCCCCGTGGATCCACTCATGGGGATTTATGTGTCCCGTGCATGCAGGTGTTTGCACGTGGTGCATCCCTTGTGGGTGTGGGTGCATATCTTCACGCGTACCTTGGCGTTCGTCTTCCTGATCTCGCTCGTCGCGCCTTCGGTCTAATCAGCCGTCTGTGCGCTGCTTCGCACGCAAGATCTAGTGACAATCATCATACGGTATACAATATATGTGTTTCCCCGCCGATCGAGCAACAGGCTTCCGCTGCGTCGTCCCTCCGAATCGCAACGTCGCCGCCCCATGGTTCTCCCGGCGGCTGCACCGACTCGCGCGCTGCCGCTGCGTCACTCCTTCGGGCCATAGTGACGCGGCCTGCGGTCCACTGCCACCCCCAGGCCGTCCACTCCAAGGCGTCCCCGTGGTTGCATCAACCCTCGCACTGCTGCTGCCTCACCCCATCGGGCCGTAGCGAGAATGTCACGTGGTCCCTGCCGCCGCCCCGTGGTTCTCCTCGTGGCTGCACCGACCCGTGTGCTGCCGTTGTGTTGCCCCTTAGGCCGTAGTGCCACGGCTCGCTGTCCACCGCCGCCCCGAGGTCGTCCGCTCCAGGCCGTCCTCCTGGCTGCACCGACCCTCGCGTTGCCGCTGCGTCGCCCCATCGGGCCGTATCGAGCATGGCACGTGGTCCCTGCCGCCACTCTGAGGTCTTCCCCGCCGTCTCCCCGACCCACGCACTACCGCTGCGTCGGCCCTTCGGGTCGTAGAGGCGCGGCATGTGTCGGTGTATTAAACCGGCAAGAGTAAATTTTCAAACAAAGATTTCCCAAGCTGAAAGAAGCAGCTCTTCATGGATCAAGGAGCACATCAAGAAGACCAAGACAAACCACAAAGATGAAGCTGACCCTTGCCGACAAGGCAGGCCCGGCAAGAGAAAATCCTGGCAGGCCTTCACCAGCCACCAGCGCCCCACCTCATAGAGCAGGTAGTCACCCATCGGTGAGGTGTCGAGCCCGCAGGCGGTTAGGTGAAGCTTGTCGGGCACGTGGAAGCCCGCTGGAAGAAGAGTTACCTTTATTGACACCCATCCTAATGGCGTGTTAGCCTAATAAGAGGCAGATGAGCAAGCGATGCCGCAACCTTGCCGGGGCTCCTCCTCCTTGTGACACCTAGCGATGCATTTAATGCATTTTATCCTAACTAGCAGAGTTAGGTATGATAGTTTTGTTTCTATCTAATCACCCTGTAATGACCCTTCTGCCACTGTGGTAACCCCTTGAGCTATAAAAGGAGGGCCAGGGCAACTTTTACAAGGGTTCGAACCCATTGCAACCTCACGCATACGTACTCGTGCAGCTGCCCTCTCCTCGCGACTTGTCGGGGGAGAGTGCTCTCTGTACTTGCGCATACACCCATTCAATACACCAAGGCAGGAGTAGGGTTTTACGCTTCTCAGCGGCCCAAACCTGGGTAAAAACCGCCGCGTCCCTCGTCGTTCTTGCTCTTTGCGCCGTGTGCACCCCCCTTGCCGAACCAGAAAGGGGCAGCACTGTCCCATAGATCGCCGCCTCCACGCCGATATCTTTGGTGCGCCAGGTAGGGGGAATCATGAAAGTGCAACTATCCCTAGGTGGTTTTGGTAATTCATAACAACATATAGCTCATTGAGCTAATGCTATTCCAAGACTATTATTTCAGGAAAGCTCGATGAATGGCATGGCATGGATGATGAAAGTGGATCCATCAAAATACTAAGGACAAAGGATTGGCTCAAGCTCAAAAGCTCATTTTACATTTTAGTGATCCAAGATCACATTGAGTCTATAGGAAAAGCCAATACTATCAAGAAGGGATGAGGTGTTGCTTAATGAGCCTTTTGCTTCATGTGCTTAGTGATACACTCCAAAACCCTCAACTACTTTCCCACATCCACAAATGACCTAAATCTAAAGCCAAAATCGGCCACACCGATTCTTTCTATCCGGCGCCACCGATTTCAAAAGTCATAGCCACTGCCACAAACCCTAAGCAAATCGGTCTTACCGATAGGGATCTCGGTCTCACCGAGATGGGTTTGCAATCTCTCTGTTTCCCTTCATAACGTTTCGGTCTAACCGAAGTGAGCGATCGGTCCCACCGAGATTGCAATGTAAACTCTTTGTTTCTTTTTTGTAACATTTCGGTCTCACCGAAAAGAGCAAATCGGTCCCACCGAGTTTACCTGACCAACTCTCTAGAAAGCTTATTACCAAAATCGGTCCCACCGAGTTTGTGTAATCGGTCTTACCGAGATTACGTTATGCCCTAACCCTAACCATATCGGCCTCACCGAGATGCATGTCAGTCCCACCGAAAATTACTAACGGTCACTAGGTTTACTAATTCGGTCCGACCGAGTTTAACTATTCGGTCCCACCGAGTTTGGTAAATTGTGTATAACGGTTAGATTTTGTGTGGAGGCTATATATACCCTCCACCTCCTCTTCATTCGTGAGAGAGCCATCGAAACGAACCTACACTTTCAACTTACCATTTCGAGAGAGAACCACCTACTCATGTGTTGAGGCCAAGATATTCCATTCCTACCATATGAATCTTGATCTCTAGCCTTCCCCTGTTGCTTTCCACTCAAACCCTCTTTCCACCGGATCCAAATCCTATGAGAGAGAGTTGAGTGTTGTAGACTATCATTTGAAGCACAAGAGCAAGGAGTTCATCATCAACACACCATTTGTTACTTCTTGGAGAGTGGTGTCTCCTAGATTGGCTAGGTGTCACTTGGGAGCCTCCGACAAGATTGTGGAGTTGAACCAAGGAGTTTGTAAGGGCAAGGAGATCGCCTACTTCGTGAAGATCTACCGCTAGTGAGGTAAGTCCTTCAGGGCGACGGCCATGGTGGGATAGACAAGGTTGCTTCTTCAGAGACCTTTCGTGGGTGGAGCCTCCGTGGACTCATGTGACCGTTGCCCTTCATGGGTTGAAGTCTCCATCAACGTGGATGTACGATAGCACCATCTATCGGAACCACGACAAAAACATCCGTGTTCCAATTGCGTTTGAATCCTCCAAACCCTCCCTTTACATTCTTGCAAGTTGCATGCTTTATTTTCGCTGCCTATATACTCTTTGCATGCTTGCTTGAATTGTGTGATGATTGCTTGACTTATCCTAAAATAGCTAAAATCTGCCAAACTATAAAATTGGGAAAAGGTTAAGTTTTATTGGTCAAGTAGTCTAATCACCCCCTCTAGACATACTTCAAGGTCCTACAAGTGGTATCGAGCTTTGGTCTCCATTTGCTTTGATTTCCATAGCTTTTGGTGGTCATAGCCTTGGTTTCACAACCTAGGAGAGTATGGCGTCTAGCGAGGGAAATTATCACCGTAGAGGTCCTTACTTTGATGGTACTAATTTTGCTAGTTGGAAGCATAAGATGAAAATGCATATTCTTGGACATAACCCCGCCGTTTGGGCAATTATTTGTATTGGCTTGCAAGGTGAATTCTTTGATGGGAGAGAACCGAACCGTGAAGCTAATGCGGAAGAATTGAAGATGTTGCAATACAACGCTCAAGCATGTGACATCATCTTCAACGGATTGTGCCCCGAAGAATTTAACAAAATCAACCGTCTTGAGAATGCAAAGAAAATTTGGGATATTTTGATTGATATGCATGAAGGTACCGAGTCCGTCAAGGAATCCAAGTTGGATGTCCTCCAAAGTCAGCTTGACAAGTTCAAAATGAAGGATGGTGAAGGTGTCGCTGAAATGTACTCTAGGCTTGCTCTTATCACAAATGAGATTGCCGGCTTAGGGAGTGAAGAGATGACCGACAAATGCATCATCAAGAAAATCCTAAGAGCATTGGATGGAAAGTATGATACCGTGTGCACATTGATCCAAATGATGCCAAACTACAAAGATCTCAAGCAAACGGAAGTCATTGGAAGGATTGTTGCTCATGAGATGTCACTCAAGAATAAGGAGGAACTTCACAACAAGTCAAGTGGTGCTTACAAAGCCTCAAGTGAAGCCCCCACATCATCAAGTGAGAAACCAACCTTCAATGAAGAATTGAGCTTAATGGTGAAGAACTTCAACAAATTCTACAAGAGTAGAAGTAAAGAGAGAAGCTCCAAGTCAAGGTCTTACAATGACAAGAGATCTTCTAGTCGAGAGCGCAATTGCTACAATTGTGGGAGACCCGGACACTACTCCAATGAGTGTACGGCACCCTACAAAAGAAGCGAAGATTCTCCAAGAAGAAGGAGCAAAAGAGAAGAATCACCACCAAGAGAGAGGAGGAGTAGAGATGATCGTTATGAACGAAGACCCTCACGGAGAAGCAAGGATTCGGAAAGGAAGGAGAAGTCATCAAAGAGCTACACAAAACGAAGACATCAAGCTCATGTTGGTGAATGGGTTTCCGGCTCCGACTCCGACCATTACTCCGAGAGAAGCTATCACTCCGACTCCGAATATACTCAAGATGAAGGTGTTGCCGGTCTAGCACTTGTGTCAACCAACTCCTACGACATATTTGACTCACCAAATGAAGGAATTGGTAGATGCTTCATGGCCAAAGGTCCTAAGGTAACACACCCCGAGTATGTTGATTTTGATGTTGATGAAGATGACTTGCTAGGTGATGATGATTTACTTGTTGACAACTCTAGTGATGAATACTATGATGAAACGTCAATTAATCATGCTAATCAAACGAATGACAATGATAAGGAGAAAATTGAGCTTCTAACTAAAGAACTAAACACTCTTAAGTTGGCTCATGAAACTATCTTCGAAGATCATCGAGAACTTTTAAGGGCTCATGAAGTTACGCTTTGAAAAGCTCAATCTTGAGCAAGAGCATGAGTTCTTAAAGGCAATCAATGATGATCTCCGCAAGAAAAGTTCTTTTTACATTGCTAAGCGTTTACTCTTATCTACTTACATGCCTCAAGTCAAGTCTAGTAACAAGTACATGAAAGAAACTTCCTCTAGTAGTAACAATAATAATGTCAAATCCAATGTTGTTGCTTCTACTAGTTCTCTTGATTCCACTAATGATTCTCTTAGCCAAGTTACACTTCAGCAAGAAAATAGTTTATTGAAGGGAATTATAGAGAAAGGTGTTTACAAGAGCCTTGCCGGGAGTAAGCAATTCGAGGAAGTTGTACGCAAGCAAGGAAGGCACCGGAAGAATCAAGGTGTTGGTTTTGAACGAAAGTTCAACGCCAATGGAGTTGAGTGGGAAGAAGATCAATACCCCAAGACAAAGTTTGTTCCTCAACAAGTGAAGTATGATCCTACTTCCTTCAAGGGGACACAAGCTCAAGATGATCTTCCACCACAAGACCACAAGAACAAAGGCAAGGACAAGCTTCAAGAAGAGATTGATGCATTTGAAGAAGCACCTAAAGCCTCGTTCGAGTGGGTCCCCAAGACTACGTGAAGTTCTACTTCATCAAGTACAACTACAATTCCAAGGATTCCCATCAAGATGATGTGGATCCCGAAGAAGAAGAACTAGAGAGTTCTTGAGGATGACTCCGCCAACAATCTTCACTCATATCATTTTGGGAAGAACAAGTGCAATCAGCTTTCGTCCTCGGCGTTATCCGGACTCCACCACCACCTGAAGATCAAGCCTGAGAGTCGATCTAGCACTATGCATTTTCTATGAACTTTTTGGTAACTTGTTGCCAAAAGGGGAGAAAAATGTATAGATTATAGGCTTCGAGAGAGAGAGAGAGAGTTGCTTTTGTTCTCTCTTGTTTTATTTGGTGGTTTTTCAAACTTTGTTTGCTTTTGGTTGAGATACTATGCTTGTGAGACATTGATGATCATGTGTTTGATCATAAGCTACACTTATGCATGCTTGATATTATTCTATCTATCTTTAAAGGTGTTTATTCTTTAAATCTTCACACATATGAACACCTCAAACAAAATATGCTCTTGATTCGTTTCTCTAAGCAATGATTTTTCTTCAAGATTCCTCAATTGTGTGGATCCTCAATCTATACAACTCTAGAACCTAAGACAAAGATCGCTTAGTGAAATTCTTCAAGGCTCATCCGTCAAATTCCTCAAACTAGTTCTTTTGAAAACCTTCGAGAACGCATATGACCTCTCCAAATTCCTCGCAACTATACTGCTCACGGTACTCATGTCCATTCTTTGAATCACTAGGTTCTAATCAACTTAACTCATTTGCGCTGTTCCTCGAAGAAAAGTTGCATACTTCTTCGAGAATTCGATTGTTCAAATTCCTTAGTCAAGAATATGGCGAAGGAAAGAAGCCACGTAAAGGAGGAAAGAGGCCGAGGTCATGATGCGTTTGAGATTCCGGGAAATCTATGTTGATTATTGCACACTGATGAAGCCGAGTTCGCAAAGAAAACAAAAATCAGCGTAAGGTGCGATTCAAAGGATTGAAAGGAGATGGGCAAGGAATGGAGGAGTACGGATATGTTACTCCAAAGTACATGAAGAAATTCGCTCCCAATCCTCCATGCACAAGAGCTCCATTGGCACTGGTCAAGAAGTCGACCCCACCAAAGATCAAGCATGGTGAGGACTTTCTCAAGAATGGGCCAAGCGCCAAGCCAACGAGGCAGGTGAGGAAATTTAATGAGGACTCACACTATCTGCTGCCATCGAGGCCTCTGTCAAGCCAAGAAAATCTATGGCAAAGAAGCCCGCACACAAGCCAAGTGCTTCACCAGCAGTGCCCTCACGGCCAAGTTCTCATTTGTGCCCTCACGGCCAATTCCTCATGCAGCCCAGCTCCTCCCAAGTCCTCAAGAGCTCCTACAAAGTCCTCAAGAGTTCCGACAAAGTCCTCAAGACTTGTGCATCCGCCACGTACAAAGGACTGCAGCATCTTCATTATCTCCGTGTTTCAAGAAGTTCCTTAGCTGCACCAAATTCTTGTTGCCCTAACTCTGCAAGACTAAGGCCACAAATGGACGAGGTCCTCGCCAAGTCCTAAGAAGAAACAGTCGCCTTCCAAGAGCCACACGAAGATGATGAGGGTGATGATGATGAACTTACGGAAATCATCGAGACCGACAAGAAAGGGCCGCTAGAGCCAAAGGCACACCAATGTCAATGTTGTTGGATCCAAGAGCGATCCTAGACTACATTGATCTCGCACAAGGACCCAAACACTCCTATGCTCGACTTCAAGTCGACACCGCCAAAGTCATATGTCGACTCATTTCATCCAAGAGGAGAAATGGAAATTTGATACTGCCAGAGAGATCAAGAAATCGCAAAGATGTAAAAGAGAAACTGCTGAAGAAAAACGTTGTCAAGATGACAATCAAGAACTTATCAAGATGCGGTGACATCAAAGCCCTCAAATGACAAATTTGACTCCTATTATGCTGATTGGCAAGGAGCCAAAGTCGATTCGTCAACCGACGAAGAAGTTCACCAATGTTGCAGCCCCAACGCAACAAGAAATTCCTCAGTGGAGCCTCGGCCAACCGATCAAGAACATGCCAAGACCGCTTATGAAGTTCAAAGGTCAAGACAATGCTAGTTCCAGGTGATGACTCCATTCCACCGCTAAAGAAATTGCTGTGGCATCCACTAGTGGTGCGCTCAAGAAATCGAAGAAGTCAGGCAATCAGACGGGCCATACCGAGAAATTCAACCAGATTCCTCACTCCTCCCGCACCTACACCAACTCCAATCCTTCCATCGCATCCGATGAAGAAGACCAAGGCAGAGAACGAGCTGCAAAGTGAAGAAAAGGAAAGCATCTGCGCTTCAAATTCTTGACCCAAGAAGATGAAGACAATGACCACTCATTTGACAATCCAATTGATGATGTTCCAATTTCCTCCATGCCATCAAAGGACCTTGTTCCTTTTGGTGAAGATTATGAGATCCCAAGCGGATCTCGATGAAGAAAATCACTCTGCTTTGCTTCGTCGAGCAGATTGATGAAAAAATTGAAGTGGAAGCAATCCTTCAACCCCAATCATTTCCTCGCCTATGCCCCAGTTCACAAACCAAGAGGCCGTGTTGAGGAGATTGAAGAAGATGTGGATATTGGAAGTACAACGCCCGGTGATGAACGATGACTTTGAAAAGTCAAGATCCAAATTCTCCACTCTTCACCCCAATCCAACAGATTCCTCGGTCCCCGCTCCAACAGTTCAAATGGGCTCAAGAAACTCATCCCACTTCATCAGACATGAAGAAATTCCGGTCACTAGCGCCGATGAACTGCTGCTGCCGATCCTCAAACCGCACATGTAGAGGAACCATAAATTCCTCACCAAGAACACGAGATTGCGATTCCAGAGGTCGTGATGCAACTCATCGACACTCCATTGCCAAAGCCAAAAATCCATTCTCAACGAAACAAAAGTTCAAGGTCAAGACTTCTTTGGCAGCACGTTTTCTTCTGATTACAACCCATACGACTCTGCTCAGATAAGGAAGAGGCGCTTCGACCGCCAGTCAAGCCAACTTCTATTCCTCTGTGCTCTTCAACAAAGAAAAGTCTTCGATCATGCACATATTCCTCATGTGGACATGGAATCTCCGCCAGCTCGAGCGGTCCTCGGTGTTCTTCACGATGCAAGACTTCAATTTCAGATCGACATCTCGTGATTGGAATGAAGAACTCATTCTTCAATTCTATGCGACGCCGCACATCACCGGAGACGTCAAGATGTAAACTCATGGGTGTTGGACTGGATGTCCGAAAATACTCATTATAAGGCACTAGCAATCAATTGCTTCGTGCCTTACCACTCGATCCTCCCTTGATGGTGCTCGTTGTATCTACAACGAACCCGCTTTCAAATCACTACATGCAAGTGCCGATGAAGCCTTTGAAGCCTGGACAGCACCTCGAACCAAATTCCTCGTCAAGGAATTACTATATGTGCCTCTTGACCGTCTATCGGATTCGACGAAGACAATGAGTCCTATTAAAGGCCACGACTCCAATGATGAAGAAGTCGTTGGCATCATGAAGAATATGCTTTTCAATATCATTCATGGCATTCCGTGCCAACTTCCATGATTTCTTCATGAGGACTCGCGAATATTGCTATGTCACCTTTTGAGTCAAGCCTTATGCACCATGGATTATGAGGTTCATCGTGAAAAGGTCTTCACTCAATTATAAGGCCGATACTCGAACCATCGCAGCTACTTGCCCCGATTGAAGTCCTCAAACGGACATTTTCCTCGGTGATGATGACAAGGGCAAGGCTATCGCTATGATAGATGAGGGCATTCGTCCATTGGATGGTCGGGCCGCAAAGCTGCATCCTACTCCACCAATGATGACTCGCCACACATGACTCGCCACCAATACCTCACCAAGCAAAATCCTCAAGCCACAAAGACCTGTGGTGATGATCGATCGTGACTTACTCCTCGGTCTTCATCGGAAGGTTGATCGAAATCATAAATGGGTCAAGCGTCGTTTGGTTCAATTCTTCACAACATGACCTCTACACACAATGCGGTGAAGAAAAACCAATACTACCTCCATGAAACCTTCAACCGCACTGGGCTGTTCTTTCTAATGTCTACAATGCGGAAGAATCAAGACAATGGGTCTCAAGGAAGACTTTGGTGGTCCGCACCTCCACCAAGAAATACAAGAAGGTCAAAGTTCCTTCCTTGGTGGCTAGCTCCTATTCTTCATCACGAGACACCGATGAAAATGAAGACTTGAACGACATCTGCGGCAGGCCCTACTACGACAACCGACCCCAACAACGCCTGGCGCCCTACATCAACTTGAAATTCTTCTTGGGCGTTAGTCCTCGGTTCGATCCTTTTGGTCATTCGATGACAAAGGGAGAAATGTGAGTTAGTCTTCAAGCGGGTCTATTATATGGGCAATTTTTGTTAAGTTACAACCTCGTTCTTGAAACTTTTATTGGAGCGAGTTGTAATCTTAAACCCGATGTCGCCTCGATACTTTTGATGCATCTTTGTGCTCGATACTCTTGATGCGTTATTTTGCATGCCTGTTCCTCATTAATGTTATCGCACGCATGTCAATTTCATCAAGCACCATATTTCATCATGCATTTCAAATTCTTCATATTATATGTCAAATGCGTGTATGAATTACAAGATATAGGGGAAGGTCTCCATGATTCAACTCTTCAAATGTGCATTGCCTCAAAAGCAAATTCCTCACTATGCACATCTTCGTGGGGAGTTCTTCTATATCTTGCAATCAAATTCCTCAATATCAAGATTTACACTTCATATGTTTATCCTGTTGAAAACTTAACCTATATTGTCATCAATCACCAAAAGGGGAAATTGTAAGTGCATCTAGTGCCCTTAGTGATTTTGGTGTATTGAAGACTTATAGGTTAAGGGACTAATGTGTTTGTGAGTGTACATGTGTCTATAAGTCTATGAGGAGTTTGATATTTACAGAGAAAGTCGACCCTAAAATGAAGTTCTTCGATCAAGACTTTGATATTCAAGACTTTCAAGACTTTGAAAGTGAAGAAATTGGTGTGACCTTGAAGACTTGGTATTCATTTGAGGAACATGAAGCGTGAAGACTTTTGTCTTCGTAGTTTCGTTTTCTCTTTCTTGAGTCATAGGAAACACCGTCTTTGTTAAAGGGGTCGAGGAAATACTAAGGAAAATTTTCCATGTGATGCTCAACTCAAAATCCTACACCTACCAATCCCTTCGAGTGAAGCCTTTGAAATCTCATACGATTCGGTCAATTTCTTGATGATGAGACGAAGTTCTTCTAGTCACGAGGAATTTGTTCGACCGAGGAGTTAGGAATTCGCCAGGCGGATTGCCTACACAAATGAGGAACATGATAGCTCGAGGAATTTGAGAATCAAATTTCCGACCATTGCCGTGTCTTCTTGGCCACCTGTCCCAAAATATCTTATCCACCTAACGGTCATATCATTGAAGGGCATTTATGTCTTATCATGTCGGGCTGCTCCCTAGGCTATAAATAGCCGCCCCCTACAACCACTAGCTGGCTGGCTGCTCCGAGAGAACTTGACACTTGTCATTTGAAAGCAACCCATCCTCCGAGGACTTTGAGCAAAATCATCGAGTGAGGAAAACCCAAAACCAAACCCCTACAAACCCAAAGTGATTGAGCATCATGAATAGATTGATCTGCGTGGATCCGACGCTTGTTACCTTTGAAGATTGTGCTTCTTCCAGACGGTTAGGCGTCATGGTCTAGAGCATCCAAGAGGAATTGTGGATCGCCGAGTGACCAAGTCTGTGAAGGTTTGGAAGTCGCTCAAGACTTACCACGAGTGATTGGACGAGGTCTGTGTGACCTTAGTTCAAGGAGAATACGTGAGGACTTCGTGTCCGAAGTGTGTGTTCGCCGATCGGGTGTCCGGACTGTGTCCTCAAGTTTAAATACTCACCGCTCCAACAGACGTATAACCGAGACAATAGCTTGAACTGGTCTACCAAATCATTGTCTTCACCAATCTAACTGGTTCTATTTCCTCAACTCTTTCATTTCCTCATTATCGTGTTGAGTGTTCGTTCATATCTGTGTTTGAAGACTTTGATCAAGACTTTCTCAATTTCCTCGTTCAATTTCTTCACCGTTTGTCTTCATCTTGTGCTATCCCGTGTTTACGCTTTTCGCTCTTTGATTGTCTTCATTTCATCATGATGACCATGCCCGCATTCTCTTATGCTTACTTCGAGTACTTATTCATTGCAAGTAGTTCTTCACTTAGGAATTTCCTCACTGGATAATTCCTCATTGAAGAATTCATAAAAATCGCCTATTCATCCCCCCTCTAGTCGATATAACGCACTTTCAGTGTCCGGCAGTGGCAAGCTCATTGCCTTGGGATTTACCATGTCGAATACATTGCGATCACGTGGACATCGGTCCATTATCAACGAGGGTGGAAGAAAGATAAGTGGCAACGTGACGAGTCACTGTGTTAAAATAGATGATGCTCATATTTCAGGGTATCGAGTCATACTTATTTGGCTAGCGTGTATTTTTCTCTCTCTCCCGTTGCAACGCACGGGCATGTTTGCTAGTATATATATACATGCCCATAAGGCTCAAGCAATAAAAAACAATTCGACCAATCCTTTTCTATTCCTTAACAAGTGTCAAGATAATTCTTGATGGGTGGTTCCACCCAGTGGCGGCGCCAAGAATCGAAGGGAATCAGCATCACGCCCCAGGCAGCTGACCGGGCTGCCTGGGGCCTGTCTCCGGCGCTGGTTCCACCACGGACCAAGCTTGATCCTCAATAAATTGTGAAAAACCCCTATGCATCACCTGTCAATTCTAGGAATTGAACTCGGGTCGTTAGGCCGCACAACCGCATGCCCAACCACTGAGCCAAGGCTCTCCTGATATCTGATCAGCACGTTTGTGTGCAGTTATTTTTTTCCTCCTGATTTTGGGTTTCTCTCTATTCTTGATTATATTCTCTATTTGATTTGCATTTTTAACATAATATACCAAAAAAGGCTTTCGCCCCGCTTTAAGCAAACCGTCAGAAGCCAACATAATATATAAGCTTCAAAACCATTACCTGCATGGCCAGAACTTCAAACTCACCATTCCCAACTACATAAAAGCAGTCGCCTTCACCACCCTGCATTATACAATCTTCTTATTGTATACTTCTAAGCAGCCTCAAAATGTCATTAAAAGACGTAATGAAAAGTGGGGGATAATAACCTGCTGCACCACTATATCCCCGGGTGTTGCCTCAACCCGTTGCATGCAATCAAGTAAAACATTATGTTGTGAATCAGTGAGCTTTCTGAAGAGGAAATGATCATGTAGTATCCTCTCAATATGTGCCTTTGTATCATTTTGTTTATAGGATTTGTCAGCAGTAGGAGATAATAAGAAATCCTGAACTAAATTTTGCACAATGGAAAAGTGGGTAGACCTTACTTGCTCTTCCCATGTCTTGCGATGTGATGGAGATGGAGGAGTCCATAGTTGACCATTTTCCAGAGAACTTCCAATAGCTCTCAACCGTGCACGTGATAGATCATGCCTGGAACGCTGGTTATTGGGGTTCAAACTTGTGATGGATGGTGATTCAGAGCCCACCAGTTCTACTACTTGCTGTGATGGTTGTAAAGACACCTTCAATACGGTATGGGTGGAACCACTCTGTTGAAAGACGAGGTTTATCCACGTGATCAAATAAAATAACTGCTATGGAAGCTACACAGGAAACTATAATGATAAATCCATACATCAGTTAACCCGTTAATATGTACAAGTATGATTGTGATGTCATCCGTACGAGTTTCATACTGCAGCCAGAGACGATAGGACTCAGCAACAATTGCAGCACATGCATCACGAGGATCCTTGTATTTAGCAATCTGCAAATCCATCATCATAGAGTTGAATATACTGTCACACTATACATGAGAGTATTCACAACATGTATGCAATGCAATAGGTGAAGAAGGGCTTGATCTCTAATATATACTCCCTCCACAACTTTTTGTAAGACATTTTTAGAGTCCATGACAGTGTTAAAAAAACATCTTATATTAAGTTACAGAGGGAGTATATCTCTACTATTCCAGCGAAAAACTTGGTGCTCCCAGGATATTCAGAAACTAAATTAAGAATCACACAGACAACCACGGATTAGCAGCAGTAGATGGGCTTTACCATGTCTACGACTGTTTGGCTAGAAAGAAACTCGAAAACTCCGTCACTAGCAATAACGAAGAATGGATGGCTGGCACTGAGCTCCAGGATAAAAATTTCAGGATTTGCGACGACGCCAATTGATTCAGCAACAGAATCTCCAATACTACGAGTAAAAGCAGTTCCCGGATACATGCCATTTTCCACCCACAACCTTGGAGGATCGCCATCGTCACTTTCCTCGTTGCCCCAACACTGAACATCTGGATTCTTTAGTCCTTCTATTTGATCCAATGTCAGAACCCTGGCACCACACTCCTTGACCCTTTCGACCTCATCGGTCCGGTAAGGAGTTTGATCTATGGACAGGTCAACAGCAATAATATACTCTCCTCTTTTCTCAGCAATAAGAGCACGTGAATCGCCTGTATTTGCAATGTACAATGTTTTGCCCCTCACCAGTATAGTGATCGCGGTAGTACCACTCATGGAATCATCCAAGCTGTCCGCATGGAGCTGAGAATTTGTTGCCAAGAAAGCAGAATGAAGAGCCTGAACAGCATCAGTACGAAACCGGCTATCCCGGAGCAAGTTTTCACACAATCTTCGTTTCACGAACTGCGAGCACTGAGCTCCATATTCCCCATGACCATCAAATACACCAAAGAAGTGGTCATCAGGGCTTGTTCCAAATGGAGTGTGTATGCAGAAGCTATCTTGGTTTGGTTTGTCCAATGACTCTGGGTAGTAACCTCTCTGAGACAAATAGGAGTATCTCAGGTCATAGTTTCCCAACGGGACTTGAACTTTGCGCGAACCTTCTGGAGGAAGAAACTGTGAAGAGACCCTTGA
Source organism: Aegilops longissima (assembly GCA_021605205.1). Taxonomy (NCBI): domain Eukaryota; kingdom Viridiplantae; phylum Streptophyta; class Magnoliopsida; order Poales; family Poaceae; genus Aegilops; species Aegilops longissima. The sequence goes on from CM038681.1 coordinate 292,014,230, forward strand.
GAGACGATTAATACCAACATTTGATTCCCTTGTAATGTTCATTTGGCCGAATCCATCATCTCCCTCTAGATCATCAGAAGAGCCATCTGAAGCACTAGAATCTATCTTTGCCCTTCCCCAACTTGATTTTCCCCTTGACTCTCTTCGGGAGTCAGGTGTTTGATTAAAACACCCGTGGGAACGCAAACATCCCTTAAAATGTGAACAAAAACAACACTTCGAAGGTGAGCAGCCCATCAGATGTAAAACCAGCTTGGTAAGGGCCAAGAGGCAGAAAGAACATGAACACTCAGAATTCTCCGATCCAGCAATAAACGATGGACCGACAAGACCAATTTCAAGAAGCTGTCAACATATACTGAATCCGAGAACTCAGAGCGCCACACTCTGTAGATGATACTTATTTCCTTACGTATCAGAAAAGTTCATATGCTCACCTGAAATTTTGAAAAAAGAATACTAAACAATTCAGGCATAACCCCAATACCGAAAAAGGCTTTCGCCCCGCTTTATATATAAAGCAAACCACCAGAGGCCGCCCTCAGAAGTCATAACCCCATTATAAGTTACAAGCGAACTATTTGGAGATATTATTTCATAACAATGAAAATCTACCCATGAATTCTTATGGAAGCACAGATTTGGAAGAATACTAACTTAAGTGCAATAATAACATAATGATGAGAAAAGAATAAAAGAAGAAGCCAATCCTTGGCACTGTAGTGTTTAGTCCCTCAGTAACAGGAACTCGGCTTTTGTGTGTAGGAGTGTAAGCATGCAACTGGTAGATCATAGCATTTAAAAGATAGGGCACCCTCTTCTAAAATAACATGATGGAAGAACTGAATTTAATTGGCATTTCAATCAAATGGAAACACTGCAAAACAACTCTCTTATTGGACAATAAATAAAATGATTGATAAAGAAATAGCTCAAAATCTAAATAACATACCATATAACAATTGAATCTTGGAAAACACAGAAACATTGAGAGCAAAACATGCATTACCCTAAGATTTGACCAATCAGACACTCACCAAGAAAACTATTTACAGAAAACTTAAGATATGTAGCTCTACTAATAATGTGAATCATCTGAAGTCGTCAACTCCAAGCAGAAGAAGCTAACACATAGGAGGAGGACTACTAATGCGTACATGTTATTCAAAAATGAAAATTTTGGCAATGGTAATTGGAAAGAGTAAATTACATCATTCCCTGCGCGTTCGTGGAACTCTTCTATTTTTGGTTTGCGCGACTGGGATGCTGTTTTGCTGCTCCCTTATCTCCTGATAGTGGAACCCGGTCTATTTTTAGAATGGATCATGGAAAAATGTCCAACCAGTCCTATTTATTTGAGAATATTATAAAAAATAATGAATTTTTTTGTTAAGCTTTTTCATTTTTCATTGCGATTTCTTGTAACTGTTGTCTTACAAACAAAACAGTCAAGTGCATTTATCTATGAAAGGCATATACTTTACTAAGCCTCTATGTAATTTCGACTTAGAGAAAAAACTCACCCACAAAAAAACTGAAAAAACTGGAAGCAATCCTAGTGTGGAGCAATATAATGACTAAAGATTTGTGGTGCCGTTAAAGAAGTGCAATATACATATCAAGTTCATTTAATGTTCTTAAAAAACTTCAATCATTATAGCACAAAATATTGGGAAAATCTTGATCAATTCAAAAGGTAAATTGATTCAGACAAAAAATGTCATTAAGTAAATGTTACTGCAGTTCAAGTACGCAAGAGAGGGCCTTTAACTCCCCCCACCACAACGTTCAAAGAATCTTTCTCTTTTCTTCGAAGAAGCAGCAGCAGCCAGACGTGCTATTTATTGCCAAAGAAAAGAATCTCATATGGATATGGTCCTAAAGAAATTCTACAGTGGAAAAAGAAGAGAAAAGAAAAGAAAATCCTGATAGCAGAGTTCCCTTGTGTACGAAATAATTACACAATCGCATTATAAGCACAATATCGAGTAAGCACAGCCAAAACAAAAAAAAAGCAAAAAAAACTGAGCTGTTCTTCAAAGAAAAATACAGTAGTTGCCAGGTACCTGACTTGGGATAATGATAGATCATTCTGCAATCACGACTACTATGAACTCGGCACTCCCAAGTCCCAACTACCAGAACTTAGAAGAAAGGAGGAGAACGGCCATGGAACTTACGGACGTTGCTCGCGAAAAGTGGGGAATCTGCGGCAGCATACGGACCTGTAGCCTTCGTGGGAGAGAGAGGGAGGGAGGGGGGAGTTTGTGAGGTGGGTAGAGGAGGGAAGCAAGCACGGCAGACAGGAGCGGAGAAAATGAGAGGAGGGAGGTGTGTGTGGTGGTCGTCAAGTAGGGAGGAGCAGAGGAACGTATTACTCCTACAAGATTAAAGAAGGAATCAGGGGAAGGCGAGGGGAAGGATGAGGCGGGGAAATGGAATCCCACGAGAAACACGAATCATTTTTTCAAGAAAAGATATCAAAGTGCATCTTTCTAAAAATTATCAAGCAAAACAGAAGGTACAATGAGAATACGGCTGATAGAAAATAAAATGGATCGTTCCTAAAAAAAATGGAACAAATTAGATTTGGGGCGGCTCCGGTTAACCTGACACTGGAAAAGACTTATAGATGGGCTTAAATTAGTGACGGACAAGGTCAGATACCCGCCACTGCTTTTTAGGAAATATATTATTGACGGGTAGAAGTAAAAGTCCGAAGTACATAGCAGTGGCGGGCAGAAATTACAACATGCCACTCTTAAATTCTTCCAAATTTGTTGGCGGGCTAAATACAACAGCGGCGGGCAACGGCCAAAAAATTTGCCCGCCATAGCATTATTTGGGTAAACTGTGTAATTCTTTTTCATAGTTTCCAAAAATTGGAGTGGCGGGTGTTGTAAGCCACCCGCCACACATATTTTAAGTCTAAAAATTCTTGAAAAAATAAATTTGCTAAACCCACAATAGTCTCAAATTTGAGCATGGGGTTTTGAATGGTGTGTATTAATCATGAAAAAAAATGTGAAAGAGTATTTTGCCCTTTTTAGTGGTTGGAAAATCAGTTAATGCCTTCAAATTAGCAGATCAACTTGAAAAGTGGCCAAATTTGAGCATGGGTCTTTGGATGGTGTATATTAATCTTAGAAAATATTTAAGTTTAAAATATATAAAATAAAGTTGTGCATGGCAGGCGGTGTTTTCTGTTTGAAACCTTGACACTTTGTGGGAGAGTGTCTGATTTGTACACGAGGTGCATCAAGTTTTTGCCTTAACACTCTCAAATTTTTACCATGCCCCTACGAGTGCCCAATGAAGACACCATGCCAAATTTCGTCCCTTTCGAAGCTCATTTGCACGGGATTTTCTACCGAAGAGTCTTTAACCTTTTTTACTGGTCGGAAAATCAGTTAATGCCTCGAAATTAGCATACCAACTCGAAAGGTGGTCAAATTTGAGTATGGGGCTTTTTATGGTGCGTATTAATTATAGTAAAAAAATTTGGAGTTCAAAAGATTTTAAGTATGGAGCGGTGTGTGGCGATGTCTACTACGCAACTTTCTTCTTGTACATTTATTGGGCATCCAAGCGTGGAGTTTTGTAGGACGGTAACAAATTTCCCTCAAATGGATGACGTAAGGTTTATCAATCCGTGAGAGATGTACGATGAAGATAGTTCTCTCTCAAACAACCCTGCAATCAAATATAAAAAATCTCTTATATCCACAACACACCCAATACATTAATCAATTGTATAGGTGCACTAGTTTAGCGAAGAGATGGCGATAGAAGTGTAGTATGGATAGTAGAAATAGGTTTTTGTCATATAAACAAATAAAAATAACAAAGTAACAAGTAACCAAAGAAGGTAAAATGGTGTCTCAATACTTGGAAACACTAGGGTTCATACTTTCACTAGTGCAACCTCTCAACATCATTAACATAATTAAACCACATGATAATCCATTAAATTGCAGTAAAAATTCACTCCAAAGTTTCTATTTCTATCGGAGAAAGTAGCATGAAATCACATAGGTAGCAAACCACCTCAAAGTTGTCTTTTCAATCAATCTATTGAACCACCCCCAAAGTATCACATATAGTTCTAGAGGTCGTACTATGACAACATCATATGATACCATCATTCAACCTTTATGCTTAGTGTACCCCAATGTCACCTTGGGTATCTACAAGTTAATTATTAGACAAGTATCAAGTGGTTTTAAATCCAAAGTATTCTATCTAGCATAAAGAAAATTCAAAGAACAAAACTCAATTCACCACGAAAATAAGAGAGGGAGGTGAACATCATATGATCCAACTTTAGTAATAAAGCTCATGATATAATCAAGATCGAATCCATCTAGAACATGGGAGAGAGGTTGAACACATAGCTACTAGTACATACCCTCAGCCTCGAGGATGAACTACTCACACATCACCATGAGAACGGAGGAGAAGTTGGTGGTGATGTTGATGACAGAGATGTCCCCAGCGGCCTCCAGGCGCAACTAGAGCGGAGGGGGCACGGGAACCTCCTCCTCCTCCTCCTCCTTCTTCCCTTGACCTGTCGGGAGAGAGGGAGATCTCCCCTAGATTGGATCTCTCTTCTGTCTTCTCTTTTTCGCGTCTGTTTTCTAGCCTTTCACCATTTCTTTATAGCCGGAGATTCGTAACTCCGATCGGGCTGAAACAAGCTCAAGAGGCGTGACCAGGGGTAGGCCACACCCCCAGGGCTTGTGGAGCCCTCGGGCACCATCTTGCATTGATTCTTTTTTCCAAAAATCACATATATTTCATAAAAAATCGCCGTAAATCCCCGTGGCACTTTAGCATTCCTGGATATTGATATCATGTAAAACAAAAAAACATGCAGAAAACAGGAACTAGCACTGGGCACTAGATTAATAAATTAGTCCATAAAAATAATATAAAAGTGCACCCAAACCATATATATTTGACGTAAACATAGCATGAATACTTCATAAATTATAGATATGTTGGAGACGTATCAACATCCCCAAGCTTAATTCCTGCTCCTCATTGAGTAAGTAAATGATAAAATAATTAATTTATGTAGTGTGAATGCTAGAATAGAACAAACGTTTGATCACATAGGCAATGATAATTCTAATAACAGTAGCATCATTCCATTAACTTCAACATATCATAAAGTGGTAATGAAGTATCTCGCAATCTTTCAAGACTATACTGCAAACATAAAGAAATCAATGAATTAAGGATGATGACTAGGTACCCCAATTTGAAAATAACCATCATACTTATACAATGCTCAACAAATTTCTATTAGAAGAATGCATACAAAGCTAAGAGTGATCCTCATGCTCAATACGTGGTGCCAAAAAAGAGAGAACATGGAATTGACTCAACATGAAAAGTAAATAGATACGCTCTTTTCGCACACGAACATATCACGTGTACCCTCGATGCCGGGGGTGATACACCGCAGCTCACGCCGAAGGAGTCTCACCGGAAGCGCGATTCGCAAGACGATCGGAGAGAACTTTTGAGGACCCGAACCCCACACACTCGGGAGCAATCCCATCGGGGAGTGTGGCGGCTATGGGTTGCCCTAGGTCGGTCAAGCCGTCCCTAGAGCCTCGTTATTCGCAGCTCTCCAACACGAAGAACGAGGGAGCAAGAAATAGGTAGAGACAAAAATGTGGATGAAAAGGTGGTAGATGCCTTGCGATTGTGTGTTGTTGTTTCAATTGGCCGTCACCCCTTATGTATATAAGAGGCGGCTGGACTTCCCATGCAAGGAAAGGTTTGGATTCACGTATAAAACCCTAGTTTGGGTGCAACTCGGACTCTGAACTTTCCAACACAGTTCGGTTTAAAATTTTACTGCACCTTGCGGGTCACTTTTGAGGCAGTTAACGATCTCAGATGAAAATGTGACCAAAAGAAATTTTAACCGTTTTGACGAGACAAACAACTTTCATGTTGAACGTTTTTTGATTTGAGGCTTTCTTGAGGGTTTCCTGGATTGCTTTCTGAAGTATACAACAGAGAATTTAATATCCGGATGATAGCCCCCAGTGTCCGGCCATCTACTGCAGCAGCTATATATTAAGCTGGTCTCTTTGGCGCCCCCGTGCAAGCCTCATATGACTTCAGATCACGATGAGTCCAAAAGAGAAGTTGATAATATCAAAGAGGAGAACAAAAGTCCTATTGCACAGTTCACCATCGAAGGTCATCTTGAGGGGAAAATTGGCCAGCAAAATGGTACAAAATATCCTGGGGCAAACTTCAGCAACACATTCTTTTGGCTCTTGAGGTTGCATACGATCTCAGATGAAGATGACCCAAACATCAAAGTTGTTCATTTATATGATACGAAGATTCCATATGTTGATAACTTTTTCATTTGAGGTCATATTAAATATGTTCTCTGTTGTGCCAAAAACTGGTGTGAACAAATACCCACCCTGTTTTTCGGTAAAGCTTGCGTGCCGAAAAATAACTTCCAATGAGTTTATTCTAAGGAAGATGTCAACACTCCATCAGCAATTCATATGTGCTTAGGGAGATAATTATATATCGACCATGTCTTTGCTTAGGGCGATAGTTTTCTATCAGCCATGTCTTTGCTTAGGGCGATAATCATATATTGGTTGTTGCCTATCTAGGCTTCTTGCCACACACTTGGGTGGTACTTTTCAAAATATTTACCGTTGAGAGCTCGAGGTAATAATGTCCCTTGTATGGATTCCACCAAATATGAGTTTTCGGGAACCACCCTTGTAATCTTAAATGGACCTTCTAAACTTGGAGACCACTTCCCGAATTTTCTATCTTTTGAACCAATTGGTAGGAGTACCTTCAAGACAAGATCGCCAACTTGAAAATTCTTCAACTTGACCTTCTTATTGTAATCTCTTGCCACCCTCTACTTCTATCTCTATGGCCTTCAAAGAAGCCAAACATTTATCGGCGACTTCATTAATATTGTCCATAATCAAGTTATAGACGTCCACCGCCGATAACTCATTTTGTTTGGCTATTCTTAAAGCATTCAAATTCATTTCCACTGGCAAAACGACATCTTGATCGTATACGAGATCATATGGAGTTACCTTTGTAGCACCATGCCTTGAGATTCTGTGTGCCCACAAAGCTTCGGACAATAATTCATGCCTTCTCCTTGGATTATCCTCAATCTTCTACTTGATGAGCTTGATTAGTATTTTATTGCTAGACTCAGCTTGTCCATTGGATTGGGCATAATATGGAGAGGAATTGAGCAACTTTATCTTATATGATTTGGATCCTTAGTTAATGTTTGAGGAATGCCGACTCTATGAATAATGTGCTTAGTTATGAATTGAATTACCTCTGTATGCGTCATATTTTTTAGAGGTATTGCTTCAGACTATTTAGTGAAATAATCAGTTGCCACCAACACGAATTGATGCCCTTCCGAAGAAGGATGAATCTCTCCAATAAAGTCTAATCCCCAACCTCTAAAAGGCCACAAGTTGGTAATAGGATGTAACATAGTAGCGGGAGCTAATTGAATATCACCAAATGATAGAGGCAAGGGTGTCCCGATGTTTCGATGAGATAGCAATCGTTTTCTGTGGGAGTCGACTTTGACGATCCGACTACGAACGTGCGAAGACGTCGCGCCTTAGCAATCGCTAAACCAACTTCCGAGGGGTTATTGACCACACCGGAGCACGATCAACATGACCACGAGGGTCTATTTCCTGCGAGCAAACGAAGAACAAGCAAGAAACTAAGATTGCAATCTGGATATTGCGAATAAAAGAGGAAAGCTTTATTAATGAAGGTGGGGTTCTGTGGCGCTTTGTGCAGTCGTTGAACACAAACGAAGTACGCGAAGTTTCAGCTATGGCGAACTTTTAATCTAAACAAAACCCAAAGTCTAAATGATGCCCTAGGGGCTGTATATATAGAGGAAGAGGGGGGATTTGTGGCCCTTGGAGGAGGGTGCAAACCCACCCTAACTCTTGTTCCCCACATCAGACTCTAAAAACAGCCTATATTGAAGTATTTCGAAATTACATGGGCCTGGCCCAAAAATAAGGTGACGCAGCACCTAGAATAGCCTCTGGACAAAAATTATGAAGTGGCATCTTGTATATTTCGTCCAAGGCTTCATGCACTCATTATGGTGGCTTCAAAGTCCTGAAATCATCACTTGAAACTTCGTTCTTGTCTCCCTTGCGCATGCCATCAACTCCATGCTTGTTCTTGTTGGGAAACGTAGTAATTTCAAAAAAAATCCTACGCACACGCAAGATCATGGTGATGCATAGCAACGAGAGGGGAGAGTGTTGTCCACGTACCCTCGTAGACCGAAAGGGAAGCGTTAGCACAACGCGGTTGATGTAGTCGTACGTCTACACGATCCGACTGATCAAGTACCGAACGTACGGCACCTCTGAGTTCAGCACACGTTCATCCCGATGACGTCCCTTGAACTCCGATCCAGCCGAGTGTTGAGGGAGAGTTTCGTCCGCATGACGGCGTGGTGATGATGATGATGTTCTACCGATGCAGGGCTTCGCCTAAGCACCGCTACATTATTATAGAGGTGGACTATGGTGGAGGGGGGCACCGCACAGGGCTAAAAGATCAAACAATCAATTGTTGTGTCTATGGGGTGCTCCCCTGCCCCCGTATACAAAGGAGCAGGGGGAGGAGGCGGTCGGCCAGGGAGAGGCGCTCCAAGGGGGAGTCCTACTCCCACCGGGAGTAGGATTCCCCCCCTTCCAAGTAGTAGGAGTAGGAGTCAAGGAAAGGGGAGAGAGAAGAGAAGGAAGGAGGGGGCGCAGTCCCTCCCCTTAGTCCAATTCGGACTAGGCCTTGGGGGGGCCCCAGCCTCTCCTCTTTCTTTCTGCTAAAGCCCAATAAGGCCCATATACTCCCTGACGAATTCCCGTAACTCTCCGGTACTCCAAAAAATACCCGAATCACTCGGAACCTTTCTGATGTCCGAATATAGTCGTCCAATATATCGATCTTTACGTCTCGAACATTTCGAGACTCCTCGTCATGTCCCCGATCTCATCTGGGACTTCGAACTACCTTCGGTACATCAAAACACATAAACTCATAATATAACCGTCATCGAAACTTTAAGCGTGCGGACCCTACGGGTTCGAGAACTATGTAGACATGACCGAGACACGTCTCCGGTCAATAACCAATAGCGGAACCTGGATGCTCATATTGGCTCCCACATATTCTACGAAGATCTTTATCGGTTAAACCGCATAACAACATACGTTGTTCCCTTTGTCATCGGTATGTTACTTGCCCGAGATTCGATCGTCGGTATCTCAATACCTAGTTCAATCTCGTTACCGGCAAGTCTCTTTACTCGTTCCATAATACATCATCCCGCAACTAACTCATTAGTTGTAATGCTTGCAAGGCTTATAGTGATGTGCATTACCGAGTAGTCCCAGAGATACCTCTCCGAAAATCGGAGTGACAAATCCTAATCTCGAAATACGCCAAACCAACAAGTATCTAAGGAGACACCTGTAGAGCACCTTTATAATCACCAAGTTACATTGTGACGTTTGGTAGCACACAAAGTGTTCCTCCGGTAAACGAGAGTTGCATAATCTCATAGTCATAGGAACATGTATAAGTCATGAAGAAAGAAATAGCAACATACTAAACGATCAAGTGCTAAGCTAACGGAATGGGTCAAGTCAATCACATCATTCTCCTAATGATGTGATCCCGTTAATCAAATGACAACTCATGCCTATGGTTAGGAAACATAACCATCTTCGATTAACGAGCTAGTCAAGTAGAGGCATACTAGTGACACTCTGTTTGTCTATGTATTCACACATGTATTATGTTTCCGGTTAATACAATTCTAGCATGAATAATAAACATTTATCATGATATAAGGAAATAAATAATAACTTTATTATTGCCTCTAGGGCATATTTCCTTCAGTCTCCCACTTGCACTTGAGGCAATAATCTAGATCACATCGCCATGTGATTTAACATCAATAGTTACATCACCATGTGATTAACACCCATAGTTCACATCGTCATGTGACCAACACCCAAAGGGTTTACTAGAGTCAATAATCTAGTTCACATCGCTATGTGATTAACACCCAAAGAGTACTAAGGTGTGATCATGTTTTGCTTGTGAGAGAAGTTTAGTCACGGGTCTGCCATATTCAGATCCGTATGTATTTTGCAAATTTCTATGTCTACAATGCTTTGCACGGAGCTACTCTAGCTAATTGCTCCCACTTTCAATATGTATCTAGACCGAGACTTAGAGTCATCTAGATTAGTGTCAAAACTTGCATCGACGTAACCCTTTACGACGAACCTTTTGTCACTTCCATAATCGAGAAACATATCCTTATTCCACTAAAGGATAATTTTGACCGCTGTCCAGTGATCTACTCCTAGATCACTATTGTACTCCCTTGACAAACTCAGTGGTAGGGTATACAATAGATCTGGTACACAGCATGGCATACTTTATAGAACCTATGGCCAAGGCATAGGGAATGACTTTCATTCTCTTTCTATCTTCTGCCGTGGTCGGGCTTTGAGTCTTACTCAATTTCACACCTTGTAACACAGGCAAGAACTCTTTCTTTGACTGTTCCATTTTGGACTACTTCAAAAACTTGTCAAGGTATGTACTCATTGAAAAAACTTATCAAGCGTCTTGATCTATCTCTATTGATCTTGATGCTCAATATGTAAGCAGCTTTACCGAGGTCTTTCTTTGTAAACTCCTTTCAAATACTCCTCTATGCTTTCCAGAAAATTCTACATTATTTTCGATCAACAATATGTCATCCACATATACTTATCAGAAATGTTGTAGTGCTCCCACTCATTTTCTTGTAAATACAGGCTTCACCGCAAGTCTGTATAAAACTATATGCTTTGATCAACTCATCAAAGCGTATATTCCAACTCCGAGATGCTTGCACCAGTCCATAGATGGATTGTTGGAGCTTGCATACTTTGTTAGCACCTTTAGGATTGACAAAACCTTCTGGTTGCATCATATACAATTCTTCTTTAAGAAATACATTAAGGAATGTAGTTTTGACATCCATTTGCCACATTTCATAAAATGTGGCAATTTGCTAACATGATTCGGACAGAGTTAAGCATCGCTACGAGTGAGAAAATCTCATCGTAGTCAACACCTTGAACTTTGTCAAAAAAAAAACTTTTTCGACAAGTCTAGCTTTGTAGATAGTAACACTACTATCAGCGTCCGTCTTCCTCTTGAAGATCCATTTATTCTCAATGGCTTGCCGATCATCGGGCAAGTCAACCAAAGTCCACACTTTGTTCTTATATATATGGATTCCATCTCAGATTTCATGGCCTCAAGCCATTTCGCGGAATCTGGGCTCACCATCGCTTCCTCATAGTTCGTAGGTTCGTCATGGTCAAGTAACATGACCTCCAGAACAGGATTACCGTACCACTCTGGTGCGGATCTCACTCTGGTAGACCTACGAGGTTCGGTAGTAACTTGATCTCGAAGTTACATGATCATCATCATTAGCTTCCTCACTAATTGGTGTAGGAGTCACAGAACAGATTTACGTGATGAACTACTTTCAATAAGGGAGCAGTACAGATTACCTCATCAAGTTCTACTTTCCTCCCACTCACTTCTTTCGAGAGAAACTCCTTCTCTAGAAAGGATCCATTCTTAGCAACGAATGTCTTGCCTTCGGATCTGTGATAGAAGGTGTACCCAACTATCTCCTTTGGGTATCCTATGAAGACACATTTCTCCGATTTGGGTTTGAGCTTATCAGGATGAAAATTTTCTTATAAGCATTGTAACCCCAAATTTTAAGAAACGACAACTTTGGTTTCTTGCCAAACCACAGTTCATAAGGTGTCATCTCAACGGATTTAGATGGTGCCCCTTTTTAACGTGAATGCAGCTGTCTCTAATGCATAACCCCAAAACGATAGTGGTAGATTGGTAAGAAACATCATAGATCGCACCATATCTAATAAGGTACGGTTTATGATGTCCGGACACACCATTAGGCTGTGGTGTTCCAGGTGGCGTGAGTTGCAAAACTATTCCGCATTGTTTCAAATGAAGACCAAACTCGTAACTCAAATATTCTCCTCCACGATCAGATCGTAGAAACTTTATTTTCTTGTTACGATGATTTTCTACTTCACTCTGAAATTATATGAACTTTTCAAATGTTTCAGACTTTATGTTTCATCAAGTGGATATACCCATATCTGCTCAAATCATCTGTGAAGGTCTGAAAATAACGATACCTGCCGCGAGCCTCAATATTCATCGGACCACATACATCAGTATGTATGATTTCCAACAAATCTGTTGCTCGCTCCATTGTTACGGAGAATGGCTTTTAGTCATCTTGCCCAAGAGGCATGGTTCATAAGCATCAAGTGATTCGTAATCAAGTGATTCCAAAAGCCCATCAGCATGGAGTTTCTTCATGCGCTTTACACCAATATGACCTAAACGGCAGTGCCACAAATAATTTGCACTATCATTATTAACTTTGCATCTTTTGGCTTCAATATTATGAATATGTGTATCACTACGATCGAGATCCAACGAACCATTTTCATTGGGTGTGTAACCATATAAGGTTTTATTCATGTAAACAAAACAACAATTATTCTCTAACTTAAATGAATAACCGTATTGCAATAAATATGATCAAATCATATTCATGCTCAACGCAAACACCAAATAACAGTTATTTAGGTTCAACACTAATCCCGAAAGTATAGGGAGTGTGCGATGATGATCATATCAATATTGGAACTACTTCCAACACACATCGTCACTTCACCCTTAACTAGTTTCTGTTCATTCTGCAACTCCCGTTTCGAGTTACTAATCATAGCAACTGAACTAGTATCAAATATTTAGGGGTTGCTATAAACACTGGTAAAGTACATCAATAACATGTATATCAAATATACCTTTGTTCACTTTGCCATCCTTCTTATCCGCCAAATACTTGGGGTAGTTCCGTTTCCAGAGACCAGTTCCTTTGTAGTAGAAGCACTTAGTCTCAGGCTTAGGTCCAGAATTGGGCTATTCACTTGAGCAGCAACTTGCTTGCCGTTCTTCTTGAAGTTCCCCTTCTTCCCTTTGCCCCTTTTCTTGAAACTAGTAGTCTTGTCAACCATCAACACTTGATGTTTTTCTTGATTTCTACCTTCGCCGATTTTAGCATTGCGAAGAGCTTGGGAATTGTTTTCGTCATCCCTTGCATACTATAGTTCATCACGAAGTTCTACTAACTTGGTGATGGTGACTAGAGAATTCTGTCAATCACTATTTTATCCGGAAGATTAAATCCCACTTGATTCAAGCGATTGTAGTACCCGGACAATCGAGCACATGCTCACCGCTTGAGCTATTCTCCTCCATCTTTTAGCTATAGAACTTGTTGGAGACTTCATATCTCTCAACTCGGGTATTTGCTTGAAATATTAACTTCAACTCCTGGAACATCTCATATGGTCCATGACGTTCAAAACATCTTTGAAGTCCCGATTCTAAGCCGTTAAGCATGGTGCACTTAAACTATCAAGTAGTCATCATATTGAGCTAGCCAAACGTTCATAACGTCTGCATTTGCTCCTGCAATAGGTCTGTCACCTAGCGGTGCATCAAGGACATAATTCTTCTGTGCAGCAATGAGGATAATCCTCAGATCACGGATCCAATCCGTATCATTGCTACTAACATCCTTCAACTTAGTTTTCTCTAGGAACATATCAAAAATAAAACAGGGGAGCTAAACACGAGCTATTGATCTACAACATAGATATGCCAGGACTAAGTTAAGGATAAATTAAAGTTCAATTAATCATATTACTTAAGAACTCCCACTTAGATAGACATCTCTCTAATCATCTAAGTGATCACGTGATCCAAATCAACTAAACCATGTCCGATCATCACGTGAGATGGAGTAGTTTTCAGTGTTGAACATCACTATGTTGATCATATCTACTATATGATTCACGCTCGACCTTTCGGCCTCAGTGTTCCGAGGCCATATCTGCATATGCTAGGCTCGTCAAGTTTAACCTGAGTATTCCGTGTGTGCAACTATTCTGCACCCGTTGTATTTGAACATAGAGCCTATCACACCCGATCATCACGTGGTGTCTCAGCACGAAGAACTTTCGCAACGGTGCATACTCAGGGAGAACACTTATACCTTGAAATTTTAGTGAGAGATCATCTTATAATGCTACCGTCGAACTAAGCAAAATAAGATTTATAAAAGATAAACATCACATGCAACCATAATATGTGACATGATATGGCCATGATCATCTTGCGCCATTGATCTCCATCTCCAAAGTACCGTCATGATCTCTATCGTCACCGGCATGACACCATGATCTTCATCATCTTGATCTCTATCAACGTGTCGTCACATGGTTATCTCACCAGCTATTGCTTTTGCAACTATTGCTATCGCATAGCTATAAAGTAAAGCAATTGCATGGCACTTGCATCTTATGCAATAAAGAGACAATCATGAGGCTCCTGCCAGTTGCCGATAACTTTAACAAAGCATGATCATCTTATACAACAATTTATATCTCATCACGTCTTGATCATATCACATCACAACATGCCTTGCAAAAACAAGTTAGACGTCCTCTACTTTGTTGTTGCAAGTTTTACGTGGCTGCTGCGGGCTGAGCAAGAACCGTTCTTACCTACGCATCAAAACCACAACGATAGTTCGTCAAGTTAGTGTTGTTTTAACCTTCTCAAGGACCGGGCGTAGTCACACTCGGTTCAACTAAAGTTGGAGAAACTGACACCCGCCAGCCACCTGTGTGCAAAGCACGTCAGTAGAACCAGTCTCGCGTAAGCGTACGCGTAATGTCGGTCCGGGCCGCTTCATCCAACAATACCGCCGAATCAAAGTATGACATGCTGGTAAGCAGTATGACTTGTATCGCCCACAACTCACTTGTGTTCTACTCGTGCATAAACATCTACGCATAAAACCAGGCTCGGATGCCACTGTTGGGAAACATAGTAATTTCAAAATATTTCCTACGCACACGCAAGATCATGGTGATGCATAGCAACGAGAGGGGAGAGTGTTGTCCACGTACCCTCGTAGACCGAAAGTGGAAGCGTTAGCACAACGCGGTTGATGTAGTCGTACGTCTACACGATCCGACCGATCAAGTACCGAACGTACGACACCTCCGAGTTCAGCACACGTTCAGCCCGATGACGTCCCTTGAACTCCGATCCAGCCGAGTGTTGAGGGAGAGTTTCGTCCGCACGACGGCGTGGTGACGATGATGATGTTCTACCGATGCAGGGCTTCGCCTAAGCACCGCTACAGTATTATCGAGGTGGACTATGGTGGAGGGGGGCACCGCACAGGGCTAAAAGATCAAACGATCAATTGTTGTGTCTATGGGGTGCCCCCCTGCCCCCGTATATAAAGGAGCAAGGGGAGGAGGCGGCCGGCCAGGGAGATGTGCTCCAAGGGGGAGTCCTACTCCCACCGGGAGTAGGACTCCCCCCCCCCTTCCAAGTAGTAGGAGTAGGAGTCAAGGAAAGGGGAGAGAGAAGAGAAGGAAGGAGGGGGCGCAGTCCCTCCCCTTAGTCCAATTCGGACTAGGCCTTGGGGGCGCCCAGCCTCTCTCTCTTTTCGCTAAAGCCCAATAAGGCCCATATACTCCTGACGAATTCCGTAACTCTCCCGGTACTCCAAAAATACCGAATCACTCGGAACCTTTCCGATGTCCGAATATAGTCGTCCAATATATCGATCTTTACGTCTCGACCATTTCGAGACTCCTCGTCATGTCCCCGATCTCATCCGGGACTCCGAACTACCTTTGGTACATCAAAACACATAAACTCATAATATAACCATCATCGAAACTTTAAGCGTGCGGACCCTACGAGTTCGAGAACTATGTAGACATGACCGAGACACGTCTCCGGTCAATAACCAATAGCGGAACCTGGATGCTCATATTGGCTCCCACATATTCTACGAAGATCTTTATCGGTCAAACCGCATAACAATGTACATTGTTCCCTTTGTCATCGGTATGTTACTTGCCCGAGATTCGATCGTCGATATCTCAATACCTAGTTTAATCTCGTTACCGGCAAGTCTCTTTACTCGTTCCATAATACATCATCCCGCAACTAACTCATTAGTTGTAATGCTTGCAAGGCTTATAGTGATGTGCATTACCGAGTAGTCCTAGAGATACCTCTCCGAAAATCGGAGTGACAAATCCTAATCTCGAAATACGCCAACCCCAACAAGTACCTTCGGAGACACCTGTAGAGCACCTTTATATTCACCAAGTTACGTTGTGACGTTTGGTAGCACACAAAGTGTTCCTCCGATAAACGAGAGTTGCATAATCTCATAGTCATAGGAACATGTATAAGTCATGAAGAAAGAAATAGCAACATACTAAACGATCAAGTGCTAAGCTAACGGAATGGGTCAAGTCAATCACATCATTCTCCTAATGATGTGATCCCGTTAATCAAATGACAACTCATGCATATGGTTAGGAAACATAACCATCTTTGATTAACGAGCTAGTCAAGTAGAGGCATACTAGTGACACTCTATTTGTCTATGTATTCACACATGTATTATGTTTCCGCTTGATACAATTCTAGCATGAATAATAAACATTTATCATGATATAAGGAAATAAATAATAACTTTATTATTGCCTCTAGGGCATATTTCCTTCAGTTCTTGCTCCAATGTTCATCCTTCTCCAAGCTTGGCCCTTCATTTGTAAGCAAAAAAAATTATCCAATTTAGGCAACATCATATTCTCATGAACATTAGAATCATTACCAAGAAATGAAAGTACCTGGTAATTTAATTGGCGTGCGCGAGCTCTAGTAATTGGTCCAGTATGTATAGTAGCAGGGGTTGTGGGTGTAACAATGGTATTGATGTCCTCATCATCCTCCCCTTCTTGAAATGAAGTCATCCTCGACGGAAGCTCATCTTCCTCACCCAAATAAGGCTTCAAATCTGCAATGTTAAAAGTGGGACTGACCCCAAAATCAGCAGGCACCTCAAGTTTATATGCATTATCATTTATTTTATCTGACACCTTAAAAGGACCATCAGCATGTGGCATTAGCTTTGATTTGCGCAAATTAGGAAACCTATCCTTACGCAAATGTAACCAAACAAGATCTCCAGGTGCAAAGACAACATGTTTTCTACCCTTATCTCCAGCAAGTTTATATTTAGCATTCATACGCTCAATGTTTTCCTTAGTTAACTCATGCATTTTTAAGATCAATTCAGCACGTTGTTTAGCATCAAAATTAACCTTCTCCAAAGATGGAAGAGGCAACAAATCAATGGGTGCACGAGGTAGGAAACCATACACAATTTCAAAAGGGCACATCTTAGTAGTAGAATGCAACGAACGATTATAAGCAAATTCAATATGAGGCAAGCATTCTTCCCACATTTTCTTATTATTCTTCAAAATAGCCCTAAGCATAGTAGACAATGTTCTATTGACTACTTCAGTTTGACCATCAGTTTGGGGGTGACAAGTAGTACTAAAAAGCAGTTTAGTCCCCAACTTGGCCCATAAACATCTCCAAAAGTGGCTAAGAAGTTTAGTATCATGATCTGAAACAATAGTATTTGGCACACCATGTAAGCGAATAATTTCACGAAAGAACAAATCAGCAACATTAACAGCATCATCGCTTTTATGACATGGTATAAAGTGTGCCATTTTCGAGAACCTATCCACGACAACAAATATGCTATCCCTCCCCTTATTTGTTCGAGGTAAACCTAAAACAAAGTCCGTAGATATATCCTCCCAAGGAACACTAGGTACAGACAAAGGCATATATAAACCATGAGGATTGAGTCGTGACTTAGCCTTTTGACATGTAGTGCAGCGAGCAACAAAACGCTCAACATCCCGTCTCATCTTTGGCCAAAAGAAATGTGTAGCAAGTATATTCTCCGTCTTCTTCATGCCAAAGTGTCCCATTAGTCCTCCTCCATGCGCCTCCTGCAACAACAAAAGACGAACAAAGCTAGCTGGAATGCATAGCTTGTTAGCACGAAACACAAATCCATCGTTAACGACGAACTTGTTCCATGTTCTACCTTCTTTACAATTCTGCAATACATCTTTAAATTCAGCATCATGCACATATTGATCTTTGATGGTCTCCAAACCAAATATTTTAAAGTCAATTTGTGAAAGCATAGTATAACGACGAGATAATGCATCAGCAATAACATTTTCTTTACCCTTCTTGTGTTTAATGACATAAGGGAAAGTCTCAATGAATTCAACCCATTTAGCATGTCTACGGTTCAGTTTAGCTTGACTTCTAATGTGTTCCAAAGATTCATGATCAGAATGTATAACAAATTCTTTGGGCCATAAAATGTTGCCATGTTTCTAAGGTCCGAACAAGAGCATATAACTCTTTATTATAAGTAGAAGAGTTCAGACTAGGCCCACTCAATTTTTCAGAAAAGTATGCAACATGTTTGCCATCTTGTAATAACACACCTCCTAATCCAATTCCACTAGCATCACATTCAAGCTCAAAAGTCTTATTAACATCAGGAAGTTGGAGTAAAGGAGCATGTGTCAACTTATCTTTCAATATCGTGAAGGCTTCTTCCTGTGTGGTACCCCAAACAAAAGGCACATCCTTCTTTGTAAGCTCATTGAGAGGTGCATCAATGGTGCTAAAATATCTCACAAAACGCCTATAGAAACCAGCGAGTCCAAGAAAACTCCTCACTTGTGTGACCGTTTTGGGCTGCGCCAACTTTCAATAGCTTCAATCTTGGCTTTATCAACTTCAATTCCCTGTGGAGTAACAACATAGCCAAGAAAATATACTCGGTCGGTGCAAAAGGTGCACTTCCCAAGGTTACCAAACAAACGTGCATCACGTAGAGCAATAAAAACAGCATGTAAATGTTCCAAATGTTCTTCCAAAGATTTGCTATAAATCAGTATATCATCAAAATAGACTACCACAAATCGTCCAATGAAAGAACGTACAACTTCGTTCATTAGTCTCATGAAAGTACTAGGTGCATTAGTGAACCCAAAAGGCATGACTAACCACTCATATAAACCAAAGTTAGTTTTAAATGTTGTTTTCCATTCATCTCCCAATTTCATACGAATTTGATGGTATCCACTACGCAGATCAACTTTGGAGAATATTGTAGAGCCACTCAATTCATCAAGCATATCATCTAGCCTAGGAATAGGATGACGATAACGAATAGTAATATTATTAATGCCTCTACAATCAACACACATACGCGACGTACCATCCTTTTTAGGCACTAGTATAATAGGAACAACACAAGGACTAAGAGATTCGCGTATATAACCTTTGTCGAGCAGCTCCTGTACTTGACGCATAATCTCCTTCATCTCCTCTGGATTGGTACGATATGGTGCACGGTTGGGTAGCGATGCACCGAGAATTAAGTCAAATTTGATGCTCAATCCCTCGAATAGGTGGTAATCCCGGTGGCACGTCTTGTGGGAAGACGTCAGCGAACTCCTGCAAAATGTTAGTGACAGTAGGGGCAAAGAGGAAGGCACGTCCTCGAATGAAAATAATGCCTCTTTGCAAACAAAAGCATAGCAAACAGATTTGCTAGAATCTAGCTCATCAACATCAGATTTTGTGGCAAGCAAACATGCACTTTTCAATTTAATTTCTGAAGCAACACTAGATGGTTTATTATTAGGCTTCATTTTTTGCTCAAATTCTTTTGCCACAATATGATTTTCACTCTTATTTTGCTCATGTTTTTCTTTATTAGCTCTATTAATATCATCTTTCAAAATGGAATCAGGAGTCATAGGAAGCAAAGTAATATTTTTATCCTTATGAACAAGAGTATACTGATTGTTTCTACCATGGTGTACAGAATTTTTATCAAATTGCCATGGTCTACCAAGTAATAAGGAACATGCTTGCATAGGTACCACATCACAATCAACATAATCAACATATGTAGAGATAGTAAAATGCACACGAACAGTACGTGTTACCTTAACCTTGCCGCTATTGTTGAACCATTGGATGTAGTAAGAATGTGGATGTGGTCTTGTGGTAAGAGTTAGTTTCTCTACCATGTCCATGCTAGCCAAGTTGTTGCAGCTCCCTCCATCTATGATGACGCGAATAGAACGTTCCTTCACAACTCCCTTTGTATGAAACAAATTATGCCTCTGATTTTGCTCAGCTTGTGTAACCTGCACACTCAAAACACGTTGAGCAACTAAACGTTCATACATGTCAGCATCTTCAGTAGCCATGTATTGCGTCTCATGATCAGAATCATCTCCACCGTGTTCTTCATGTGTAATAAGAGCCAAAGTCTCCTCATCATAGTCATTAGAGGACTCATACCCACCATCCTCAGTAGCAATCATCACACGCTGAGATTTGCATTCTCTCGCAAAATGTCTTCTTCCCTTACAATGACGACAAATAATATCACTTGTGTGCCCTGTTGACGCCATGGAAGAAGAAGAGCTCTGTGCAGGCCCGACAGGTGTGCTCTTGGCAGATAGTGGTGGTTGTGCCTGCTTTCTTGTATCACGGTTGGAGGTGGCACCTGAAGGAGGTGAAGGTGCAGTGGAAGTAGATGATGCACATGGTGTCCATGATGAAGGTCGACCTGCAGAAAAGTTAGTTCGCGCCAATGCCTGTCAATCCTGCACTTCACGTTCAGCTTTACAAGCAAGATGGTATAAACGAGTGATATTATTATAATCCTTATACTCTAGAATGGTCTCAATCTCTCTATTTAATCCACCCATAAAACGTGCAAGCATAGCTTCATTCTCCTCAATAATACCACATCTAATCAAGCGAGTTTGTAGTTCCTGATAATATTCTTCTACAGAATTTTTTCCTTGTCTTAAGCGCTGCAATTTTTGAAGTAATTCACGTTGATAATATGGTGGAACCCAACGAGTATGCATAGCAGTTTTCAAAGCAGACCAAGTAGCTGGAACGGGATATAATCTACAATGTTTAGACCACCAAACACATGCAAAGCTAGTGAAAGCACAAACAACAACAGGAACACGTCTCTCCTCAGGATATTGTAAATATGTAAATCGTTGTTTAGTTTCTAACTCCGAAGTAAGATATATATCAGGAACATATCTACCCTCAAATGGTGGAATATTCAATTTCAGTTTAGGGAGATGGTCATGATCTCGTACCTGAGGGGCAACCCTAACATTGCCATTATTTGCATGTGGGACGACACGGTGGTTGTGGTCTTTGGTGGTTGCACGTAGTTCGATTTTGATCAACCTCATCCTCGTAATCTCCCGCATAATCATCCTCCTCCACATCAGCAGCAGGAGCCATAGAAGTATCAACAGCAACGCCGGCAGTTTGGCCAGGCTGAAGAGGGACATGGCTCGCTTGACGGAGGGCTGTTTCCTGATGTGGAGGTAGTCGTTGCTGTTGTTGTTGCAGAGGTGCGGAAGGTGCAACCGGTGGTGGAAGACGCGCAAGCAGTTCATTAAATCTGTTATCAAGCTTTGTTTGAACATCTTCTCAAGGCCGATGATCTTCTCCATGGCCTCTTCAAATTGTTCAAAGACATCTTGCACTGTTCGGTCATCATTTCTTTGAAACTTATCATGAAGCTCCTTGTTCGTTAAGTTCTCCCATCAATCTAAATCGGCTTGTGATCCTGGCATGGTTAGCAGCAATAGAAACACACAAGAATATGATCCTATAGACTACTAACAAGTGGTGGTGGTGGTGGGTGTCACAAATCCGTCAAGAAAATCACAAATTCTTACCGTTCTTACCCAAAGAAGAAAGTGTGATCGGCAACCGATGTAGTCAAAACTCTCAAAGCTTGGATAGTGCGATTACGGGGAGAGTCAAGCGACGGTGTAGATGTATGTGGAGCTAGGAAGGCTTATGATATGGTAGCAAAAAGGGTCAGCAATAATCAATTCAGAGATGCAAAGTTGAATAAACGCTCAACGACGGTACTGTGTTGGTCCTAGGCTAGACCGTACTAGAGACGCGAGCCTAGAACACTAACAAAATCATGGCGCTGCACGTAAACAAGGGAGGAGCACACTTTGATTTTTTTTTCTTTTTTTTCACTTTTTTTTGCACTTTTTTTCCTCTTTTTTTTGCTCCGCAACAATTTTTTTTTGGAAAAGTCTACAAATGTCCTAAAAACTGCCTAGCCAGAATTTTCCAGACTTAGTTTTTTTTAAACTGGAACTATTTTTCTTCTATGGATGGCTCGGAAGTTAGGGAGTCCTACTCTGTCACGACTCGGAGTATCGCGTGATCTGGAAATCGAGAACAAAGCAACAATTACTGGACTCGGACTAGGAGTGATGGCGGAGATGAATCTGGTGGAAACTCGGACTGGTGGCGGATATTTGCGGGGCGATGGAACACGGACTGGTAGCGAATCTGTGATGGAGGTGGACTCGGATTAGCGTGATGGCAGGGATATGTGGTATATGGTAGCGGCGATGACGATGGTGGTATATGGCAGCGATGATGATGATGGTGGTATATGGCAGCGGTGATGAGGATGGTGGTATATGGCAGCGGTGATGACCATGGTGGTATATGGCAGCGGTGATGACGATGGTGCGGCGGTGGCGTGACAACTTGTGAACAGAACTCGAAACTCTAAAGTACTAGACGCTAGAACCAGCAACTTGACACGACGATGCAACCGCAAAGTCAATAAAGCAAATACAGAAAAGATTATGCAAAGGCTCAGATTGGTTCGGATAAGATGAACTAACCCTAATTTTTTTTGGCTTTTTCGTGGACTATAGGTATGAAGAACAGACTCGATCTAAACGACAAAAACTGTAAAATCTCACCGAGCAACCTGGAAATATGATACCACTTGATAGAGGCAAGGGTGTCCCGATGTTTCGATGAGATAGCAATCGTTTGCTGTGGGAGTCGACTTTGACGATCCGACTACGAACGTGCGAAGACGTCGCGCCTTAGCAATCGCTAAACCAACTTCCGAGGGGTTATTGACCACGCCGGAGCACGATCAACCTGACCACGAGGGTCTATTTCCTGGGAGCAAACGAAGAACAAGCAAGAAACTGAGATTGCAATCTGGATATTGTGAATAAAAGAGGAAAGCTTTATTAATGAAGGTGGGGTTCTGTGACGCCTTTGTCTGGTCGTTGAACACAAACGAAGTACGTGAAGTTCCAGCTATGGCAAACTTTTAATCTAAACAAAACCCAAAGTCTAAATGATGACCTAGGGGCTGTATATATGGAGGAAGAGGGGATTTCGTGGCCCTTGGAGGAGGGGTCCGAAACCCACCCTAACTCTTGTTTCCCCACACATATGGACTCTAAAAACTGCCTACATTGAAGTATTTCGAAATTACATGGGCCTGGCCCAAAAATAAGGTGACGCAGCACCTAGAATAGCCTTTGGACGAAAATTATGAAGTGGCATCTTGTATATTTCGTCCAAGGCTTCATGCACTCATTATGGTGGCTTCAAAGTCCTGAAATCATCACTTGAAACTCTGTTCTTGTCTCCCTTGCGCATGCCATCAACTCCATGCTTGTTCTTGCTCCAATGTTCATCCTTCTCCAAGCTAGGCCCTTCATTTGTAAGCAAAACAAATGTATCCAATTTAGGCAGCATCGTATTCTCATGAACATTAGAATCATTACCAAGAAATGAAAGTACTTGGTAATTTAATTGGCGTGCGCGAGCTCTAGTAATCGGTCCAGTATGTATAGTAGCAGGGGTTGTGGGTGTAACAATGGTATTGATGTCCTCATCACCAAACTTTTGACAAGCTTCACATCCTTTATAATACCTGAAGCAATCATTAATCATCATCGACCAATAAAACCCAGCACGTTGTAATAACCATTTCATCTTGGGAATCGACTGTTGAGTGCCACAAATTCCTTCTTGGACCTCTCCCATAGCAACTCTCGCTTGGTCCTCATCTAAACACTTTAAAAGAAGATCATCAACCGTTCGACGATAAAGATCATCAACTATCATCGTATATTTGAAAGCCATATGACGAACTATCCTGTCCACCCTTTTACTAGGATCATGTAAATAATCAATAATGGGTTTCCTCCAGCCTTGATTTTCTTCTGCGTTAAATTTTTCATTAGTGGCTGAAAACAGTGGGCTCCGGTTCAGCCTCCCCTATGTTGGCAAGACTAGACATCGGCCTTGAGAAATATGAAACATGCCATGATCAACACGATAGCCGGATGCTTGTTGTGCCAACTCATTTGCTCTCCAATTATCATGTCTGGAGATATGAGCAATGCTAAAATAATCAAAAGTAGAGATTATATCTAGACATTTATCAATATAAACATTATGAGATTCGTCAAAACATTGAAAGACTTTGGATATTTGTTGCACTAATAATAACGAATTACCAAAAGCCTCATTATGTGTAGCACTTATTTGGCAAGCAAATATCTCTAAGCCGAATAACAATGCGTCATATTCGGCTCGATTATTTGTGCAAAAATATTCTAAGTAGCATGGGGCTTCAAAAACAGCACCATGAGGAGATATATAAACAATACCAACACATTGGCCATTGCTACAAACTGAACCATCAAAATATAATCTCCATGGTATTAACGAGACAAGGTTTATGTCAATATCATGCTTGTCGTCAATCCGGTGCTCAACAATAAAATTAGCAATGATTTGGACTTTCATGGATTTCAGAGATTCATAAGCCAAATCATATTCAATTAAAGCACAAGCCCACTTGCCAATTCTAGCACTAAGAATTGGCCTATGCAACATGCACTTAATGACATCGGTTTGACAAGCCACTATGCAAGCACTCAGCCCTAGGTAATGTCTCAATTTTGTGCAAGCATAATATAAACCCTCCTTGCATTTATGCCGGAGATGTCGCCAGTGCTATGGGCTTTGGTTTATGTATATCAAAATGATGAATAGGATAGTGGCACTCCACTCGCCGCCAATGCGTAAGGATCCCGCCGAAAAGAATGGAATGCTGCTTCGCTCTGCTAGATGCGTCGGATCCCATTTAGGAAGGGAATCAAAGCTGTAAGGCGGAGCGAATCCGGAAAGATTGCCTCAGTTCGGATTGTTCTCTGCAACTCGAGAACATGAAGTTGAAATCGCTAGTAATTGCGGATCAGCATGCCGCGGTGAATATGTACCCGGGCCCTATACACCCGAAACTCCGAACAAAACCGACCCTGACTAGACCTTTTCCCAAGCAACTCTGAATACTGGAAAATCTGAATGAAATTCGATAAGAGAAATCAGAGCATGCCCCGGCAACCTTTCAACAACTCATTAATAGTGTTTTTACAGAGATATGCTGGAAATGGGTATTGGTCTTTTTCGATGACATTCTAGTGTACAATTCTACCATGGTGTAGCATCTCAAGTTGCTAGAGGAACTGTTCCGACACAACAAACTTTTTGTGGGTGAGCCAAAAGGCATAATTTTTCAAAATATGTATACCTTATCTTGGCGTCCAATAAGTGTAGACTCAAATATGTAATAGCATGCTCTTTTCCTTCGATTTCTAGAGTCAAAACAACACCAATTAAACCTTCCTCCACTACAATGTAAAGCTTAAAGGGCTCCCTATGCTTTGGTACTTTCATCATTGGAGGAGTGCATGAATAATTCTTGATCGTATCAAACGCTTCTTGCTGTTTTGCCCCCCACCCCCAAGTAAAATCAACATCATTCTTTAATCGAAGAATAGGAGTGAATGCATCAACCTTCCCTGACAAATTAGCCATGAACCTTCTCAAATAATTGACCTTTCCAAGGAACCTTTACATATCTCTCTTGCAAGTTGGAGACTCCTCTTTTTGTATGGCTTCTATCTTTTTGGGATCAATCTCTATGCCATCTTCATGAATAATGAAAACCCAAAACTTGCCAGTCAACACGCCGAATGCACATTTCAAAGGATTCATTTTTATTCCATACTTTTTCATTCCTTCAGAAGCTAAGCGCAAATTGCCTATGTGAGATTCAAAACCATCCAATTTGACAACAATATCATCAATATAGACCTCAAGTATAACACCGAGTAAATCATGAAAAATTTAAATTCATAGCCCTTTGATGCATGGCACTGGCATTCTTTAATCCAAAGGTCATCATGGTTCACTCAAATAAACCAAGGAAATTAGGGCATCGAAAAGTCGTTTTGGACATGTCCTCTTCAGCCATAAAAATCTGGTTATACCCCGCATGACCATCAAGAAAGCTAATGACCTTATGTCTAGAAGCATCATTAATAAACATATCAGCTATGGGCATGGGATACTCATCTTTGGGTGTAGCTCTATTCAAATCTCTGAAATCAATGCACACCCTCAATTTGCCGGAGCCTTTCTTCTCCACTAGTACAATGTTAGAAATCCACTCATCATACCTACTAGGTCTAGTAAAATTAGCTTTAAGCAAACTATTGATCTCTTCCTTGAGCTAGTCATATGTTTTTGGATTAAACTTTCTGGCCAACTGCTTGTATGGTCTAAAACTGGCCTTTATAGGTAACCGATGCTCTACTAGCACTCGACTTAAACCCGACATATCATGATATTCCCATGCAAAGCAACAAACATACTCTTTCAATAGCTCAATTAACTTAGCTTTATAATCGGCTCTCAAATTTTTGTTTACAAACCTCGGCCTAGGAATTGAACCATCTCCAATATCTATCTCCTCTAAAGGATCGACTGACATAAAACCTTACCCTAAATTATCCATATCATATAACTCTTCTATAGACTCATACATATCTTTCTAATTGTACCGGTATTCCACAAGACGCTTTTGTAACCAATCTGAGTTAGAATCCATTTAAATACATCATACCTTGGATCTGATTACCACCAACCAACTTTAAAGAAACGAGCACGAAACCACTTGTTGTAGCGCTAAGAAAATCAAATCCCGATAAGTCACGCCCTGTCAAGCAAGTAGCATTTGGATGTTTCCAATCCAATGATGCATCGGCCAAAGCAACATAAGCCGAATTATCCGCATGAATGACTTCCACTTCATCATCAACCCACCGAATTAAAAACTGGTGCATAGTAGATGGCACACATTAGTTTGCATGAACCCAATCGTGGCCTAATATCACATTGTAGTTATCTTGCACCTTAGTGACAAAGAATGCGGTAGCCAAAGTTTTGCTTCCCACCATAAGCTCCACATGCATTACACCTTTGGCTTCGGTTTTCTCTTTGCCTGAAAATCCATTAAGCACCATGTTGGTCTTTCTTAACTCTTGTCACGTACCACCAATTTTTTGAAGACCAAATATGGCATAAGATTCACCACAGCACCACCATCAACAAGCATTCTAGCAACCAACGATCCATTAATATGTCCTTTAAGGAACAATGGCTTCAAGTGTGTCACCGGTTCTTTTGGCTTCTCGAATATAGCATTTTTAGGACCAAAATCCAGCAGAGCTAATTCCCCTTCTTCATCTATAGCACAAAATTCAGCGGGTAAGTAATACACCATACTTATCCAACCTTCATGAACCGGTGTAGATCCATAATCCAGAATATCATATCATCCTCAAGCATGTCCACGGACTCCGAAATATCTCCAAGTGAAGATGAAGTAATAGGTGAAGTGGACGTTGTAATAGTGGCCGCATCGTCCTTCGTTGGTGGTGTAGGTGCTGCTATAACCAATGCAGAAGTTGCTATGTTTTCTTTTTGCTTAGGCTTCCACACTTGTTTTGCGGGCATCATGGGATGGGTTTCATCGAAGAATTTATCCCTTTGCTTCTCCACTTCTTGTTCCACCTTCTCGTGGCTCCTCATGTGCTGCAATCTCCTTTTTTGAGTAAAATGCATCATTGGTCCTAAAACTATTGGAGGCGTGTCAGTTTAGTCCTATAACTTTGAAACTGCAAATTTTGGTCCTAAAACTATTGAAGGTGTGTCACTTTAGTTCTATAACTTTGAAACTACAGTTCTGGGTCCCAAAAATATTGGAGGTGTGTCAGTTCAATTCTATAACTTCGAAACTACAATTTTGGATCCCAATATTAAGTTTGTTAAGCTTGCATAGCCAACATCTCTGGTGCATTTTTTCAAATGACGCCTTTATATGTGTTTACTTCCCCAAAAGTGGTCCATACGCTTCCATGATGCAATGTTTGTTGCAACCTGCACGCACACCACCTGCATGGCCATGAGCTACAAGGTAGCCTCGCTAAGAGGTTTGGCACGGCCAACGGGGAGACCTTGATCCAGTCAGCATGGAGGACGACATCCCTCTCCCTCTAGGCGGCCGCCGGGAGGTCCTGGGCCAATCGGAATGGAAGACACAATCCCACCTCTCTCTCTCTCTCTCTCTCGCATGACATCGTTGTTTCCCTACACCCTTCCCCGTAGGGATCGTCGTGTAGGTTATTAGATTGGGATAAGAATGACCACAAGTGGGGAACTGTCGCTGCTGTTTGACGATGCGGAGGAGTGTGCAGAAATCGCGAAGCTAACGCAAAGGACGGCGAGAGTAACGCAGCCCCAGCAGCAGCCGCAGGTGAGTAGCAATTGTACATTGTGCAACGTGCCATTCTACTACTGCGGAGTGAGGCTGACACTACTTCAGGAATGCCTAGTAGTGGCGGGCGCAAAAGGGCCAGCAATAAGGAGCAAGCTTCTTTGGGCCGCCCGCCACTGACCTCCTACCACTGCTAAGGGGGCATCTGTGGCGGGTGCCCGCCCGCCACTAGTAGGTCCCTAACAGTGGCAAGTGGCGCAACCTGCCCGCCAGTGTTGTCTGGTACGTCCATTTTGCATCATGTTTTCTTACTGTTATTTATAATGCTTTTATCCATATTAATGCTTTTTGGAGTAATTCTAATGCCTTTTATCTCATAATATGCAAGGTATACACAAAGAGGGAGAATTCCGGCAGCTGGAAATCTGGACCTAAAGAAGCTACGTCAGGCTACCTATTCTGCACAACTCCAAATGAATTGAAAATTCACGAGGATTTTTTATGGAATATATAAGAATTATTGGAGCAAATAACTACCAAAGGGGGCCCACCAGGTGGGAACAACCACTACAAGAAAATACACTTCCGTGATGATATGTGTTTGTCATAGTAGGTCGCGTTTTTTGTCATGCATGTACATCCATGACGATTTTATGACAGAATCAAGATAGTCATACCTGTGTTGTCGTAGAAGTGTTCCATGACATTACCAAAATTATCATCACGGAAGTGTCCACTTCCATGACGATAAATCGCGCGACACAGAAGTGCTTTCATGAAGGGTGACCGACACGTGGCATCCACCATAACGGAACGCCGTTAAGCTATCAGGTCAGGTTTTGGATCCGATAACCCGTTAACAGCCCCGACCAATGGGGATTTTCCATGTGTAAAATCATCATTGGCTGGAGGAAACACGTGTCGGCTCATCATTGGGACAAATGTCATCCACTCACCGGATGTAGCGCCTATGATACATCGACCGTGGCACGGCCCAACAATGGCCCATTCTCGTGAAAAGGCCGCCCGCTTGACTTGGTCAAAGTGGCGGGCGGCCCATGGAAAGCCCGTTAACGGCCTATTAGCATATAGCCCATTTACGTACCCGCTAACCCAAGGCCCGTTCGCCCTATGCGAATTAGGCCCAAGATGGCGTCATATGGGCCATCCAATATGATTCCAAACTGTTTTCACTTCGGCCCATGTATGGCCCATGTCGTCTTCGCCCATATGAGGCCCTTTGTAACTCTTGGCCCATTAGCGTCCGTCTTTGAAAATGGCCCGTTATGAATAAATGTATTACTTTACACCCATTAACGGCCCGTAGTGAAACTGGTCCGTAATGAACAGTGTAACACTTTATACCCATTAACGGGCCATTATACCGTTGGGTCGTTTCTAGCCCAAGTTAACTTTTGGCCTTCTAAGGGCCCATTTATTCTTGGGCTCATTTGCAAGATTCGTTACTTACTACCACATCGCTATTTTTGCTTGTGGGCCAAATTCAGCCCGTCGTTCAGCTTGGCCCATTTGTGGTGCGTTAGTCTGTTGGGCCATTTTCATAGCATCACCAACACGCCCTATTAACGGCCCGTTATGGTCAGCCCATAAACGTCGATTTCCATCATAGGTCTGCTCTACGGCCCATTAAAGGCCCGCATAAGACCCATAAATGAGTCGGGCCCATGGATCCTACGTGACGAGAAGGCCCATGGATCCTACGAGACGTGAAGGCCCATGGATCCTACGAGACGAGAAGGCACATGGATCCTACGAGACATAGAAGGCCCATGGATCCACGACGAGACGAGAAGGCCCATGGATCCTACGAGACGTAGAAGGCCCATGGATCCGACGGCCCGTGAAGGGCCATGGTCGGGCGAGTTGGCCCCCGTTTGAACGATATAGCATATTCAAAGAATTATCCTACTCAATACTATCACCTCTAAAAAGCATACACTATACAACAAAGAGATCAAGGCATAGAAAGGTAGAATAATCCTACACTATACAATAAAGAAATTACAGCCGATTATACCCACTTGGCATTATGGTTCGGCATAGGTGATAATAAAGCATACACAAACAGCAAATTACATACACTGGGCAAATACAGCTCATACATCATGGACGCGCATCAACTTAACTCCATTTGAACTATAATCTCTTCAGAAAATAGGATTGGCCGGATTCAGATAGCAAAAATTTCAGTCGCAAAATCTCCAATTCCTTCATGGTTACCTCGGTGTCTTGTTTCATTTTTGACTCCTGCATCTAAAACCTGCATGTCCAGCCTCAACTTGTTGATTATCGCTGACAATCATGTACACGTTGTCTTGCCATCTCTAGTTGATGCTTGAGAACATCAGACATTCCAATTCCAATCCATAATCATTCGATAACGGCCATGCCACACTGCTCGCAGATTTTTGTGTTGATGTCACTTCATCCCGAAATGTTTCGTAAGTACACATGACTAGGGCAAAATATAGTTACAAATAAAGGAAGCTTAACAAGACACTATTTTGTACTACATGGCAAAACAGGACTAACAATAATGTTACACGTCACTTTCACAAAAAAATGTTACACGTCATGAAGCATAAGCGGTGATATTTTAAAATTATAAAAAAGATAGTCTGTGCAGCCTGCATACAGAAATCCCTCTTAGCTCACGAGAGGAGCATGATGTTGGGGCCTGATGAAGTCATGTACCTAGGGTAGGGTCATGGACCTGTCCAAGATACCCTCCCCAAGGACATCTCTAGAAGAAAACACCTTTCAGTCGACCTGGAAGGGTTCCACTAGACGGACTTAAAGACACTCGACCATGAAGCCAACCACTCAACCGCCAGGAGATCTAAAGTCAGTCTGCAAACAAACGGTCGGTCATTAAGTAGCTTTTATGGTCATCATAGCACTTTATGTGGGGCGTTACAAGAACTCCCCGATCTTAATGTACCTTAATCCCTGATAATCGAGGGTGGAGGGGTCAGCAAACTCTATATAAGCCACCCCTCCTCGGTGTAAAGGGTTCTCACTCCTGTAACTCATACGTGCATAATACAGTCGACCGCCTCCGGGCTCTGAGACGTAGGGCTGTTACTTCCTCCGAGAAGGGCCTGAACTCGTAAACATCTTGCGCATACAACTACTCCATAGCTAGGATCTTGCCTCTCCATTCCTACCCCCTACTCTACTGTCAGACTTAGAACCACGACAGTTGGCGCCCACCGTGGGGCAGGTGTCTTAGCGATTTATTGGAGAAGTTGGGATTTTCGATCTCTTTCATCATGGTTTCAGGTAGAGTTTTGGTTGAGGGCCGCGAGATCCGTCTCGGCGCGCTCACGTTCATCGCCGATGACTCCGCTTGGCTTCAGGAGGCTCCACTCGACGCCGACGCTTCCCGTCCATGGGCAACACTTTGCTGCGTGCGTCGCGGCGCCCTCCTGCGGCAACCGTCGACCCAAAGATCGCCGGCTCCGTGCCGTCCTCCTTCCGATCTCCCGCCGCACAAGCGCCCGGTCGGTCGAGGCTTCAGCGGTGGGTGAGGCACGGTGGCCCGCCATCGGCCACTCCCCATGTCGCGGCGATCGAGCCCGACGAATCTCTCTACGACTGCTCGATCTGCCGACCGGCTCGCAGAGATCGCATCCGAAGTGCGACAAAGATGATCCAACGGTGGAGGTTCTGATGGTCGATGGACCACGCAGTCCTCCTGGTTTCCCCCGCGCCGATGGAGGCGACGGCGGAGGCGATCCGGCGCAGGTTCATGAAGAGTATCAACCCGAGCCCCTCACTTCGCTGCAGAGGGAAGAACTTCGCCGCCGGAACATGGATGCGTTACACACTCCTATCATTGGAGAAACCCCCGAGGCTCGTGCCTTAGAGGATGCGCGCTTGGCCAACCTGGCTGAGCGCACTCGACTGGAGAACCTCCAGCGAGTACTCGACGAGCGCGCGCGGCAACGGGTTCCAGACTCCAGTCGACGTCAACTCTTTCCACAACCGACTCAGGTATATCGAACTCCGATTCAGAATCTAGCAGCTGCGGACCGTATAGCAGAATCAATTCAGCCTCCCAGTCAGAGGCGGGTAGAGGTTTGCTACAGATCAGAGATTTACTCCGGGCAGCAGGAGATCAAAATTCAGCCGTATCGCAGTCACGGAATAGGATTCACAGTAGATCCATCGCCTCGAACTCAGTCCAGTCGGCCCATAGTCCGAGATCGCCCCCGAGGCGTGAGGAACGTGGGGGCCGGCGTGATGATCAGTACAAGAGCCGTGAGCAGTATGAGCACCGATTCGATCACAATGATTGACGTCGAGTGCCCACTTCAAGGGGTGGATCATCGCGCCTCGACAAAGAGGATGACAGACGCCAGCACAGTGTTGGGCGAAGGATTCCAGTCGACCCCAGAGAACCAGGCTTTGATGCGAGATCCATTATCGTTCAAGGTTTGGTCGACAGGAACAGAGCTCACCGAGAAGGCCATGACAGAGATGTGCCCACCAGCAGCAGAGTTCACGTCTCAGGACCAGAGTGTTTTAGCAGAGCCATCGTGGGCGCGGTGATTCCTCCCAACTTCAAAGTTGGCGACTGGAGTCGATGAAGTTCTTTGGTGAGTCAAGCTCGATACTTGGCTTGAGGACTACCGAGTGGCTGTTCAGATTAGCGGCGATAATGATGAGGTGGCCATGAAACACCTACCTCTTATGTTGGAGGGCTCGACGAGCATGGCTGAATCAGTTGGCACCCAAAGAGCATTTACACTTGGGAAGATCTCGCCGAGTGTTTGTCTAACATTTGAAGGAACTTGCAAGCGACCAGCAGGTTGTTGTGAACTGCAATCTTGTGTGCAAAAGTCGAATGAGACTCTAAGGATTACATCCAGATGTGGATTACTTTACATCACACGATAGAAAATGTATCGATCACCAGCAGTCTATGCCTTCAAGGAAGGCGTAAGAAAGAGAGCTAAGTTTGAAATTCGGTCGGATCGAGACATGACCCCGAGTCGAATGATGGAGATTGCCACCAAGTATGCCAATGGTGAAGAAGAGGATCGGCCCGGAGTGGCAAGTACAAGTCAGCCGCTAATGAAGCCGGGCAGGGAACTCCATCGAAGCGAAGCGGAAAGCCGAGCCAGCTGCTCTCGGAGAAGCCTTGGCCGTGACTCCGTGAAAGTTCAAGGGGAACCCAAGGGCCTTGGAACCCCAAACAGTGAAAGACCAAGATGGAAATGATGTATTGACTTGCCATGTCACATTCACACGAAGAAAGATGAAGAGGGTAAACTCATTTACCCAAAGCATACCACTCGACAAAGGTCGGCTCTTGATTCAGCAATTCCTGGGAAGCAGCCCAAGGATAAGGAAAAGGAGTCGGACAAAGTTGAGGACAAGGAAGATAGTGATGGTGGATACCCCTGTGCCAATTCCACCACGATGATTTTGCTCGACGTTGAAAGCAAAAGTCGATTGAAAGTTATCAACCGAGAAGTGAATATGGTCGCTCGCGACACCCAATTATTTGAAATGGTATCGACCGCCATCACGCTCGACCACCGATCACCCGACGACATAGCCACCCCCGGAGGCAAGCTTTGGTGGTCGACCCGGTCGTCGAAGGCACTAGATTAACTAAAGTTTTGATGGATGGTGGCGTTCTGAACATACCGTATGCGATGACGTTGAAAGGGATGGGCATTCGATGTCCGCACTCAGCACCAAAGAACATGAGCTTCCATGGAGTCATTCCTAGAAAGAAGGCTGAGTCACTCGGCCAAATTGCTCTCGATGTGGTTTTTGGTGATTCCAAGAATTTTCATAAAGAAAAGTTGACCTTTGAGGTCGTGGATTTCCAGAGTGCTTATCACGCTATTCTGGGAAGGCCGGCGTATGCACGTTTCATGGCTCGACCATGTTATGTATACCTCAAACTGAAGATGCCAGGTCCCAAAGGTGTGATCACTGTCACTAGCAATCGGAAGAAAGCAGAATAGTGTTTTCAGAAAGGCTCTAAGATCGCTGATGCTCAGATGGTAGTGGTAGAGCTGCAAGAATACCAGAGAACTGCAGACCCGAGTGATTTGTTGCGAGCCAAGAAGCCCGCTACGGAATCAACATTTCAATCGTCCGGTGAGACAAAACCGATTCACATTCACCCGACCGACACCAATGCTGCTCCGACCCATATCTCAACAACACTCGACTCCAAATAGGAAGAAGCACTCATCCAGTTCCTCTGTGAGAACTGGGACATCTTCGCATGGAAGCTCGCCGACATGCCGGTGTTCCTGTGGGGCTGGCTGAGCATCGCTCACGAAGTCGACCCAAAAGTTAAGCTCACAAAGAACATCTTCGATGGTCCGCCCGATGAAGAGAAAGGCCATTGGCGAGGAGGTGGATCGGCTCTTAGCAGCAGAGTTTATCCGAGAGATTTACCACTCCGAGTGGCTCACCAATGTTGTCATGGTCCCCAAGAAGGACAAGTCACTTCGCATGTGCATCGACTTCAAACATATCAATCGGGCCTGCCCGAAAGATCATTTTCCTCTCCCCCGCATCGACCAAATAGTCGACTCGACTACGGGATGTGAGCGGTTGTCTTTTTTAGACGCCTATTCCGGTTACCATCAGATCCGTCTGTATGGACCCGACAAGATCAAAACAGCTTTCATCACTCCATTCGGGTGCTTGTGCTATGTCACCATGCCATTCGCCTCAAGAATGCCGAGCCACGCTCATGAGGATGATTCGAAGTGTTTGCTCACTCAAATTAGTCGGAATGTGGAAGCATACATGGATGATATTGTGGTCAAATCACGGAAAGGTTCTGACCTGTTGACTGACCTTCCTGAAACATTTGCCAATCTCATTAGGTATGATATCAAGCTTAATCCATCAAAGTGCACATTCGGAGTTCCTGGCGGAAAGTTACTCGGTTTTCTCGCTTCCGAACGAGGAATCGATGCCAACCCCAAAAAGTTGGTACTATATTCAATGAAACGCCTACATGCGTGCACGATGTCCAAAAGCTTCTTGGATGCTTGGCGCTTTAAGTCGATTCATCTCACGCCTTGGTGAAAAGGCATTGCCTCTTTACCGATCGATGAAGAAGTCGACAAGTTCGAGTGGACTCGAAGCTGATGCAGCGCTTGCGAGCTAAAACTCGCTCTCCACCCAGCCGGTGCTTGCTGCCCCAATCAGCAAAGAGCCTTTGCTGCTTTACATTGCAGCCACAGGACAAGTCGTCAGTACAGTACTTACGGTCGAGCGGGAAGAAGAAGGAAAAGCCTTCAAAGTTCAGCGCCTAGTATATTATCTTTCTGAAGTATTGACCCCATCAAAGCAAAGATACCCTCATTATCAGAAGCTTGTTTATGGGATTTATATGACCACGAAGAAGGTTGCTCATTACTTCTCTGACCATTCCATTATAGTCGCCGACGACGCCCATTGTCGAGATTCTCGCACAATGTAGATGCAATCTGGTCGAGTGGCTTAAATGGTCTATTGAGCTCCTTCTCCTTGATATCAAGTTTGAGGCAAAGAAAGCCATCAAGTCCCAAGCAAGAGCAGATTTCATCGCCGAAAGTGGATTGAACAGCAACCATCGACTCAAGTTCACTCGAGCATCGGACCATGTTCTTTGATGGTTCCAAGATGCTAAATGGTTCCAAAGGTCGGGTAGTGTTGGTTTCCCCGAGGAGATAAGCTCGATATGTGCTCCAGATCCACTTTGATTCTTCCAACAATGAAGCGAATCTGAAGCACTTTTGTATGGGTTGCATATGGCCATTTCACTCGGGCGTCCGTCGCCTCATGGTCTATGGCGACTCAGATCTGGTGGTTAATCAAGTGATGAAGGAGTGGGACGTCGAAGTCCAACCATGACTGGTTATTGCAATGCAAAGGAGAAAGCTAGAGAAGAAATTGAGGGGTTAGAGCTTCATCATATACCCCATTGAAAAATCAAGCTGCTGATGATTTGGCTAAAATAGGGTCCAAGAGGGAAGCCATTCCCAAGAATGTGTTTTTGGAGCACATCCACACACCGCCGCTCAAGAGGATCCTTTCACCGAAGAAGCCCCACAGCCAAAAAGTGTCACCGATCCGGTGAAGTTGAGGTCCCGGTGTGGTCGACCTGATCATGGAAGTCGTGGTCATCACTCCCGATCGACAAAGGCTGTTACATCGTATATCCTAAGTAAAGAGCTCCCGGAGAACGAAGAAGAGGCTCGACAGATCGTCCGCCGATCCAAGGCCTTTCTTGTGATCAAGGGACAGTTATCAGAAAGCGCGATCGAGTCAGCGAAATGTATAACACCGTAAGAAGGTCGATAATTCTTGATGATATCCACGGGGACCTGTGGTCATCATGCGCCCTCTCGGACCATTGTGGCTAAAGCATACCGAGCGAGATTTTTACCGCCAAGAGCAAATGAAATGGCGAAGGAAATAGTCGACAAGTGTGAAGGATGTCGGTTCTATTCCAATATGTCACACAAACCCGCCTCAGCCTTGAAGACCATTCCACTGCTCGTGTCGGGACCCGATTCTAGGTCACACCGATCTAGCCTGTAACACCTCATATCACTTTGCGGCCTCACGCACGGTATTCCCACGGTGTCGCCTTACCATGGCCCGGACCGTTTAGCCTTTTGGCTCACGATATGATAGTGTCGCTAGCATCCATATGACAGAGAACCCGGCCAACATGACTAGTCGTGAACCCAAAGCGCACTAACCCATGGGGACAGCATACATGAATCACATCGAGCATGTCGCCAACAACGTGTGGATAAGGGATGTAGCATCTGGGCTAACAGGACTCAGGAACCCGGCTGTAGCGAGCTAAGCAGGACTCGGATGTCATCGCGGACATTTCCCGAAGGATGTACACGAGAACGGCGAAACACATGCCGCCGATCAAGTGTCCCGAGAAAGAGTCTTTGGCTAGCAGGACTCGGTGAACCGGGCTGTAGCGGACTACTATGGCTCAAGGAAGCACTAGACTACATTTCCCCATAAGAGAGGCTGCCAAGGATAACAACTAGATTGTCGGATCCCACACATACCAAGCATTTCAAACATACACACAATATGCTCGATATGTGTAAATACAACATGGCATCACAACATAACTCTACGACTCAAATATTTATTCATTAGGCCCGAGGAGCGAGATATTATAAACATGGGTCTCACGACCCAACATTCGTGAGCATACAAGTCAAAGCACATGCGAAGCCTAACATGTCCGAGTACGACATCTACAAATGAAAAAGGCTTAGAAGCGACTATCTATCGATCTGCCGAGGGCACAAGATCGTAGCTGAGGTAACAAGCTAAACGTCAAGTCCACGCTGAAATACTAGTGAGACCAAGTCTCTCGCAAAAACATAAAATAGGCAAACGTGAGTACAATTGTACTCAGCAAGACTTACATCAGAACTAACTACATATGCATCATTATCAACAAAGGGGGTGGTGGGGTTTAACTGCAGCAAGCCAGATTTGACTCGGTGGCTATCCTGAACTACGACTGCAAGCAACTCTTTTGAGGTGGCGCACACAAGTCCACATATTCACCATATCAATACACCACTATGGATCCGCTCCCGTCTCCCTACGAGAACGCCATCCATAGCACTCACGCTTATCTTGCGCATTTTAGAGTATCCACTTTCACTTGTCTATGAACTATACAGGCAACCCAGAAGTCCTTTACCGTGGACACGGCTATTCGAATAGATCATATTAACCCTGCAGGGGTGTACTTCTTCACACACGCTCTCGCCACTTACCACCATGTACACGTCGTGTATCTCGGCAACCTTCAAGCGGAAGCCTAGCGAGGGAGTAGGCCACGACCTGACTAACCACACAAGTCTCTCGTCCAGGTTTATCGCCTATTCGGGTTCCATCCGCAAGGAGACCCGGCCGGGGTGTCGCTCACGGCCCCAAACGATGTGAGCAGGGTTCCCAAGCCCACCTCGACGGGTGGTTCTACGCTTGGTACACCGTGCCACGGTGCCTAGTCTGTCCCAAGCCCACCTGTACCGGCCATTGCGGGAGAGAGCGAGGGAGAGGAGGGGAAACGTGGGGAGGAGTGGCAGGGGTCCGGGGGAGGGTGCGTGGCGCTCACAGGCGCGTCGGGGCAGCGGTGGGAAGCAGGAGGTGCCCGTGGCGTGGCAAGACGCTGACGAAAGCACGCACTCCTTGCCTTCTCGGGCGAGGTAGGGGGTGATCTGGCGGCTGGCCACACGGTTGGGCTGGCATAAATGCCCAGCCAACAAAGGGCCTGTGTAAGCATGTAGGTTTCTTTCCATTTCTGTTTCTTTTCTATTTTTCTGATATTTGTTTGGTTTAATAAAAATACTAAACCTTTTTCAAAATTCATGAAAATAATTGTGTGAACTAAATGGACTTATCCAAAGCTACACAACAATTTCCAGAATTATTGAACATATATTTATGATATAATAAATATATATCCAATTCAAATATTTATTGGTTTAATTCAAAGGCCCAAAATAATTGTTCCTGAGATTCTAGAAATATTGGTTTGAATTTTATCCCTTGACAATATTTCTAGAGATTAACGGGAACATTTTCTGGGACTCATTTGATGAGATTTAAATCTTGGTTATTTTTAGAGATCTTCTGAGGCTTTTGAAAATTCCTCAATTCAAATTTCATTTGAATTTAAACATGATGCTCACATGAAGGGCTAGCCTAGTGCATACCAGAACTAGGGATGTGATAGCTCACCGTACTAAACAAGAATCTCTTCCCGAGATTCAAGTCGTG
Source organism: Aegilops longissima (assembly GCA_021605205.1). Taxonomy (NCBI): domain Eukaryota; kingdom Viridiplantae; phylum Streptophyta; class Magnoliopsida; order Poales; family Poaceae; genus Aegilops; species Aegilops longissima. The sequence continues at coordinate 292,053,705 of CM038681.1, forward strand.
AGGTAAGAAGTCAGAGGGGTCACAAGCTAACACGATCTTCATGATCCAAAATCCCTTCTCGAAGATGTTGATTTATTGCTACAATTGATTTTGACGTCTTTGCTTTCGAGATCTTCATCCAGCATGATGGCGACAGAGAGAAACTCTACAGGAATTGATCTCCTTGAAGATCAAGCACTCAGGATAAACTCATGGAGTGAGACATTAGATCATCTCTTGAGCTGAGACTCAAACACATACATCGAGAGAGGTGGATAGTAACAGATGACGAGGGTTCAATTTGGTAAGCACAACGCTTAGGTAAGATGTGCAAGGTTTGAGTAGCGAGGAATTGAATTGTTATGATACCATAACGAGACATCTTAAAGGAAGTGGCTCAGAGAATTAATACCTTAAATGGCGTAAAGAATTACCTTTGATATAGAGAT
>CM038681.1:292054232-292365867 GCA_021605205.1 Aegilops longissima
TCACGGTTGAAATAATTGATAGAAAGGCGAAGAGGCTCCATACGAATGAAATAGATGGTCGGAACAGACTCAAACTCCGGGAAGAAAAAGGGGTGGGAGGGCGGGAAAACAAAGGCAACTTGGAAGGGGAAACGATGAATATCTTGACGAGAAAACACCAGTAGAAATCATTGAGGAAAGGAAGCAAAGACTTCGCACGAGTAGGAAGCATACTCGATTACGGACTCCGGTTCGGAAAAGAAGAAGGGAGGGCGGGTGGGAAAACAAGGACAACTTCGGACAAGGAAAACAACGACGTCGGAGGAAGGACTGAGGATTGAACCCAAAGATGAAGAGGGTCGAGTCGACTTGACGAGAAATGCACCGGACAAAAGAGCTGAGGAACAACTACCGGAAAACCAACTGCGTGATCCTAAAGAAAATTTGAAGGGGAAGAGGAGTAATTCAAAACACCTACGCCAAAATTCCTCACCGTAAGCGACGAAGGGCTGAGGAGTAAAAGAATTCCTACTCTCGATATAACTAGACTCAAAATAGTTTATTCTAGACTCAACAACGGCCAAACTACACGATCAATCAAGGGGGGCTCCTAGGGTCGGTCGAGGCTCTGATACCAACTTGTCACGCCCAATATGCGACCCTATCCAAAAGGAACTCGACGGTCCCACCAAGGATAGACCCGCATATTGAGACGCTTTTGCAAGGTGGATATCATTACATCAACATTACATAATACATAGGGATACATACATAAGGCACAAAGCCACAAGAATACATCAACATCACATACAAGAACAACATCCGACTACGGATGAAACATAAACAGAAACTCAAACGACATCCACCCTGCTAGCCTGGGCTGCCGACCGGAACCTATCCCCGATCGAAGAAGAAGAAGAAGAACTCCAACACAAGCAAACATCGCTCTCGCGCCATGATCATCGCAAAACCTGTACCTGCAATCGGTGGTGTAGTAATGTGAGCCACGAGGACTCAGCAATCCCATTACCATGGGTATCAAGACTAGCAAAGCTTAATGGGAAAGGAAGGGGTAAAGTGGTGAGGTTGCAGCAGCGACTAAGCATATATGGTGGCTAACATACGCAAATGAGGGCGAGAAGAGAAATAAAGGAACGGTCGTCAACTAGTAATGATCAAGAAGTGATCCTGAACTCCTACTTACGTCAAAACATAACCCAGAAACCGTGTTCTCCTTTCGATCAACCCCGAAAAGAGACACTCACGGTTACACACACGGTTGGTGTATTTTAATTGAGATCAACTTCGGGTTTTCTACAACCGGACATTAACAAATTCCCATCTGCCACATAACCGCGGGCACGGCTTTCGAAAGTTCAAACCCTGCAGGGGTGTCCCAACTTAGCCCATGATAAGCTCTCGCGATCAACGAAGGAATAGACCTTCTCCCCGGGAAGCCCGATCAGTCTCGGAATCCCGGCTACAAGACATTTCGACAGACAATAAAACAAGTCCAGCAAGACCTCCGGCGTGCCGAAACACCTCGATAGTAGCGCGCGTATCTCGCCTCGAGCCACGACCGGATAAGCGAAGCGTACAGGAACCGACGTAACCCAAGTTGCCAAGGGATGGTCCCGCACGGTGCTCTAGTTTGGACCAACGCTTAGACAAGCACTGGCCCGGGGGGTAAAATAAAGATGACCCTCGGGATGCGCGACTCCCAAGGGAAAAAGGCTAGGTGAGGCAAATGTAAAACCAATGTTGGGCCTTGCTGGAAAAGTCTTATTCAAAGCGAACTGTCAAGGGGGTCCCATAAATCACCCGACCGCGTTAGGGACGCAAAATCCGGGAACATAATACCGATATGACGGAAACTAGGGCGGCAAGAGTGGAACAAAACACCAGGCATAAGGCCGAGCCTTCCACCCTTTACCAAGTATATAGATGCATTAATTAAATAAGATATATTGTGATATCCCAACAAGTAAACATGTTCCAACAAGGAACAACATCTCCATGTTCCAACAAGGAACAAACTTCATCTTCACCTGCAACTAACAACGCTATAAGAGGGGCTGAGCAAAGCGGTAACATAGCCAAACAACGGTTTGCTAGGAAGGGTGAAAAAGGTTAGAGGCTGACATGGCAATTTGGGATGGCTTGATAAACAGGTAATAGGTAGCGCAGCATAGCGAAATAACGAGGCAACTAGCATAGCAATGATAGTAGTGAGATCCAGGGTAGCGGTCATCTTGCCTGAAATCCCGCAAGGAAGAAGAATGAGTCCATGAAGAAGATGAACGAGTCCATGAAGAAGATGAACGGATGAAGCCAACCAAGCGTGAGCGAACGAATCCTCACGATCGCATAGCAAACAGGAACTAACAAGAAGAAGCACACAACATAGTAAACACACCACACATGAACAAGACATGATGCACAACCAAGCATGATGCATGACAAGCTACATGAAGCTACTCATGGCAAGGGATGATGCAAACAAGAGCAACACATCAAGGCAAGTTTAACTGAGGCCGGAAACAACATATAACAATTCCGGTAAGTCCTCATATGCAAATTTCAAAATTGGTCCAGATCTGAATAAACCTTATGTTCAAGTTGTTAAACAGCAAGTTAAGGTGCACCACGATGATCTACACGAAATTCTAGTCAAGTTACATATAAAGTTCATTAGAATCGGAGCTACGGCTTAGAAGATATGAGCAAAACAAGATAAACATGGCATTGATGCAAAATGCATACAAACATCAAGAAAACACCTCAAAACAAGGATCCAACAAGATAATATGAAACTACATGCAAAATCAAGCAAGTTTCATATAGAGCACAATCAAAACGGAGCAACGGTTCAACACATACACCCTATACAAGTCATAGCAACAATCTGTCCAAAACAGCAACTAGGCATATTGCAAGCATCAAAACAATATGCTACAGCACCTCAATATGAAAACAAAAGGCATGGGCATGATGTACAGGTAAAGCATTACAAAACATGAGAACTGAGCTACCTCCAGAAATGACTAGAACATGCTCAAAAACACATGGCAAGATTGCAAGTAATAACAGTTTCAGACTTTGGCAGAAATAACATCAGGTTGCAATGTTTAGAGCTATGAAACAACATGTTACAGGAACTTATAATGGCAAACAAAGGCATGGCATGAATCTACTAATTGCATAGAACAAAAGTCCTTTAGTGACCATAAGCCAAAAAAGGATCAGAAAATATAGCAACACCCATGTCAATATCGAAAGTTTCGTTAACAGATTCAGCAACATGGCATGTCAAAAACTGATAACAAGTAGGCATGTTTACAAGCTCAATGCACTCACTACAGAGCCTTATATGAAAAACTAAGCATACATACATCAAGAAGACATGGCATAGAAGACATACATGGCAAGAACAATAACATAGCATACATGGATCAACCACAACAACCTAGGCAAAATTGAATAACATGTATACAATCTGCCAGGAAACATTTGATAGCAAAAGTAGAGCTCGATTGACTCAAGATAGACTACTCCATAATTGCAAACAAGGGCATGGATGGATAGAGCAAGTCATGTTTTACAAAACATCCTTACTGAAGTATCTCAAAATATGCATGGAACTCTCTGTAGCATCAAGTTAACATGGCATCAAAATAACAGCAAACAGGGCTGAAATCAGCAACGACAAGACACCTAGTTTGCATGCTTGTGCTAGTCACCACATAGATCAAAAAATACATAGCAAGCACCACTGGAAAGAAGACATGGCATATTGCAAAACACATGTGGGACTCAAGTCCATAGGATGCACACATCAATCATGGCAAAAATGACAAAAGTGCAAGTTCTGATAAAAATCAGAAACTAACATCACATAGCACTCTTCCAACAGCATTTCGGGCATCAAGATGAGCTCAAATGAAAATGATGCAATGAGATGAAATGATCTACTCATCGAGACGAACATTTTGACATATTATACGCGCAAAACAGAGCTACGATGACAGAGATACGATGCAATGAAAATGGCACAAAATATCACATATGCTCGGGACTTAGAAGAAAATTGGAGGGGGAAAAAGTCAACCTCTTGCACGGTTATCGATGCAGGCCGGAGAGCTCGCCGGAGATGCACGCGGGTCTCGCCGGAGATGGAGGGCTCGCCGGATCTAGCCCTCCCGCGGCCGGATCCGGTCGGAATGGAGGAGGACACCGGCGGAGGGGCCGGGCCGGCGGCCGGGCGGAGGCACGGGCCGGGGCGCGGCCCGCACGGGAAGCTTCGGCGAGGCGAGGGCGTGCCATGGCGGCGAGGCCGAGGAGGCGGCCGCGATGGAGGCGGCTTGATGGCGGGCGGGTGCCGAGGCGGCGGGCGACGGGCATGGAGGCAATGGCTGGGCGGCAGCCGCGTGGCCGGGAGGAATGGCGATGCTGCTGAGCCGGGCGGCGGCGAGATCTGGGCCCATGGGCTCGACCCGGCTGGGCAAGGGGCGGGCGAGGAGAGAGAGAGAGCTGGGCGAGGCTGAGGTGGCGGCGCCCGGTTGGTTGGAGGCGGCGGCGGGGCGGACGTGGCGCAACGGGATTGGCCGAAGTGACGTGTCCGGCGGACATGTCCGGCGCAGATGGACATGTCCGGCGGCGCGTGGGGGAGAGGGCTAGGGTTAGGGGGGGAATCATCCGCGATTTTTCGAGGGGAGGACATATATATAGGTAGAGGGAGCTAGGAGAGTCCAAATGAGGTGCGGTTTTCGGCCACGCGATCGTGATCGAACGACCGAGAGCATGGAGGGGAGTTAGGTGGGTTTTGGGCCACTTAGAAAGGGGAGTTGGGCTGCAACAAAAGAGGCTTTTGCGGTTACCCGGTTAACCGTTGGAGTACCAAACGACCTCCAAATGATCCGAAACTTGACAGGCGGTCTACCGGTGCTATACCAAGGCCGCTTGGCAAACCTCGGTCCATTCCGAGACCGTTTGACACCCGCACATGAAAAGAGGTAAAAGGGGGCGCCGGGAGACATGGGAGTGCCGGATTGCAAAACGGACAACGGGAAAAATGCTCGGATACATGAGACGAACACGTATGCAAAATGAAATGCACATGATGACATGATATGAAATGCAGATGATGACATGGCAAAGTGCAACACGCAAGCAAATGACATGGCAATGCTGACGAATAACTGGCGGACACCTGGCGCATCGAATCCGGGGCGTTACAGCAGAAGCAGATCCGGCGAGGTGGACGCCGCTATCAGTTAATGGGCTATGGTATGCCGGTGGATGAGCAGTCTAGGGTTTCGAGAGGGGAGGGGAGAAAGGGCGATGAAGTACGGACGGCGTGATGTAAGATGCTCTGGTTTGTGGAGTTAGTCGTTTTTATGGGAGGGAGAGGAAATGGGGTGCCGTAGTGGGGGAACTGGAAGTTACCAAAGCAGCCCGACCTATCATGTAGATGAGGCGGTATTGTAACTGTTGGTCTCCGTGCACCAAGGACAAAAGGGGTTCTCGCATGCTAAAGACTAAGGTGGCGGAAATTTTAGAAGGAGGCGGGAGATTTTGCCGCCCGCGGGATCGTTCGTATCCAGTTTCAACTAATTTTGGACCGTGCTAGCGGTAAGGTCATGCTAGACTCTGTACACGGGGCACGCGTCAGTAGTTAATAACTGGTGTGAAGTCCACCCCAGAAAAAAAGACAATAACTCGGGATGATGCGCCGATAACTTGGACGTTCACACGGGCGCGGCCAATCGTACGGGTGTAGTGGCGCGTTCACAAAAAAAGGGATCAAACGCTCAACCTATGTATTTCTCATGTAAATAGATAATTTAGTGCCATTGGTTATTTACTTTAAACATAATGCATTGCCGTGTTAGTGTAGAGGCGCACAAAAAGAAATGGATATTGTAGTTAGCTACTTAAAAGTGTTACCTCATATGATTACATAGCCTCCATTTCATAAATTATGCACCGCTGAATTCATATATGAATATTACATATATTACTTAGAAACTTAAATCATCCAAGACTAATGAATTTGAATGCAAGAGTAACAATGGTGCATGTACATGATAACTACATTGGTTGTTTGAAGAAACATCACTGTAACTTTGGCATGCACAACTGAAATTTTTTATTTAAATAGAAAAAATGTGATATGTGAGTGTCCAATCTTTATAGCGTTGAATCGATATTGTACCTTTGGCCACGATATGAAGTAGATATTGACTTATGTTCAAGCGATGCACGTCCACGATCACTAGATAGTGATACGTGAATGAATTGTGCAATCTCTCCCACACGCATACATATCTCATTTGCCTGTGGGCATCGGAATCACACACGTGCACTTCGTGTATTTCTCTCCTCCGTCAGGTTAAATTCGTATTTCTACCCGTCCTACAAGTCTCTCACGTAAACACACACGCTCTCTATGTCTAACACGCCCACCCCTTTAATTCCGCCCACCCACAGCCACTAATGTCTCAAAGTATAATAATGTCTCTCACACATATGCTATCTACCTATCCCTTAATATAGCTAGATATGTGTCACACAAACTCCTTATCCCTAATAGGAAGACGCCCATGCGTTGCATGGAACATCAAGATGCATTTGTATGAGAAGTTTATCTTGTGGGAGAAAAGGATGAACGAGGGAATGCCTTATTTGCAAATGCGGAGAGGGGTGTGGGTATCTTTTTGCAAAATTGCCATATTTTCCTTTCTGTCCGTCGGATATAAATCGGATGGCCTATATTGCAGGATGGCAGGAACACCATCATCACCAACTCTGTTTTTTTATAAGAGTAGAGATATGTGAGTGTCACTGCCCCCCCACACACCCACGCTTCCCAACACCGAAGGAGTAGGGTGACACCTCGATCTTGATACTAATCTATCGACTGGCTTCTCTCTCAAACATACACACACACACTACTCGGCACCGAAGGAGTAGGGTGACACCTCGATCTTGATACTAATCTATCGACTGGATTCTCTCTCAAACATGCACACACACACACACACTACCCGGCACCGAAGGAGTAGGGTGGCACATCGATCTTGATAATAATCTATCTACTCCTCTTTCAAACACACACACACACGCTAGTTGTGCCTCTGTGCCTACCGCGAACACTCTCGATACATCTTTCTCTCTCCCCCCAACAATGACAACAGAAGGGTGACAACTCGATCTGATCACAACTCGATCCATCTTTCTTCTTGCCTTCTGTAACCACCACTGCGATCGCATCATCGTGGCCTTAATTCTTATTGTGCTGTTGCATTCTCATTCCAGTCAATACCGACATGTGCGATCCCTTTGCTTAATTATATGCATCACTGTAACTAGTACTCCATCCATCAATTTATAAGTTGTGCTTACCTTTTCCATCAAATTAAGTACAGCAGCGGGCATCTTGCTAGAAACACTAGAATATGTCTATATAATCCGTATGTGATAGTCCATTTGAAATCTCAAAAAGACAAATATTTAGGTACGGAGGAGTAATATATTAGGAGTATATCAAAACAATAGTGATTTCTTTCAAGTTTGTAAACAAATACTACTATTCTACTACTTTGGATCCGTCATAGCAACGCACGGGCACATTGCTAGTAAAGGAAAAGGCCTGCCGCGCTCGTCGCACCCCACACGCCCGGGAGTCGGGAGTACAACACGCCCGTCCAAGCACGACACATAGCTTAGGGAAGGCGTGTTGCCTAGAATTTTCACTTTCATGTGGGACCGCCGTTGAGCAAACCGACACCCGCCTGCCCCGGGTCGGAAAATGTAAACAAGGGGAAGATCTAGCTGTAGCACGGAAGCCAAGAAATTTTGTGTCGACGGGCTCGTTGATAGAGTAGGAGCATTCCGTACTAGTACTACTCCTACCAGATATCAAGTGTGTACTCCTAATACTATATTACTAGTACTACCACTATACAAGTAGTAGTAGATACGCGCACGACACAACATCGTAGGAACAAAAACGGAAGATCTTGTTTTGGGTGATTTATCTTTTCTTCAATCAACGTAGTATGAATAATATGATGTGGGGGCACCCATGAAGCTTATGTGGCTTGGTTGCATGGCTACGGAAGGTTAGAGAAAATAAATAGATAATGTGTTTAGAGTGCACTCCACTAAATAGATATACTTTGGATCCATTGCAACGGACCGACACATCTATATCTATACCCCTATATAGTGTGTGAAAAACTTTGAAAGTTGGTCGTTGGATGAAGCCAATCCGACGTACAAAGATGGCAAATCCGAGCACTCTTGGCCGTTGGATATCATCCACGATTCTGCCACATGTATAATCTAGAAGACTCCATGGTTGAACTTAATTCATGACTAACTTTGCCACAACTAAGCTTAGGCAAAGCTATTAGTTCTTCAAAATGAGAGGCACAAGTTGGCAAGCCTAAGGGAATCTTGCCACATTTTTTGTGTGTATGTCATGTGGGGCCTTAGTGTGGCTTGCCTAAGGTGTGGCTTGAACCAAACACTCACCTAAGTTAATCAAACTTGCCTTACCTTACATTCCACCGGATTTTGCCGCATGTTAGAATCCAGAAAACTCCACATGTAGAAGCATAATGTCAGGACCCCAATTCCAAGTCACATCGATCTAGCCGGTAACACCTCATATCACTTTGCGGCCTCACGCACGGTATTCCCACGGGTGTCGCCTTACCATGGCCCTGGACCGTTTGCGCCTTTTGGCTCACGTATATGATTGTGTCGCTAGCATCCATATGACAGAGAACCCGGGCCGACATGGCTAGTCGTGAACCCAAAGCGGCGCTAACCCATGGGGACAGGCATACATGAATCAACTTCAAGCATGTCGGTCAATAGCCTGTGAATCCGGGCTGTAGCACTGGGCTAACAGGACTCCGGTAACCAGGGCTGTAGCAGGCTAGGCAGGATTCCGGATGTCACTGCGTGACATTTCCCCGAAGGGACAGACACCGGAACAAAGTGAAACACATGCGGCCATCAAGTGTCCAGAGCAGTAGTCTTTGGGCTAGCAGGACTCCGTGAACCGGGCAGTAGCGGACTACTATCACTCAGGAAGCACTAGACTACATTTCCCCATATGAGAGGCTGCCAAGGATAAACAACTAGATTGTCGGATCCCACACATACAAAGCATTTCAAACATACACACAATATGCTCGATATGTGTAAATACAATATGGCATCACAACATAACTCTACGACTCAAGTATTTATTCAATAGGCTCCGAGGAGCGAGATATTACAAACATGGGTCTCATGACCCAACATTGAAACATACAAGACAAAGCACAAGCGGAAGCTTAACATGTCCGAGTACGACATCTACAAATGAAAAAGGTGAGAAGCCCGACTATCTACCAGATCTCCGCCGAGGGCACAAGATCATATTTGAGGTATCAAGCTAAACGTCGAAGTCCATGCGGAACTACTAGTGAGACTGAAGTCTCTCTGCAAAAACATAAAATAGGCAAACGTGAGTACAAATGTACTCAGCAAGACTTACATCAGAACTAACTACATATGCATCAGTATCAACAAAGGGGGTGGTGGAGTTTGACTGCAGCAAGCCAGCTTTGACTCAGTGGCTATCCTGAACTACAAATGCAAGTACCTCTTTTGAGGTGGCGCACACGAGTCCACATGTTCACCATATCAGTACACCACTATGGATCCGCTCCCGTCTCCCTACGAGAACGCCATCCATAGCACTCACGCTTATCTTGCGTATTTTAGAGTATCCACTTTCACTTGTCTAAGAACTGTACAGGCAACCCAGAAGTCCTTTACCGCGGACACGGCTATTCGAATAGATCATATTAACCCTGCAGGGGTGTACTTCTTCACACACGCTCTTGCCACTTACCGACATGTACACCTCGTGTATCTCGGCAACCTTCAAGCGGAAGCCTGGCGAGGGAGTCGGCCACAGTCTCTAGTCCAGGTTTATCGCCTATTCAGGTTCCATCCGCAAGGAGATCCGACCGGGGTGTCGCTCACGGCCCCAAACGATGTGTGCAGGGTTCCCAAGCCCACCTCGACGGGTGGTTCTACGCTTGGTACACCGTGCCACGGTGCCTAGTCTGTCCCAAGCCCACCTGTACCGGGTGCCACTTGGTAGACTACTAACACTACCTACAAACACGAGAAACTAGTTGCAACTCCTGGAGAGAGATCAGGTTGATTAATAAGTCGAGAGGGGCACTTAAGCATTCCAATGTGTTGTAGTAACTGTTCATGGATCACAAACACAGAACTCAGTTCCTGAGGACGGCTGCAATGAGACAACCCACCATGTACTCCTACATGGCCTCTCACCGCTACCTTTACCAAATCGTGTTCACACACTTAGCTCTCAACAAGAGGACATGTTCACACACCTCCGATTCATCCCCGATGAATCGGACTGACTCAACTCTAAGCGATGAGAGTGCACGACAAAAAAGCATGAATGAGTAGGCACATCCGGGCTCAAACAACTCCTACTCATGCTAGTGGGTTTCATCTATTTACTGTGGCAATGACAGGTCATGCAGAGGATAAAGGGGTTCAACTACCGTAGCAAGTAACAGATGAATCGTTGTTGTCCTAATGCAGTAAAAGAGAGCAGGAGCGAGAGAGTGGGATTATATCGGAATGAACAAGGGGGTTTTGCTTGCCTGGCACTTCCGAAGATAGTATAGCTCTTCATCGGTGTCGTCGATCATGTCACCGGAACAACGTCTACTGAGAGGGGACAAACACCGACAAACAAGAGGGAACATAATCAATGCAATGCAACAAGATGATGCATGATCATGACATGGAAATATGCCGTTGATTGAGCTAATGCAACTAGCAACCAGATTAAATGAAGTTGGTTTGAACCAAAGGTTCAAATTCAAACTCCATATGTGGAAATTCAAATGCCATTTACATGATTTGTCCTAAACAGTAGCTATAAGTTGTTCTAACATGCATGAAAATGATACAGATGGATAGATTGCATTTTTCTGATAATTTGCATATACAAATTATTTCATTTGGAGTTACGGTTGAATTTCTATGATTTTTAGAAGTTTTGGGCATTTTCGGAATTTCCTGAATTAGTTTTAATCCAGAAAATCATTAATGACATCAGCATTGTGTCACTAATCTTCAGCAGGTCAGCGGAGTTGACGAGGGTCAAACCTGACTGGTGGGACCCGCGTGTCATTGAAACAAGGACTAAACCACGGTCAAATCCAACGCTGACTGGGGTTTGACCCTGTGGTGGGGCCCGCTGTCAGTTCTGCTAGGCTACTAATTGGGGGATTAGCCGCTAATAACGTCACCACGTCATCATCGTCGGACTTAGGCCGGCGACGACCAGATCGGCGGCGGAAGTTCGCCGAAGTTGCTCGGGACGGCGCTACAGGCGTCGGCTCGACGCGCTGGAAGTACCAGAGGGATGCCCATCCTCGCGCGCATCCAGGGGATCACGCGGGAAGCTGCGGGGTGGCCGGAGACGATGGCCACGCCAACCATGGCGGTGGCCGGAGCTCGGCTAGATGCGGGCGCTGGGCTGCAGGGTACGGCGAGGCCAGCTAAGGGGATCTGCGGCCTCCTGGTACATCTAGGAGCTCGCTAGGCTCGTCGGCTTGAGCGGAGTGGCACGGCAGCGCCATGCCTGGCGTCCATGGCGGACGGCAGTGCTCGGTACGGTGGCTAGCACGGCTACGGCGGGGGGAAAGACTACGGGGGAAGAGGGGAAAGCTAGTAGAGATCACAGCGGTCTCGTAGGCGGTCTCAGTCGGCTTGGGGAGGCACGGACGGCGATTGGGGAGGCACGGACGGCGACGGATTTGACGGCGGTGATCTGCGGCACCGACAAGGAAGACGGCGTCGAGGGCAGCTCTGCGGGGCGTCCCGGCTTGCGTGGGTCGTCGGAGAGGTCGATGGCGATTCAGCGGAGCTTCTGGACACAGGCAGAGGACGAGGAGGGCTCGGTGGCTGCGCGAATGGTGGACGGCGGCGACAGGCTCCTCTCGGTGAGCACAGAAACGAGAAGGGATGCGGCTACAGCGAGGGAGAAGTGAGAGGGGCTCAGGCGTCTGTGCACGGGTCGAGGAGGAGGACGAGCCTCAGCCTGAGCGGGAGGTGGCCCTCGCCTCCTGTGCGTGCGCCATGCACAATGCACACCGGCGAGAGGAAGGGGATGACTAGCATGTTGCCTGGTGAGCTGGGCCGCCAGCAACAGTGTCAGGCCACGTGGGCTGCAGGTAAGCTACAGGTAAGGTTTTCTCCTCTTTCTAACATTCCTTTTATGTTTTCTATTTTCTGTAGTTTGTTAGATTTGATTTGAAGCATCAAATCATTTAGAACTTTCTGTAAATTTTTTATGTGAGCTCAGGAAACTTGTCCAAGGCCACATGCAAACTTACAAAAATTATTTGAACTTTATCTCGTATATAACAGAAATAAGTCCAGCTCAAATATGTTATTGATTTAATTCAAAGGCCCAAAATAAATATTTTAAAGCCACCAAAAATATTGGTTTGAATTTTATTCTTGCCAATATTTTTCAAGGTTTAACAAGAACATTTTCTTGGGCTTCTTTGAGAAGATTTTAATGTTGATCATTTTTAAAAGGTTTCTGAGGCTTTGAAAATTCCTCAATTCAAATTTCATTTGAATTTACACATGATGCAACAACCAAGCTAGACCAAGGCCAAGGTAAAGCTAGGGATGTGGCAACTCACCCCCACTAAACAAGAATCTCGTCCCGAGATTCAAGACGTGAGGTAAGAAGACAGAGGGGGCACAAGCTAATACGGTCTTCACGATCCAGGTTGCACTTCATAAGAACGTTGACATGATCACCATCTTTGTCTCGATGTCTTGCTTTGAGAACTCCAACTAACATGACAATGAGAGGAAAGGGAAAAAATCCTGAAGGATTGATCTTCTCGAAGATCGAACAACTCAGGATCACTCATCGAGTGTGACATTGAAACATCTCTCGAGCTGAGACACGAAACACGTCGAGAGGGATGGAAGAACAAGCGACGGGGTTTGATTGGGGGGGGGGGCAACAATTCCACACTTAGAAAGATGGTGGATGGTGTCAAGGTGGCGAGGAAATAATTGCCATGATCCCATAATAAGACATCTTAGAGGGGGTGACTCGTGGAATTATTCCCTTAAATGGAAAAAAGAATTACTTTTGATATAGAGATCATTGAGACTCTTTATACCAGCCTAAGGCAATCACAAACGATCGTTTGGCGGAGTTCAAAGGAATGACACATCCGGATTCGAATGGATGATGTGGACTACCTTGTTGAAGACAACGCATTGGGTGATTTTGCTTATCATCGTAAATGGATGGGACTCATGGTAAGTCCATCTTTGAAGATGAACCTGGACAACAACTGCTGAGAAGGGCAGCCCATGGAAAAATTGGCACGATGGAGTGCAAGCTGGGAACCAGATGCAAATGTTGGGAATGTTCCAACCATCATATCTTCCTGAGATTCAGATCTGGTTAGAAACAGGATACTTCAGACTCACATGTCTGAAAAGAAAAGTTGCAACACAAATCGATGAGATGGCGTTGCGAGATTCTCGGGAAATGAACTACGGTAGTAAGCTCCAAAGCATGAGCTGGTTCTGCTACAAGCATGTGAACACACTGTCCCAGACAATCATGATCACATGGTAGTCTTACAACAAAACACTACCGAATTCTGGTTAGGAACCATCAACGAGGATATCGAAGTCCTTGCGTAAGTCTAGCTCTTAAGAATAAACTTCTTCTCCTTGAACAAATCAATCAGTGGCTTGGTGTGCTAGGGATACATATAGAATGAAGGTTGCAAGTCTTCAAACCATAGAATACTTCGCACATGTGCATGACTGACTTGGGATGATTCCAAAGGAAGCAAAAACAAACTTTCCCGGATCCACGGCGACAACTTACATCAAATGCACGTGAATTAGAGGAAGTCACTTCTTTCATCCAAACTAGGCTTCATGAACGAAACACGAAGATAATGCTTACAAAGTTTCCAACACTAGGTTGATGTTCAACATGAATCATGGGGGAGACAAATTGCTGCTGATGGGCTCAACAACAACTCATCGGAATTTCCATATCACTGGACTTCCACCATCATGTGAACACGGTGATAGCATTGGTCAGACCAAAAGATGTAATGGTGTATGCTCGAGGGATCAACCACGAGTAAGACAACATTACGAGCATCGATGGTACTGATTTGATTTGGTGATAGCCCATATTCAAATCAAAGTTTTATAAGACAATAAGTCCAACAATTGACCACAGGGACCAATCGATGAAGATATCATCTTTCTTCAACTAACACACCAACACCAGGATATCCCTTTGAAACGAACGAAGTTAGGTAAACTTTTATCTTCCAACTCTCCAAGTTGTCGTTTAGCTTAACCAACTAGCTCAGGGGTATCCAACACAAATTCTTGGAGAAGGGGGTGGTTACAAGGAACCAACTTGATCACGAACTCAACATAGCGGTCAGGTGACAACCTGGTGATACCTCCGAGAAGATATTCGGAAAATCACGAACCACCGATATGTTACTAAGCTCGAGAACAATCTTGCTTTTCAGGGCAAGATGATATGATCACAAGAGTGAGGGATTGGCACAATCCTAACTCATTGATCAAGGAGTGCACCGGATATAAGGACTAGGTAGCACAATCAGTCTTAGAATGATAATTCAATAACTAACACACTAAGAATGAGATTATTGTCCATTAACTACCAAGCAATGGAGCTGCTAGGGGTATTGATTTCGCACATCACGGTTCACTTGTCGGCATTCCAGTTACAATAACACGGAAACCGAGGAATGAACAATGATGGCAAGAAGTATTACTGCATCAAGAATTCATAGGGTGGTGTGCAATTCCAAGATATTCTTGATATAAAGATAGTAATACTCCAAGGTAGAACAAAGCAAAAGCTAGATTGGCATTTTGATCTGCGGACTACAATTGCTTTGACCCAATCCTGGATATGGATGGGATTCTGGAGTTTGTTTCTCCTAGTCATTCCGGATTAGAATGGCTTGACGGACCACAAGAGTAGTAGGCATCGATGAACGAATGCACGCATACTCTTGACAATCAATTGATAGACGAAGGTCAGAAGACAAACTAAAGGGGGACAACTCAAAGGAACATATGATTTTCTGAGTTGTGGGTGCATAGATTAGTATGTCGAACCAAGTTCAACATTTCTTCCGAATAACCCATGCGGAGAGGTAGGACTGGCAGATTCACAACATAGGATAGGAAACTCATTGAGAGCACTCTTGTTGTGATCTTTCGGTTCAAGAGAACTTCTGCCAAAATGGTTCATGGCATTGAAATAACGATATACCACAAACCTCGAGGACTATCGCAAAGGTTACTAATATCCTAAAGGTACGAGCAACACTGTCAACACGAGGTAAGTAGAGTGAATCTTGGGTCAAGAACCCAGGAGTAGAATACCTACTACTAAATGGCATCACGGGATGCTTCCGAGATTGGTGGCCAGAATCATCACACCGGGAACACAAAACATGGCTAGATTACTAGGTGACTCCCTAAAAGACCTAGGGTCATAGTACTAACTCCAACATATATGTCGAGGCAATAGAGTACCTCAACTCACCGATTAGTGTGCTTAATCTGGCCCAAAAGGACATCAGGAACGGGAGGAAGGGATTTGCAAATGCATCAGCCTGTTTAGAAACCTGGGATGACTCGGACAGCATAACGGCTGTAAATGCTCAAAGATTTTAGACATGCTACAAAAATGGTGGCATAACCACTCAGAAGCACAATATCAAGGGTTCGAGATCAACAGTTATCATACGGAAGTAGTAGGAACTGAAATGAAGCTTGAAACCAACAATCAAATAAGTCTATGGATTAGTAACACGTCATCCTGATAGAAAGATGAGAAGCCTAGTTCTGAATCCCCGTAGAAGAGAAGAGGATGACTCAGATCAGAAGGCCATGAGGTATAAGGAGTAAAAAGAGCCTTACGTTCCCTTCCACAATCAATTCCCTTACATAACTAAAGCATTTCTAGACTCAACTTGACCGGTTTGGCTTGGTAATCCTCTGAGCGGTCGGGCTCGATAGCAAAGCTGTCGGGACCCGATTCCAAGTCACATCGATCTAGCCGGTAACACCTCATATCACTTTGCGGCCTCACGCATGGTATTCCCACGGTGTCGCCTTACCATGGCCCGGGACCGTTTGCGCCTTTTGGCTCACGTATATGATAGTGTCGCTAGCATCCATATGATGAGAGAACCGGGCCGACATGGCTAGTCGTGAACCCAAAGCGGCGCTAACCCATGGGGACATGCATACATGAATCAACTTCGAGCATGTCGGTCAACAGCTTGTGAATCCGGGCTGTAGCACTGGGCTAACAGGACTCTGGTAACCCGGGCTGTAGCAGGCTAGGCAGGACTCCGGATGTCACCGCGCGACATTTCCCGAAGGGACAGATACAGAACGAAGTGAAACACATGCCGCCAGTCAAGTGTCCAGAGCAGTAGTCTTTGGGCTAGCGGGACTCCGGTGAACCGGGCTGTAGCGGACTACTATCGCTCAGGAAGCACTGGACTACATTTCCCCACATGAGAGGCTGCCAAGGATAAACAACTAGATTGTCGGATCCCACACATACCAAGCATTTCAAACATACACACAATATGCTCGATATGTGTAAATACAACATGGCATCACAACATAACTCTACGACTCAAGTATTTATTCAATAGGCTCCGAGGAGCGAGATATTACAAACATGGGTCTCATGACCCAACATTCAGAGCATACAAGACAAAGCACAAGCGAAAGCTTAACATGTCGAGTACGAGACATCTACAAATGAAAAAGGTGAGAAGCCCGACTATCTACCAGATCTGCCGAGGCACAAGATCGTAGCTGAGGTATCAAGCTAAACGTCAAGTCCACGCTGAACTACTAGTGAGACCGAAGTCTCTCTCGCAAAACGTAAAATAGGCAAACGTGAGTACAAATGTACTCAACAAGACTTACATCAGAACTAACTACATATGCATCGGTATCAACAAAGGGGTGGTGGAGTTTGGCGCAACAAGCCAGCTTTGACTCGATGGCTATCTGAACTACATCGCAAGTAACTCTTTTGAGGTGGCGCACACGAGTCCACATATTAACCATATCAATACACCACTATGGATCCGCTCCCGTCTCCCTACGAGAACGCCATGCATAGCACTCACGCTTATCTTGCGTATTTTAGAGTATCCACTTTCACTTGTCTATGAATTGTACAGCAACCCGAAGTCCTTTACGCGGACACGGCTATTGAATAGATCATATTAACCTGCAGGGTGTACTTCTTCACACACGCTCTCGCCACTTACCGCCATGTACACCTCGTGTATCTCGGCAACCTTCAAGCGGAAGCTTTGGCGAGGAGTCGGCCACGACTGACTAACCACACAAGTCTCTAGTCCAGGTTTATCGCCTATTCAGGGTCCATCCGCAAGGAGATCCGGGCGGGGTGTCGGTCACGGCCCCAAACGATGTGTGCAGGGTTCCCAAGCCCACCTCGACGGGTGGTTCTACGCTTGGTACACCGTGCCATGGTGCCTAGTCTGTCCCAAGCCCACCTGTACCGGGTGCCACTTGGTAGACTACTAACACTACCTACAAACACCAGAAACTAGTTGCAACTCCCGGACAGAGATCAGGTTGATTAATAAGTCGAGAGGGGCACTTAAGCATTCCAATGCGTGGTAGTAACTGTTCATGGATCACAAACACAGAACTCAGTTCCTGAGGACGGCTGCAATGAGACAACCCACCATGTACTCCTACATGGCCTCTCACCGCTACCTTTACCAAATCATGTTCACACACTTAGCTCTCAACAGTAGGACATGTTCACACACCTCCGATTCATCCCCGATGAATCAGACCTAACTCAACTCTAAGCAGTAGCAGGCACGACAAAAAAGCATGAATGAGTAGGCACATCAGGGCTCAAACAACTCCTACTCATGCTAGTGGGTTTCATCTATTTACTGTGGCAATGACAGGTCATGTAGAGGATAAAGGGGTTCAACTACCGCAGCAAGTAACAGATGAATCGTTGTTGTCCTAATGCAGTAAAAGAGAGCAGGAGCGAGAGAGTGGGATTATATCGGAATGAACAAGGGGGTTTTGCTTGCCTGGCACTTCCGAAGATAGTATAGCTCTTCATTAGTGTCGTCAATCACATCACCGGAACAACGTCTACTGAGAGGGGACAAACACCGGCAAACAAGAGGGAACACAATCAATGCAATGCAACAATATGATGCATGATCATGACATGGAAATATGCTGTTGATTGAGCTAATGCAACTAGCAACCAGATTAAATGAAGTTGGTTTGAACCAAAGGTTTAAATTCAAACTCCATATGTGGAAATTCAAATGCCATTTACATGATTTGTCCTAAACAGTAGCTATAAGTTGTTCTAACATGCATGAAAATGATACAGATGGATAGATTGCATTTTTCTGATAATTTGCATATACAAATTATTTCATTTGGAGTTACGGTTGAATTTCTATGATTTTTAGAAGTTTTGGGCATTTTCTGAATTTCCTGGATTAGTTTTAATCCAAAAAATCAATAATGACATTAGCATTGTGTCACTAATGCGTCAGCAGGTCAGCGGAGTTGACCAGGGTCAAACCTGACTGGTGGGACCCGCGTGCCATTGAAACAGGGACTAAACCACGGTCAAATCCAACGCTGACTGGGGTTTGACCCTGTGGTGGGGCCCGCTGTCAGTTCTGCTAGGCTGCTAATTGGGGATTAGCCGCTAATAACGTCACCACGTCATCATCGTCGGACTTAGGCCGGCGATGACCAGATCGGCGGCGGAAGTTCGCCGGAGTTGCTCGGGACGGCGCTACAGGCATCGGCTCGACGCGCTGGAAGTACCAGAGGGATGCCCATCCTCGCGCGCATCCAGGGGATCACGCGGGAAGCTGCGGGGTGGCCGAAGATGATGGCCACGGCAACCATGGCGATGGCCGGAGCTCGGCTAGATGCGGGCGCCGGGCTGCAGGGTACGGCGAGGGCAGCTAAGGGGATCTGCGGCCTCCTGGTACATCTAGGAGCTCGCTAGGCTCGTCGGCTTGAGCGGAGCGGCACGGCAGCGCCATGCCCGGCGTCCATGGCGGACGGTAGTGCTCGGTACGGTGGCTAGCACGGCTACGGCGGGGGGAAAGACTACGGGGGAAGAGGGGAAAGCTAGTAGAGCTCACAGCGGTCTCGTAGGCGGTCTCAGTCGGCTTGGGGAGGCACGGACGGCGACGGATTTGACGGCGGTGATCTGCGGCACCGACAAGGAAGACGGCGTCGAGGGCAGCTCTGCAGGGTGTCCCGGCTTGCGTGGGTCGTCGGAGAGGTCGATGGCGATTCAGCGGAGCTTTTGGACATAGGCAGAGGACGAGGAGGGCTTGGTGGCTGCGCGAATGGTGGACGGCGGCGAAAGGCTCCTCTCGGTGAGCACAGAAACGAGAGGGGGAGGGGCTAGAGCGAGGGAGAAGTGAGAGGGGGCTCGGGCGTCTCCAGGCACGGGGTCAGGGAGGAGGACGAGCCTCCAGCGCGAAGCAGGAGGTGGCCCTCGCCTCCTGTGCGTGTGCCACACAAAATGCACACTGGCGAGAGGAAGGGGATGACTAGCATGTTGCCTGGTGGGCTGGGCCGCCAGCAACAGTGTGAGGCCACGTGGGCTGCAGGTAAGCTACAAGTAAGGTTTTCTTCTCTTTCTAACATTCCTTTTATGTTTTCTATTTTCTGTAGTTTGTTAGATTTGATTTGAAGCATCAAATCATTTAGAATTTTCTGTAAAATTTTTATGTGAGCTCAGGAAACTTGTCCAAGGCCACATGCAAACTTACAAAAATTATTTGAACTTTATCTCGTATATAACAGAAATAAGTCCAACTCAAATATGTTATTGATTTAATTCGAAGGCCCAAAATAAATATTTTAAAGCCACCAAAATTATTGGTTTGAATTTTATTCTTGCCAATATTTTTCAAGGTTTAACAGGAACATTTTCTTGGACTTCTTTGAGAAGATTTTAATGTTGATCATTTTTAAAAGGTTTCTGAGGCTTTGAAAATTCCTCAATTCAAATTTCATTTGAATTTACACATGATGCAACAACCAAGCTAGACCAAGGCCAAGGTGAAGCTAGGGATGTGACACATAATGCACAAACCACCAGAATCTCATGCGTGCAATGCACGTGTACCTTACTAGTACTAGTTGGTAGTTGTAAGAAACAAATTCCAGTTTTGGCACGAGCTCGTACTGCGGGAGCACCACAAGGCCTGCCGCAGGAGTCACATTTCCCTCTCGGGGCCCACGAGACCGAACTCCAGTGGCTTAGTGCCCGGACTATGAGTCAATGACATGCGGATCTTAAATGCGGCTTGCCCACATGTCATTCTCATGGTGGTGGAGTGGTTCGTGACTCACTCGTTCGAGATGAACCGGCTGGTGGTGGCGTGGCCGTGGCGAGTGTGCCACAGCTGGGCGTCGGGGCGTTACGAGGCGTAGATGGCCACACCAGCGGGTACTACCTGTAGTACATAAGTACTCCAGCTGAGGATTGATGCCCGAGACGAAATGTGTCACAGCCGCTGGATGAAATTTCGATGGTGCGAGAGTACGAATCGGAGCACAGCAGCGGAGCAGGCAAACCGCGTCCAATCGGGTTGTCTGTGGTAGAAAGTTGATGGTCGCTGCAGTTCAGCTGGCCCGCATGTCATGCACACAAAGGCAGAGGAGCGGTGGGGTAGAGAGGGATGAGGGGCACGAACAATCCTA
The DNA here is from genome assembly GCA_021605205.1 of Aegilops longissima. NCBI lineage: Eukaryota > Viridiplantae > Streptophyta > Magnoliopsida > Poales > Poaceae > Aegilops > Aegilops longissima. The sequence goes on from CM038681.1 coordinate 292,075,152, forward strand.
CCATTCTGTCACTGACATGTGGGACCCATAAGCGTGGGTCCCACCTGTCAGTGAAGGAAAGGCAGGGCAAGGCAGTGATAGCCACGTTAGAGGATCCATGTCCACGTAGGGGAAAGTCGTGCCGTGGGTTGGAGCGGCGTCGTGGGAATCGCGTGTGGGTCTGGCAGTGGTAGAAACAAGAAACGTGATGGTCGCCGTGGTTCAACTTCCATGGACAAGCTGTCATGTCTGCTGACACATGTATATCAAAACTAGAGTGTTTATATTTCAAGCACGTGAACAAGTATTATTCTACTAGTTTGGATCCATTGCAACACACGGGCCAGCACATTGGTAGTAGTAGTGTCCATCTCTATCTCTAGAGGCCTTCCCTCGTTCATCCTTTTCTCTCACAAGATAAACTACTCATACAAATGCATCTTGATGTTCCGTGGAACGCACGAGGATGTTTCCTTGGGGGTCTCTCGAGCGCGGCATGGCCGTAGTTGCAAGTTGACGCCCCTTGAGATGCCGACGTTGAGGGGCACTCGAATTTCCTCCGATGAGCAGGTAAGATGAGTTTGATCACGTAGTAAATGCATTCTACAGACTACTTCCGTGTCCATTTACTAATTCTCCCCCTGCCCACTGTTTCACAGGCTAGGCTCGGTGCGAGTGGAGATTGGCTTGCATATGTACGGGAGGGTACCAACATCAATTTGCACGACATTTACAACGGTGACACCGTTCCCGTAGAACCTTTGTCCAACATTGGGATCAGCCATGCAATGGGCCACCGCATGAATTGGTACGATGGAACCACGGAGAGATTGAATAAGATAGCACGAACCTTGCACATGGCGGTCAAAGGCGGACCATCCTGTCTGCGACCGATTTGTTGCCGTACGAGCAGGAAGATGCCGTGCTGCTTTCTAACCGCATCTTCGCGGTGACAAACCAGGGGACTTATTTTGTATGGGACACATCCTACGATATACTCCCTCTCTCCCCGTTTATTTTTTTGAATCTTTTCGTTTTATAAGTTTCAAATTCAAATTTAGAGCTCCCAATCACATGTTGAGATTACAATGTCCATTAAATCGTTGCGTGCATGTATAGTAAAGAAACAAATCTCGAGTTTGGCACGAGTTCCTGCTACGGGAGCACCACAAGCCTTGGCGCAGGAGTTACATTTCCCTCTCAGGGCCGTCGGGACTGAGCTTCAGCGCCTTACTACACCTACCTTTGAGTCAATAACATGTGGACCCGATAGGTGACTGGTTGATAACCCACAAGTATAGGGGGTCACAACAGTTTTTGAGGGTAGAGTATTCAACCCAAATTTGTTGATTCGACACAAGGGGAGCCAAAGAATATTCTCAAGTATTAGCAGCTGAGTTGTCAATTGAACCACACCTGGAAACTTAGTATCTGCAGCAAAGTGTTTAGTAGCAAAGTAATATGATAGTGGTGGTAACGGTAACAAAGTAAAGACAACAAAAGTAATGTTTTTGGTATTTTGTAGTGATTGTAACAGTAGCAACGGAAAAGTAAATAAGCGTAAACCAGTATATGGAAAACTCGTAGGCACCAGATCAGTGATGGATAATTATGCCTTATGTGGTTCGTCATGTAACAGTCATAACATAGGGTGACACAGAACTAGCTCCAGTTCATCAATATAATGTAGGCATGTATTCCGTATATAGTCATACATGCTTATGGAAAAGAACTTGCATGACATATTTTGTCCTACCCTCCCGTGGCAGCGGGGTCCTATTGGAAACTAAGGGATATTAAGGCCTCCTTTTAATAAAGAACCAGAACAAAGAATTGGCACATAGTGAATACATGAACTCCTCAAACTATGGTCATCACCAGGAGTGGTCCCGATTATTGTCACTTCGGGGTTGCCAGATCATAACACATAGTAGGTGACTATAGACTTGCAAGATAGGATCAAGAACACACATATATTCATGAAAACATAATAGGTTCAGATCTGAAATCATGGCACTCGGGCCCTAGTGACAAGCATTAAGCATAGCAAAGTCATAGCAACATCAATCTCAGAACATAATGGATATTAGGGATCAAACCCTAACAAAACTAACTCGATTACATGATAAATCTCATCCAACCCATCACCGTCCAGCAAGCCTACGATGCAATTACTCACGCACGGCGGTGAGCATCATGAAATTGGTGATGGAGGATGGTTGATGATGATGACGACGACGAATCCCCCTCTCTGGAGCCCCGAACGGACTGCAGATCAGCCCTCCCGAGAGATATTAGGGCTTGGCGGCGGCTCTGTATCGTAAAACGCGATGAAACTTTCTCTCTGATTTTTTTCTCCCCGAAAGCCAATATATGGAGTTGGAGTTGGCGTCGGAGGGCCACCAGGGGGCCCACGAGGTAGGGCAGCGCGCCCAGGGGGAGGGGCACGCCCCCCACCCTTGTGGACAGGGTGTGGGCCCCCTGGTCTTCATCTTTGGCGAGGATTTTGTATTATTTATTCTAAGATATTCCGTGGAGTTTCAGGTCATTCCGAGAACTTTTGTTTTCTGCACATAAAACAACACCATGGCAATTCTGCTGAAAACAGCGTCAGTCCGGGTTAGTTCCATTCAAATTATACAAGTTAGAGTCCAAAACAAGGGCAAAAGTGTTTGGAAAAGTAGATACGACGGAGACGTATCAACTCCCCCAAGCTTAAAACCTTGCTTGTCCTCAAGCAATTCAGTTGACAAACTGAAAGAGAAAAAGAAAACTTTTACAAACTCTGTTTGCTCTTGTTGTTGTAAACATGAAAAGCCAGCATTCAAGTTTCAGCTAATATTATGGACTAACCATACTCACAATAACACGTAGGTCTCATAATTACTCATATCAATATCATAATCAGCTAGCGAGCCATAATAATAAAACTCGGATGACAACACTTTCTCAAAATAATCATAACATGATATAACGAAATGGTATCTCGCTAGCCCTTTCTGAGACCGCAAAACATAAATGCAGAGCACCTTTAAAGATCAAGGACTGACTAAACATTGTAATTCATGGTAAAAGAGATCCAGTCAAGTCATACCCAATATAAACCAATCATAATGAATGCAAACGACAGTGTGCTCTCCAGCGGGTGATTTTTAATAAGAAGGGTGATGACTCAACATAAAAGTAAATAGATAGGCCCTTCGCAGAGGGAAGCAGGGATTTGTAGAGGTGCCAGAGCTCGATTTTGAAATAGAGATAAATTATATTTTGAGCGGCATACTTTCAGTGCCAACGCAACAACTATGAGATGGCTGTATCTTCCATACTACATGCATTATAGGCAGTTCCCAAACAGAATGGTAAAGGTTTATACTCCCCCTCCTCCACAAGCATCAATCCATGGCTTGCTCGAAACAACGAGTGCCTCCAACATTCAATGGGTCCCAGGGGGAGTTTTGTTTAATTATTTTGATTTGCGTTGATCTTTTTGGATCATGGGACTGGGCATCCCGGTTACCAGCCCTTTCTCGTGAATGAGGAGCAGAGTCCACTCCTCTTGAGAATAACCCACCTAGCATGGAAGATATAGGCAGCCCTAGTTGCACATGAGCTGCTCGAGCATACAAAACAGAATTTTATTTGAAGGTTTGGAGTTTGGCACATGCAAATTTACTTGGAACTACAGGTAGATACCGCATATAGGAAGGTATAGTGGACTCATATGGAACAACTTTGGGGTTTAAGGAGTTTGGATGCACAAGCAGTATTCCCGCTTAGTACAGTGAAGGCTAGCAAAAGACCTGGAAGCGACCAAGCGAGAGAGCGACAACGATCGTAAACATGCATTAAAATTAATTTACACCGAATATAAGCATGAGTAGGATATAATCCACCATGAACATAAATATCAAGAAGGCTATGTTGATTTGATTCAACTACATGCGTGAACATGTGCCAAGTCGAATCACTCAATTCATTTAAAGGAGGATACCATCCTATCATACCATATCATAATCATTCTAATAGCATGTTGGCACGCAAGGTAAACCATTATAACTCATAGCTAATCAAGCATGGCACAAGCAACTATAATCTTTAAATGTCATTGCAAATATGTTTACTTCATAATAGCTGAATCAGGAACGATGAATCATCATATTTACAAAAACAAGAGAGGTCGAGTTCATACCAGCTTTTCTCATCCCAATAAGTCCATCATATATCATCATTATTGCCTTTCACTTGCGCGACCGAACGGTGTGTATAATAATAAGAGTGCACGTGCATTGGACTAAGCTGGAACCTGCAAGCATTCAACTCAAGAGAGAAGACAAGTAATATGGGCTCTAAGTTAAATAAACGATCATGCATATGAGAGTCACTAAGCATTATCAATATGGTCTTCTCGACCCCCAAAGAAAGGAAAAGAAAAATAAAAACTATTTACACAGGAAAGCTCCCAACAAGCAAAAGAAGAACAGGAAATATTTTTGGGTTTTCTTTTTAATTATTACTACTACAGCAGGAAAATTAAACTACTACTATTTTTTTGGGTTTTCTAAGGTTTATTAAACACATAAGAAGAAAGCAGGAAAAAGAAAATAAACTAGCATGGATATTACAGTGAAAGAGTATGAGCACCGACATCTAGCAATGAGTGTGTGTGAGCATAAATGTAATGTCGGTGAGAAATCGTACTCCCCAAGCTTAGGCTTTTGGCCTAAGTTGGTCTATTGCCGAGGATAGCTGGCGGATACCCGTAGGTGTAGCTGGGTCGCATCTGCGATGAATAATAGTTGGGATCATAATGTGATGAAGAGGACTCGGCGCCATTGGCTGGCAACCGCCTCAGGATCCCAAGAATAAACAGACATTCGTGGAGGCTCATCTTGTGGCTCCAATTCCGGGGCTGGTGTAGGATTCCAGTAGGCTTGAACAGCCGCCCACGGAACAATGTGAGGCCCTGTAGACAAGTTAAACAAAGAGGGAGCAGGCAAAGTAATAGTCTCAGGGTGATGTTTATCAAAGTACAATTTATATTTAAGCTCCCCTTCGCGACTCTTAACTAGAAAATCATGCGCTAGCATACTCTTATAATCTAAATAAGCACGGGGCCGTGCTGTTTCTTCTTTCTCCTCATGCCTAATAGGTATCTCAAAATATTTAGCTAGGCGTGAAGCATAAATGCCTCCATAGATGGGGCCTTTAGTACGGTTCAGACTTAACCGTCTAGCAACAATTCCACCCATACTAACAGACTTATTGCGGTATAAACCATGGAACAAAATGATAATATCAGGAATGCTAAGGTTTCCACAGTTCCCATGACCAATCAAGCAACGACTAGCAAATAAGGCAAAGTAGCGTAAAACAGGAAAATGTATGCTAGTAATTCTTGCATCAGAAACCTTCCTGGTTTCTCCCACAATGATAGTATTAATAAAAGCTTCCACTTCATTACGGTGTGGTTCATCTAAGGTTCCCTCAAAGGGTATTTTTCAAACCTCACAAAATTCAGCTAATGGCATTTCCTTAACAACGTCATATAAATGAAACTCTACTGTTGGAGGTGATTTCTTAGGGAAAAAGTAGAAGTTCTGCACAAAAGTATTTGTGAGTAAGAGATACTGATAACGTTGGTTGCGGAGGAAGTCGGTGAGGCCGGCGTTCTCAATTAATAGATAGAAATCCTCATGAATCCCGGCTCTCCTCAAGAAGTCATCGGAAGGCCATTCACACGGCCGAACCTCCAGCGATCTGAGGCAAATGAAATTTGGGCTTTTGCTCTTCTTCCTTTTGTTTTTCCTTGAGCTTGACTCGACGAGCCCCTCAAAAGTCTCTTCATTATTTCTGAAATAATCTGAAATTTTTAGTAACTTCAAACAAAAGTGAACCAACTTCAATAAAACTGATAGCAACTACTCATACAAGTGCCTAGAGCATATATCAAGCATTAGAACTACTTGGAACCATATAAATTTGACATGCAAGCTCAAGAACATGGTCACCTATGTAGCACAAATTTGCAATGAATAGAGCACTAGAACAAAAACTAATTGGACCAATAGAGGAGTCACATACCAAGGAACAATCTCCCCAAGCAGTTTTGCGAGAGGTGCTTTGAGCAAGGAGATTGAAAATCGCAGCAAAAGTTGCTGGAACACGAGCTTGAGTTTGTTTTTCGGGTTTTTGTGAGACAGAGGAAGAAGATGGGTGCAGGGATAAGTGGAGGAGGGCAACCGTGGGCCCACGAGGCAGGGCGGCGCGCCCAGGAGGGTAGGGCGCGCCCTCCACCCTCGTGGCCAGTTCGCAGCTCCCCCGCGGTAATTTTTGCATAGTAAATCCTCAAATATTCCCGAAAAATCATACTAAATTGGCATGGCATTCTGAGGACTTTTATTTTCGGGATATTTTTATATTGCACGGATAAGTCGGGAGACAGACAGAAAAATACTATTTTACTTTATTTCTACTAAGTAACAGAAAATATAAAGAGGGTACAGAAGGTTGTGCTTCTAGTTTCATCCGTCTCATGCTCATAAAAAAGAATCCACCAACAAGGTTGATCAAGTCTTGTTATCAACCTCATTCCGATTAACATGAAACCGGAGAAATTTCGAATAACACTATGTTACCTCAACGGGGATATGGACATCCCCAATAATAAGTATATCATATTTCTTCTTGACAGTAGGAAGAGGAAATTCAAAACCTCCAAATATAATCGATGGAATTTTTCCAATAGAGTTGATACTATAAACTTGAGGTTGTTTCCTCGGAAAGTGTACCGTGTGCTCATTACCATTAACATGAAAAGTGACATTGCCTTTGTTGCAATCAATAACAGCCCCTGCAGTATTAAGGAAAGGTCTTCCAAGAATAATAGACATACTATCATCCTCGGGAATATCAAGAATAACAAAGTCCGTTAAAATAGTAACGTTTGCAACCACGACAGGCACATCCTCACAAATACCGACAGGTATAGCAGTTGATTTATCAGCCATTTGCAAAGATATTTCAGTAGGTGTCAACTTATTCAAGTCAAGTCTATGATATAAAGATAGAGGCATAACACTAACACCGGCTCCAAGATCACATAAAGCAGTTCTAACATAATTTCTTTTAGTGGAGCATGGTATAGTTGGCACTCCTGGATTTGCAAGTTTCTTTGGTATTCCACCCTTAAAAGTATAATTAGCAAGCATAGTGGAAATTTCAGCTTCAGGTATCTTTCTTTTATTTGTTATGATATCCTTCATATATTTAGCATAGGGATTTGTTTTGAGCACATCAGTTAATCGCATACGCAAAAAGATGGGTCTAATCATTTCAGCAAAGCGCTCAAAATCCTCATCATCCTTTTTCTTGTATGGTTTCGGAGGAACAGGCATGGGTTTCTGAACCCATGGTTCTCTTTCTTTACCATGTTTCCTAGCAACAAAGTCTCTTTTATCATAACGTTGATTCTTTGATTGTGGGTTATCAAGATCAACAGCAGGTTCAACTTCTACTTCATGATCATTACTAGGTTGAGCATCATCATGAACATCATCGTTAACATTTTCACTAGGTTCATGTTCATTACCAGATTGTGTTTCAGCATCATAAATAGAAGTATCATTTGGATTCTCAGGTGGTTCAGCAATAGGTTCACTAGAAGTTTGCACAGTTCTATCATTTTTCTTTTTCTTCCTTTTAGAAGAACTAGGCATATCAATATTATTTCTCTGAGAATCTTGCTCGATTCTATTAGGGTGGCCTTCAGGATACAAAGGTTCCTGAGTCATTCTACCAGTTCTAGTAGCCACTCTAACAACATAATCATTTTTCTTACTATTCATTTCATCAAGCACTTCTTTCTGAGCTTTAAGTACTTGTTCTACTTTAGTGGTAACCATAGAAGCATGTTTGCTAACAAGTTTTAGTTCACCTCTAATATTAGCCATATAATCACTCAAGCATTTAATCATAAAGGTATTATATTTTAATTGTCTACCAAAATAAGCATTAAAGTCATCTTGCTTAAATATAAAGTTATCAAACTCATCCAAGCACTGACTAGCAATTTTAGTAGGAGGGACTTCAGCTTTATCATATCTATAGAGAGAGTTTACCTTCACTACCTGTGTCGGGATATCGGGAGGTTCTTCAGTAAATAAGTAATTGAGGTCATATACTTCTTCAACAGGCGGTAAGTTAAGACCATGTATTTCTTCAGTAGGAGGTAAATTCTTAACATCTTCAGCTTTAATACCTTTTTCTTTCATAGATTTCTTTGCCTCTTGCATATCTTCGGGACTAAGAAATAGAACACCTCTCTTCTTCGGAGTTGGTTTAGGAATAGGCTCAGTAATTGGCTCTAGAGCTGGCTTGGGAGTTGGCTCAGGAGGTGCCCAATTATTTTCATTTGTCAACATATTATTTAATAAAATTTCAGCTTCATCCGGTGTTCTTTCCCTGAAAAGAGAACCAGCACAACTATCCAGGTAATCTGTGGAAGCATCGGTTAGTCCATTATAAAAGATATCAAGTATTTCAGGTTTCTTAAGAGGATGATCAGGCAAGGCATTAAGTAACTTGAGAAGCCTCCCCCAAGCTTGTGGGAGACTCTCTTCTTCAATTTGCACAAAGTTGTATATTTCCCTCAAAGCAGCTTGTTTCTTATGAGCAGGGAAATATTTAGTAGAGAAGTAATAAATCATATCCTGGGGACTTTGCACACAACCAGGATCAAGAGAATTAAACCATTTCTTAGCATCACCCTTTAATGAGAACGGAAATATTTTGAGTAAATAATGGTAGCGCAATCTCTCATTATTAGTAAACAGGGCAGCTATATCATTTAACTTAGTAAGATGTGCCACAACAGTTTCAGATTCATAGCCATAAAAAGGATCAGATTCAACCAAAGTAATTATATCGGATCAACAGAAAAATCATAATAATCTGATCAGAACACAGATAGGTGAAGTAGCAAAAGCAGGTCGGGTCTCATCCTATCTCTAAAAGATTCTTTACTCCATTTAACTAGCAACCTCTTAAGTTCAAGTCTATCTTGGCAAGCAAGAACAGCTGCAGTAGATTCAACATTAAAAAGATAACCCTCAGGAATAGCAAGCATATTATCATCATTACTAACATCATCATGTTCAGTTTCAATAATTTCTCTTTCTCTAGACCTAGAAATTTGTTCATCTAGAAATTCACCAAGGGGCACAGTAGTATCAAGCATAGAAGTAGTTTCATCATAAGTATCATGCATAGCAGAAGTGGCATCATCAATAACATGCGACATATCGGAATGAATAGCAGAAGCAGGTTTAGGTGTCGCTAGCTTACTCATAACAGAAGGTGAATCAAGTGCAGAGCTAGATGGCAGTTCCTTACCTCCCCTCGTAGTTGAGGGATAAATTGTTGTCTTAGCGTCTTTCAAGTTCTTCATAGTGTCCAGCAGATATAAATCCCAAGTGACTCAAAGAATAGAGCTATGCTCCCCGCAACGGCGCCCAGAAAAAGGTCTTGATAACCCACAAGTATAGGGGATCGCAACAGTTTTCGAGGGTAGAGTATTCAACCCAAATTTGTTGATTCGACACAAGGGGAGCCAAAGAATATTCTCAAGTATTAGCAGCTGAGTTGTCAATTCAACCACACCTGGAAACTTAGTATCTGTAGCAAAGTGTTTAGTAGCAAAGTAATATGATAGTGGTGGTAACGGTAACAAAGTAAAGACAGCAAAAGTAATGTTTTTGGTATTTTGTAGTGATTGTTACAGTAGCAACGGAAAAGTAAATAAGCGTAAACCAGTATATGGAAAACTCATAGGCACCGGATCAGTGATGGATAATTATGCCGGATGTGGTTCGTCATGTAACAGTCATAACATAGGGTGACACAGAACTAGCTCCAGTTCATCAATATAATGTAGGCATGTATTCTGTATATAGTCATACGTGCTTATGGAAAAGAACTTGCATGACATCTTTTGTCCTACCCTCCCGTGGCAGCGGGGTCCTATTGAAAACTAAGGGATATTAAGGCCTCCTTTTAATAGAGAACCGGAACAAAGCATTAGAACATAGTGAATACATGAACTCCTCAAACTATGGTCATCACCGGGAGTGGTCTCGATTATTGTCACTTCGGGGTTGCTGGATCATAACACATAGTAGGTGACTATAGACTTGCAAGATAGGATCAAGAACACACATATATTCATGAAAACATAATAGGTTCAGATCTGAAATCATGGCACTCGGGCCCTAGTGACAAGCATTAAGAATAGCGAAGTCATAGCAACATCAATCTCAGAACATAATGGATACTAGGGATCAAACCCTAACAAAACTAACTCGATTACATGATAAATCTCATTCAACCCATCACCGTCCAGCTAGCCTACGATGCAATTACTCACGCACGGCGGTGAGCATCATGAAATTGGTGATGGAGGATGGTTGATGATGACGACGGCGACGAATCCCCCTCTCCGGAGCCCGAGCGGACTCAGATCAGCCCTCCGAGAGAGATTAGGGCTTGGCGGCTCCGTGTCGTAAAACACGATGAAACTTTCTCTCTGATTTTTTCTCCCGAAAGCCAATATATGGAGTTGGAGTTGGCGTCGGAGGGCCACCAGGGGGCCCACGAGGTAGGGCGGCGCGCCCAGGGGGGAGGGGCGCGCCCCCCACCCTCATGGACAGGGTGTGGGCCCCCTTGTCTTCATCTTTGGCGAGGATTTTTTATTATTTATTCTAAGATATTCCGTGGAGTTTCAGGTCATTCCGATAACTTTTGTTTTCTGCACATAAAACAACACCATGGCAATTCTGTTGAAAACATCATCAGTCCGCGTTAGTTCCATTCAAATTATACAAGTTAGAGTCCAAAACAAGGGAAAAAGTGTTTGGAAAAGTAGATACGACAGAGACGTATCACTGGTCGACATGTAATGCTCCCGAAGGCAGAGGGGCAGTGGGGCCAAGAGGGGTGAGCCGCAGGTCAGGGGACGTGTGGTTTCATGGGTTCGAGCGGCGTCGTGGGAATCGCGGGCGGCTGTGGTAGAAACTTGATGCTCACCGCATTTTAGGTGGCCCACATGTCATGCACACAAAGGCAGAGGTGCGGTGCGGCCGAGAAGGGTGAGGCGCACGTCGGAGGGGCGTGGTGCCGTGGGTTGGAGAGGCGTCATGGGAATCGCGAGATGAAACGTGATGGTCGCTGTAGTTGAACTTCCATGGACAAGCTGTCATGTCTACGGACACATGCACTGCATACCGATCACTGGAAGGAGTAGCAGAGAAAGCTATATATGCGGATAAATAGTCCCTTATAGTCAAGCGGACCCATGCTACTACTCTGTTCCAAATACATGCACACCATAGAAATAGTCCATCTATATCAATATACACCGAGAGGGAATAAATTTTTTTTTACAAGAGAGGAAATAGTTCATCCATCCATAATTGCCTTCTTCTTCTTCTTCTTCTTCTTCTTCTTCTTCTTCTTCTTCTTCTTCTTCTTCTTCTTCTTCTTCTTCTTCTTCTTCTTCTTCTTCTTCTTCTTCTTCTTCTTCTTCTTCTTCTTCTTCTTCTTCTTCTTCTTCTTCTTCTTCTTCTTCTTCTTCTTCTTCTTCTTCTTCTTCTTCTCATTCTCTGTGGGAGTCGGCTTCGCAACAAGCTCTTTGGACCTTGCAGCTATCTCAAAACTCACACGGGCATCGAGGGCAGCATATTTTATCCGCTCGTACGTCAAGGGATAATTCTCCCATCCAGACGACCTTAATGCCACCGTTTCGTCACCCTTCTGAAGATTTGTACTGAGCACAAAATTTGCTACGTCGAATAGGGATGGTGTCTGTTTAGCACAATCTTCTACAGGAATTTTGTTTCGGTTTGTAGGTCAGCGATGCTTTTCAAATCAAGGTTATGCGGCTCCAGCTTCTGTTTGTCCCCTTGATGGCTGCCCCACGTAAGTATCGTCCTCCCGAGACAAGAAATCGTGAAGCTCACCTGGTATGGAGGGCGAGTGTATGATGTGGTACACCAAAACATCATCTTCGAGTCACAGTTGAAGGACAGCGGCGCGCTGGATCTTCCCAGGGGCACGCTCCGTGTACTCTGCGTCGAGACCGATGACCCTCGTCTCTACCTTTTTGAGGGAGTTGGATACATTGTTGATCCACTGCCGAACAACCCTTGGGTGAACGGTGACGGTGGCAACTATGCGCATCGAGCCTTCAACGAGGACATGTTGGACGCTAAAAACCTGTATCTCGATCTCTTTCGCCACTTGGAACCGCTGGAACGGAGGGCTATGGTTTGGAGAATTAGGATTAGATGGCTAGTCTAACTAAAGTAGTAGATGATTATTTAAAGAGGTTAAAACAATGTGAACGCACTGGGGTTTGGATGCAAATGAAGACGAAGGGGAGGTGAATCGGTTCCCGATGGAGAAGTAAATGGGAGAAGTGGCGTGCAGGCAGTTGATTAGACGGCTAGGTAGACTAAACAAAAAGGCTATGCGGGTAGACTGAGGAGTCGTACATGTTCGTGTACGTGCCCATCCTTCCTGATAGGTGGGACCTATGCAAACAAATAAAAAAATGTGTCGTAGCTTTGTTTTTGAGCGCGTGAGTGGGAGACACAATATTCTCTAGTTAAGGAATACTCCCTCCGTTTAGGTGAGTATAAGTCACCTTATGAAAATCAGGTTTTCTCGAAACCTTTAGGCGTGGAGCATTAACTTCCCGCTCGATCCCCTCCCGGCCTCGTTAGCCAGTGTTCTCTTCCTCTGCTGCCACATTCTACCTTTCCATTTTCCTCTTCTCAAGTGTGGAGCGATCTGCATGCCGTCCTTGATGCACCGAGCGACCCTTTGCATGCATCATGGCGGGGCATTGATTGGGCATGCACGAGAATTTGGTTCTGCTCGCAATATGGATGATACTTGAACGATGAAGTGAACAGGCATGCTAGCACGGGAGACCTATTTCCGCTATACAATACTGGAGTACTCATGTTCCTAGTAGTAGTAGTAGTAGTAGTAGTAGTAGTAGTAGTACAACTGTGGTACACTTGATGGTCAAAATACTATTCATCCGGTCCTCACAGTGAAGTGACAACACCCTGCGCCTGACACTAGTCCAGGCGAGGCGGCCTGTTCGGGTTACCAAAGTCAGCCTCACCACATGCCTTTGTCTTGATCTGTCACGGCCGCTGTACATCACATTGGCGCCTCGCCTCGTCTCCCTCTCCGCTCCCATAGCACCACTCCATCTCCATCTCCTTCTCCGTCTCCGTCTCCGTCTCCATCTCACTGTGCCCCGTGTACCGTCGCCTCACTCGCCTCCCCAGTACCACTATTCCTCGCTAGCCGCTCCGGCACCGACATCCTTCTCCCGATAAATCAAACCCCTTCCAAACTCCACCATGGCTGAACGCGAACGCGCAACATCCATATGAGCGCGATTGGAGCAATCTCCCCATGACATCCTCGACCTCTGTTGTTCGTTTATGGATATGTTGACCGCCCTGCGGCTGGCTGCATGCTCGAGGGACATGCACACGGCCATCGTCGAAGCGAGGCCTAAGCTTTTCAAGACACACTGCTTGCTGCTATCTGGTCTTGCGAGATTGGCTCACCATGATACGGTGGCGTGCATGATACCCCTCGACTTCAATCCGATCTCCATTAGCCGAAACTTCTTTGTAGGTATGTAGTGTGTCGCTGTACATCATTTCCCTCGACATCGATCCGATCACCATCGCCCGAAACTTCTTGGCAGGTATGTACTGGGTCGGCATGAACTCCCACTGGATGGCTGCCTTCAGACAAGACGGTAAAAAGTTGGTGCTCGTGAACTTCCAGACCTCCCATGAGATTATCCTTCCTCCGTTGGATTATATAGAGTATTACCATCGCGGTCCAAGTCATCTAGATTACTACGTCAGTTGGACGAACCTTGTTTTGCAGAAGATTGTAATCTGCCAAGTGCCCACACGACATGCGAATTACTGAGACTTCAAGCTAATTGCCTTGTTCGACCGCGGACTCGCCTATCTTTACACAGGTGCCTTCTTTAGCTGGAGACAACTCGGCTCGCAGTGGATCATCGTCAAAGCTGATACATACTTCTGTGATGCTATTGAACACAATGGCATCATCTACGGTATCGACAAAGCAGATGGCACCACGTATTGCTGGGACGGCGCGTGTAAGTTGTTTCCGTCTCATGTTAATGATGACGCCATGATCTTATTTAAACTTTTGTGATGATTGTCATATCCTGTTTGAGCAGAATTTGAGTAGAACTATGGCAATATATTAGAGACACCGTAAATCAGCTATATTTGGAATGAGTTAATTCATGCGATTGTGACCATGTCATTACAGCAAATTTGTACCCTGAATAATCAAACGGTTAGGAATATATGGATATTATCCATATTTTACAGTAATCTATATACTACTACTAAATATGAGTGTGTATCAATGTCCATGTTAGTTTCCTCATTTTCATGATGTAGAAACATGCACCACACTGTTGGTTTCATCTAACCATACATTAGGGAAGTAAATGTGCATATGAAGAACTCAATATTTGGAAGTAGTGAAATCCTGCAATGCTTACCATGTGTACATACCTATATTTGCCCTTCAGCAATCAATGGCTAGAATAATATCCTCACAAAAATTTTGCCCACTGAACACGAGTATATAACAATGCATGGTCTGTTAGTTACCTTGAAGAATTTGTTTGTGAGGACAGAACATGATTACATAACATGCATGACATGGTAGTTTCCTGTGAAGAATCGATTGCGAGATAACATGAGTATAACCATGCATGGCACTTCTATATTTTCGAACCCAATATACATTTCCCAGTTTTTCTTCCCAGTTCCAACAGGGACATATCAATGTTGTTTCTTGCATTATCCTACTCATACTCTGAATAATGATGATCTTACATTAACAATGCCTGTCCTTTTTGATATGATGTAGTGTCCCTACAGTTACTGCCCTTTGTAATCACACCACCTCTGCCAAAAACAGGGAAGCACAACTGGTTCCTCACTCGATCAGACGACGGCAAAAGACTGATGATCATTCGGACACATGAGACGGAAAAGTTATATTGCAAAAACCCCACTGTATACAAGCACCGTGTAATACGTGAGTATCCGGACAACGGCTGTTACGTCTATGAGCAGGATACCAGCTTGTTGGGGCCTTTAGGATTTTTTAGTTGGAGGCGGGCAAACAGCCTTGGTTCACACTCTCTGTTTTAGAATCAATTATCCGATTAACCAAGAGATCACCGTTGGCAAGGACCTTGATGGAAGAGAGGCTCTGTTTGCTATGGAAAACTGTGTCTACACGGTGAGCCCTAGGAGTTCGGAAGCAAACTCCCCTGATTGTCAACGATACAGCCTGCAGCCAAAAGAAGGTGAGAATGACAAAGGCATCCGGATTAACTTTGATCCTTGGATGTCTCAATTACGACAACCAGTTATGTGGTTCAAGCCTTCAGGTTGATAGGTAATTGGGTTGTTGCATCGAAAGGGTGGAGTATCTTGGTGTCTCGGATCCTTTGGTCATTGAAGCGGGGCTGCAAATTATGATGGTATTGGATCATCTCTTCGAATGACTTTGTTGTCTTTGCTGCTGGTTCTGGATGGGTAGTTCTTTCTTTTATTATGCATATTCCTTGTCATTTGGTCATCCTCGTCTATGTCACTCTTTCTATGTAATAGTTGCTTACATTTAGAATGTCATTCTAAATGCGGATCACGAGAGTCCGAGCACCGCAGATGGGTGCGTTTTGGTGGTGTAGCAAGACTTCTTATGAACTATCATGTCTTGTTGTTTATGTCGATAGTAGTCACTAGTCGGTGTTTGAATGTTGTATATATCGTTGTTTGAACTGTTTATTGTCTCGAACTCTTGGTAGGCTAAATGAGGGCATCACCATTCTCCGGTGTTCGAGTATATCTCCTTTTTCAAGTTATATAATTTGAGCTCACTTGTCTTTTCGATGATGTACACTTGTTTGGGCGGTGAGGTGTCGTTGAATATGGGCGAGTAGTAACGCAATGCCAAACAGGTCAATTATGACTCTCGGGCGGGCTCTAAAAGATCCTGAAAAAAAGGTCGGGCTCTCCAAAAAGAAAGAATAAGGACTCTTAGGCCGACATGTGGCGCCGCCCGATGTTTTCGTGCGCTTGCGCCGAGAACATATTAGCGCGTGCTCGAAATTCATGCTACCTTTTCATCCCAGTCTCCGCCCCTCCCCACCTCTGGAATCTCGATTCCTACTCCAGTTCCTCAAATCCCCTCCTGTACTCCCCTGTACTCAAGCGTACTATCATGTCGCGGTCAGCGCGGATCTCCGAGCGGAGATCACGAGTCCGTCCTTCCTTGATCGCTGCGTCTTTGTCGCTCAACAAATGGCATGGCGGCGCTTGACGACCAGTTTCTTGGCAAAGTGCTGATGGTAACCATCTACGGCGACCGGCCTCCCGTCTCGCCGGACGACCTTGTCAAAGCTCTTGGCATTGCGCGGCATCCAAATAAGTGACTTGCTCATCGAAGTCTGTCCGCCACCGGCTGATTTCTTCGTCGAGGTTTGGACAACTTTCATTGCGATCGTGTGTTCGAATCTTCGGCGTTTGTTCTCGGTGGCGCTAGTGAGCTTTGATCGGTGGCACCCAGGATGGGGCTCGGTGCCCTCTGAGCTTGAGTTTTTAACAAAGCTTACCTTCCACGGCATGCCTCGACGTGCTTGGAACAACGAGTCCATGAACGAGCTTATCAACGACCTTGGAGGTGAGCTCCTAAGTATGTTTGTTCCTCCAGACAGCTAGGCTCTGATGGTTATGGCATGGATGAAAAAGCCATCAACCATACCGAAGGTGATTGGTGTTGAGATACCGGTGCAGGAACCGGGGTTGTACTATTTGTCGCCACCAAGGCCGCCGCGGACCACGTTAGGGATGTACCTGTATCGAGTGTTCGTGCATGTCGAAGAAGTGGTTAATCCATTAATCGAAGTCCTGCCGCCGCCGCTGGTGCCAGGGTCCGACGATGACGTCCATTACAGGAGTCAACGTCAGACTTTCCCCGTGTTGCTCGACGATGGATGGCCCATGGCCTAATCCATCGCGCGGCGGAGGCCACTGCTTCTTTGGGAGAAGAGGCAGGGCTGGCTGCCTGGATGTGCTCTACTTTGAGGTAACAACTGAATCTTGTCAGATAGTACTAGTTAAATCCAAGCTATGGGTCTAAAGCACTGATATGCCAGTACATTTGATTGTGACCTGTTCTAATTTTGTACCTGAACTTTTTTTAGAAAGGGTTGTACGTCAACTTAATGTGCTAGCAGAACTTATTGTGTTGTCTCATCATTTTCTTTCCACAACATTCAAGATATTTCCCGTCATTTATAAAGACGATGAACCATTATGTACGACTTCGTTGGTTTCAACATAGCCCTTCCCGTAGCGATCCACTGCTTCCATCCTGATTGTGCCGCCTGCGTGAAATTTTTGTATGATGTTCTATATGATTGTGTCAACTATATAAGTTTTTACTGAGCATCAGCAATGCATATGGCTGAAAGATGTATTTACGAGCATCGACCGATGGGTCTCTCTCTCTCTATCTCTCTCTCTCTCTCTCTCTCTCTCACACACACACACACACACACGCACAAGTGGGACCCGTTGAATTATTTATTTGCTTCTGACAGCTTTTAATTAGGTTCCACTATAATCTAACTTTTTTCTTAAGTTATTAACTGAGCTCAGTGACTTCAAAAAGTTGTACATAAGCCTTGTTTGGGCCTTTCCGGCGTCGCTGAATGTGGGCTGAGTAACCATGTTAGGTTGTACTGTACTACACAGGCCTTTTTTTTCAACATCAACAATGCAACTGGGCCGACAGTTGTACACAATATCCGGGTCAACTTGTTATCCGCCCCGCTGGGCTGCAAAGTTTCCTAGGAGGTATGCATTAGGCTTAACAAGAAAATGGACTTTAAGAAATAATAAATGGGATGTAAATATAATAACTGGGCAATTGCTATGCACCAAACACGTAATTAGTTTGAAAAATATATTATTTTTGGAATTTGGAAATTTTAATTTCATTACTTGTTGCACGCGCAATATTTCGTTGGATTTTAACGTAATACAACTTTATTTTGAAATTATATTTAACCTGACTAGAAATTTCAGATAAAAATATTTCGGATCCCATCAAAATGTGGGAATTTTTTTTGAATTCTGTTTTGAGCGGTTGTTTGAAATTATTAATCGTTGTCCTAGCTAGAAGCTGGGCTGTACTTTTAACAAACTGTAAATGGGTTGTAGTAAATTCCATTAGAACTAACAAATGGGTTGTACATTCTTACAAATCGCAAATGGGATATATGTTCTCTGCCAAATCCGAGCTGTGGGCCTACTAAGTTGACGCGTACCAAGGGCTTTGTCAACTTAGTCAATATAAACGATTCTAGCTGCAGTGATCGTACGATGTCCATCCAACGACCGTAGTGCTTCTTCAACCTCTAGTCTTCTTGCTCCAGCCGCCCAAAGCAGCGCCGGTCGTGTCGCGTGCTCCTGCCTCCCGTGGCTGGCTGTGATGCCGTGGAGGCCTCACCGCCCCGTACTCCCACCGCTGGCCAGGCCATCCCTCTACTCACCCACACCCCCTGTTATTCTGCGGCGACGGCAGCCTCACACCGCAGCCGGACCAGTGAACCCTCATACTCCTCTCCGCGCGGGCTTCCACTGCTGCGTCTTCCCCGGCTCCGCGTCGTCCCCTACCTAGGCCTCGCCGTCGTCCAGACCACCGCCCTGGTGCTCTCGGCGCGGCGTGGTCAACGTGTTCAACGATTGACGTCCATCGGAAGAGTACTGTACGTGGAGAGGCTGACAGCTAGGTCCAGGCGGCCGCAAGGAAGTGCCTCCTTATTACGCGCAAAATAATTAATCCTCCACCTGACAGCAGGGACCCACCGGACGGGCCACATTATTTCGCGAAAAAAACGTTTCCCCCCTGACTGCTAGGACCCACCGGACGGGCCAGCGTATTTTGCGAAAAAACATTCCCCCCGCTGTCAGCTCGGACCCACCGGAAGTGCCTCCTTATTACGCACAAAAAATGAATACCCCCTGCTAGCTGGGACCCACCATGGTGGGAGGCTGACTTGTGGGCCTACTAAGTTGACTGGGACGGGGGCCTTTGTCAACTTTAGTCAATATGAATGATTCTAGCTCCAGTGACTGTACGATGTCCATCCAACGGTCGTAGTGCTTCTTCAACCTCTGGTCTTCTTGCTCTAGCCGCCCAAAGCAGCGCCAGTCGTGCCGCATGCTCCTGCCTCCCGTGGCCGGCTGTGATGCCGCGGAGGCCTCACCGCCCCCTACTATTCCCACCGCTGGCCAGGCCCTGCAGCGACGGCAGCCTCACACTGCAGCCGAACCAGTGAACCCTCGTACTCCGCTCGCTGAGCTTCCTTGCCGCGTCTTCCCGACTCCCGTCGTCCCTTCCTAGGCCTCGCCGTCGTCCACCGCCTGGTGCTCTCGGCGTGGCGTGGTCAACATGGTCAAGGTACGACTTCCATCGGACGTGGACTGTACGTGGAGAGGCTGACAGCTGGGTCCATAGCCGCAGCAAGGAAGTGCCTCCTTATTACGCGGAAAATAATGATTCCTCCACCTGACAGCTGGGACCCACCGGACGGACTCTTGTTTCATGAAAAAATGTTTCCCCCTGACTGTTGGGACCCACCAGCTACATCTTCGCATGCAAGGAAGTGCGTCCGGGCAAAAAAAACAAAACGATTCGCCCCCTGACCGTTGGGACCCACCAGCGACACCTTCGCACGCAAGGAAGTGCGTCCGGGCAAAAAAAATGATTCGCCCCCCTGACTGCTAGGACCCACCAGCTACATCTTCGCACGCAAGGAAGTGCGTCCGGGCAAAAAAAAAACGATTCGCCCCCCTGACTGCTGGGACCCACCAGCTACATATTCGCACACAAGGAAGTGCCTGACAGTCGGGACCCACCTGGTCGAAGCGTACGTAGCGTTGTCATTCTGGTCGCGAACATGTACGTACAAATATACTGGTGGATGTAGAGGCACGCACGTGTCGTAGTAGAGGTGCGCACGTAGCATGTACACGTACGTACAGCGGCGAGGGTGCAAGAAAGAAAATACGGCCACGTACGTACATACGGGCAGGGTCTCGAACGCCTACTCGCGCATACGTACGGCCAGGGCTCGTGTACATGGCTGGGTCGGAACGGAGAAACAACGTCGTCGTCGTGTTCATGGGGAGGCAACGGAATGCGTCGTGTTCATCGGGAGGCAACAGAATGCGTCGTGTTCATGGGGAGGCAACGGAATGCGTCGTGTTCATCGAGAGGCAACGGAATGCGTCGTGTTCAACCGGAGGCATAGGTACGCGTGGGAGCCAACCGGCTTGGGCGGAACAGGCAATGGAAACGAGGCCTGGCGTACCGCACAACGGAGGGAACGAACCTCCTACATTCGGAACGGGGTCCTGTTGATCGGGAGGGGTGTGGCGTACTGTCACACCCTGATTTTCATGGCACAACACTTAAGATGGTAAATCATGATAAAATGTGGTTTGACAAAAACTTTTGTGTGCTTTGGACTTTGCCTTGATTGGACTTTGTCTGTTGTTTGCAAGTGCTCTAAAAATCAAATAAATCATCCAACTCTTATACTCCTTCTCCTTGATCCAAAACTTCTGCCCAATGATCATGCCATGTGTATAGTACAGTATAGAACTTACAAAAATAATTTGGCCAAAAAGTATTTTCTAAATTTAGTATTCCAAAAACCCCTGAATTGAGGTTTGCACTGCAAGTACTTGATTTGGGGTATGAAAAATATTTCAAATAGTATATTTGAAACCTATTAGATAAAGGAATCCCATAAACCACAAAAAATATAATTTTAAAAGTTATTTTCGTATTTTATTTAAAATCTTTTTCTTAAGGCCAGAAATAGTCTTTAATAGGTTAAAATTATTTTTATGCTTTAAAAATATTTGTGAAAATTTAGGGAACCTCAGTGGACATATATTGTCCATATATAAGAGTTTCAACACATGGTCATGTTCAAAGTATTGGTCAAATCGCTCAAAAACCCGTTCTAGATATTTCAAGCTTTGGAAATATTTACAAAGGAAATATTCTCCAAAAATTCCAAGAAAATGCTAGCATGTCACATATGACATGTTTAATGATCTTGACAAGTACCATGTCATGGAGAATAGTATAACCCCATGAAATCCCCTCAAAACCAATTCTGTCCATTTTGAAGTTTGAGCAACTTTACATTGCCAAACATGTCCAAATGCTCTCAAATCTTGTGTAAATTCTCAAATGGTCTAATCATTCATCTAGACCAAATGGCACAAGTTGGAGAAAATGTTATATTGATCAAAGTGCCCCAAAACCCTCTCTGACCAGAATCAAATTTGAACAACTTTGTACTACCAACTTTCTCTCCTTGACCCCAACTTTTGTGAGCATGTTCACATGACGAAATGAGGCCACTACACCAAGTGGTGCATCAAGGAGAAGTGATTTGCTCAACTAGATCTACACAAGTTCATTTCTGCTAATTTCTAGGGTTTACAAAAGTTGCACTGTCAACTTTGCCCAAATGAGCTTAAATTTGGCGGAACACACTATTTCTAAGTGCCATTCCATCCTGTTAATTCTCATGGCAAGTGGAATTAATTTTCTTGCCCAAACCAACAACAAACACCTTCTGCCAATTTTCCAAAATCATCATTTTGACCTCTTCCACTAATCTCCATGAGCCCAAGTTTTTACCATAGCTGAACCTGATCGCCAGCAACCTCCAGTAACTTTCTCCTGGCCATTTGTCAATTATTGTTGGGCAAAAAACTCCAAGATTCCTCTCTGAACAGCCATGAAAACATCTCTTTCCTCCCACTATTTTTATTTCCTACCTCTCCCTTAGTACCTAAGCTACCCCAGGGCATCTCCATATGCACCAGCAGCTAGTAGACAAGGCGGGACACATCCAGAGCGCGTGGGCATGCCATGGCATGCCAAATGGGTGCTCTGGAGCATGCTACAGTGTGCTCCCGCACTGTTGCTGCGTCCTGCCTGAGGCTTCTGACCACCTAGGGCCTTCCCCTTGTGTCCCCCGAGGCCGCATCGGCGTCCGGGACACGCAAGACTATCGGCCCCCTCCTCCTTCTCCCTCCTCCTGCCTCCTCTCTCACACCTTGTTGGCCTTGAAGCGCTCAATGGGCAGCCTCACACGCGCGATGCTCTGGCCCTTCCCCGCTATCTCTCTTCTCTCCCCTCGCACTAGACCAACCCCACGAGCACCGCAGACACGCCCACGCGCGCCCTCGTGGCTTGCAGCGACGGCAACAGCCTGGCCGACGCATGAGCTCACGGTGCACCATCGCCCCGCCATACAAGGCCGCCCCGAGCCCTCTCTGGCCTCGGTTCACTCCCTCTTCCCCCCAGCAACCTCCTCGAGCAGCCTGCTCCTCCTCCTGCACCTTCCTTCTCCTTCTACCACCGCACGGCCGCCGCTTCGGCTTGCTCAAATTCGAGCAATGCCGAGCTCACCTCCCTCCCTTTCCTCCACACAAAGACTCCCCGTGGTCCGGCGAACCTCCCCACCTCCTTGAACCGTCGCGGGGATGCTTGAACACCGAGAGCCATGGATGGTCGATGACCTCCCTCACCGCCGTCAAAGCTACGGTCACCTCGGCCCCCTCCGGCGGCTGTGACCTGCACCAGCGGATGCGCCACTCCGCGCTGAGCTCGCCCATAGGCGGAGCGCCGCGGTAGACGGCCGGAAGCGCCGGCTATCGCCGGACGAGCGCCGGCGTGCGCTTTGCCTCCCCTGCTCTGTCTCGAGCTGGAGGTAGAGGACGACCGCCCCGCCAGCTGGCATGGGGGGCCCGTCCGTCAGCGCCAGAGGCAACCGAGCCGGCCCACCAGTCGGGTTAAGTGGAAACGGCTTCGGTCCGATCCGCTTGCCCCGCTGGGTGGCGCCTTCCCCCAGTACGCCTTCGACGTCACCACCTCTGCCCGCGCAGCCGAGCCGCTGGGACGGCCCACGGTCTATCTGTCGCCATGTGCGCAGGATGAGGTTAAAGCCTTACTCCCTTTTTCTTTTTCCAGTCAACTTCAAAAATCCATAAATAATTAAAATTAACTGCAAATTTGATGATTCAAATTTCTAGTAGTTTCTAAAATCATGCCCTACCACATGGTGCTATTGTCACATTTTTACAGAAGCATTTCCTACACAAATATTTATCAAATCCTATTTTTCCTATTTCTTAAATACTTTCTATGCCACACAATATAATGAGACATTTCTTCATATTTGTCAACTTTGCCAATTCATAGGGAATTCATTTGAACTCCAAATCCAGTGAAACCAACTCCCAGATGCTTCTAAAATCATGGTTTGTTAAATGGGTGCCTTTGCTTATTTTTCGAAAATATATTTCTGTACACTTCTTGCAAACCCATAAACCCCTTGATTCCATCATATCAAAATGTTTAGAAATATCCATTGATCCACTTCCAATGAAATCACCTTGGTCATTCCTCATATGACCAGAGGTATCCTAGAAAAGTCCAACTCACATTTTTAGAGCACTTTTATTTTTTCCTTGTCGTGTTGCTTATTATGGTTGTTTTCGATGATAGTTGGCGAAGTAGACAAAATGCTCGGAGTTGGACCAGAGATATTTGAAGACCTCGAAGACTTTGTTAAAACAGGCAAGCAGCCCTTTGACCATGTCTACGAAACTCTTTTTATGCATGTCATATCGCACCATATTGTTGTTGCAACGGAATCATGATGAGGTGGTAACCACTTTGATGGTTTGCCACCGTACTTCCTCGTTGATACTTGCATTGTGCATGACCCTACCTTCTTATGAGGGTTATGCCGGTGGGGGTAGATAGGATGCTAAAGTAGTGCTACGCAAAAAGGGACGGGAATATGCATGGTGATGGAGACAAAGTATTTTCAAAAGACTTTCCGAAAGCCCCATCGGGTGCCACTTATGCCCGGGGGAGATGATGGGTTGGGTAGCCACTTGATGACGAAGTGGTGTACCGAGGCAAGTGTGTGTTGCTTTCAAAACGGATTGGTTTAAGTTGCGACCGCTATTCCAACCTTACATGCGCAACCACTCTACCCTTGTATGGGAAAGGGCATTATTGATTACCTAGGCCGATACTAGCTTGGATCCCGCATTACTAGTGACGAGGGAGAGTTGGCGCTCTCTCTCGGGACGGGGTCGTGCTAGGTAGGGCGGCCAAGAACATTTTTATGGGGCACCGGGCACACCGTTGTGTCCCCTCTCGGATGTTACGATCTCGAGCGAGTCTCGTATGATGTACATCGTGAGGATACGGAACAACGAGTGGACTCCTTGTTAGTGTCGTCTAGGGAAAGATAGCGATCGGGTGCTTACCCCGGGTACTTGAGGTATCGCGGGTCGTGGATGACACGGAAGTTCCCCAGATCTTGTGGGTAAAGTGTGCAACCTTTGCAGAGTGTCAAACTATTCGAATAGCCATGTCCACGGTCAAGGACAGTTGGGTAACCGCTCTTGGGCTACGTCCACATGTTTACAAACCAGTGTGTGTGTGTTTGGATAAGTGGGAAGATCTACTTGGGTCAAGTCAAAGGACTTGACATGATTGAGTTGGGTTGGTGCCCACTCTATTTATGTTGATATCTGTAACCTGTCCTCATGGTTACTTGAATTCTCCTGATGCATGTATTACAAGTTGTTGAGCATGTCATTGCACTCAAAACTAGCTTTCTGCAAAAATTTACCTATATCGTGCATTGTTGTATCTTGAACCAAAACATGGGTTGCTTGCGAGTACATTCAAAGTTCTCATTGGCTTGCCACTGGTTATTTTATTGGCCAGGCATGAAAGAACAGGTGTAAGATGAGGATTTCTTTGGTGACGAGCATGCGAGCTAGGACGCTTCCCAGTCAGAATGCCTGTAGGGTTAAGGCAGATGGCATGGGTCCAAGTTATGGACGAAGATTTCCGCTACGATGATACACTCAAGACTTGACCATAATGGTCCTACTTGTGTAAAACGGTATGAATGGATGTAAGACTCTTGTTATTCAGCTTCTGTGTGTTCAGTGAGCATTGATCTCTGGGATCACTGTACCCGTGCATTCGGTGATCACGACCTATGAGTCGGGGTCCCCACAGAGCTGGTATCAGAGCCATCCTGACTGTAGGAAGCCTTAGTTAGCATGGTCGTTAGTTAGGGTAAAACTATTTCCAAACCATTACTAGTTTTCAAAACTATCTATACTCCTCTTCCCCTCTGAGTTTTTCAGAAAAAAACTAAGGTATATTTTCCCTATCGATCTCTTCCCCATCAAAACTACTGCAAATGGTCGCTAGAACCCTTATGCCCTGACCACTGGATTCCTTGTAATCCTCGTGGATAATCTAGAAGGAAGATGCCTTGTCAGACATTCACCCACATCTTCTGAACACAAGATTGGCGACACCACGACAAGACGATGCCAACAGAAGATACATCCTCGAGGAATGAGGGCATGAAGACCCAGGAGATGGTGACACCCTTGACACTGCCCCAAGATGATGCAACCTTAGCCTACGATGATCAGGGCATAGGATATGCAAGATCATGATATACATCGCTAATAGAGTAACCCTGTCACTACCGTTGTTGTATCGGCAACCACTGATGGATGAGAACCTAGCCATTTGGTCCGCCTCACCATAGTGAGAAGGAAAGCGGTTCTCCTCATCACCCGCTCTTGGTGTCGATGTTGTCATCAACGTAACCGACATGATGGACCTATATTATGCCTTGATAATGTAATTGCATAAAGGATTACCTACCTGGTACCATCGACGGCTTAAAAGGCAAAAGTGATCGTCATGATTAAGAAGACAAGAGAAGATCAAGTCAATGCCAGCCACGAGGAGCCACCTTCACCCCATCACCTCATCAGGAGAGAAGTTGTTGAAGATTCTTCAGGCTCAACCCAGATTGTTTCATCGAACAACTACAAAAGACATAGCGACACCTGAGGAAAAATCCGGAAGACTGCACGAGACACGGAGCAAAGCATGACTTCTGAGTCCGAGAACCCCTAGGGTAGGATGAGTCGTGTACCCCCCTATGCGCAGTCGAGTCCATATGATGGTTCGAATAGAACCATGATTGTGTGTTGCTTGTTTTTATTTGTTTGTGTTTTGATATCAGTCGCCCTTTTTGCCCTAGGCAACAAGTACGCAACTATATCACCTTCCTTACCATGTTTCTTTTGTTTGGCCCTTTCGGCACTTGTTTGTTTGCACTTGCACTATAGAACCCCCTTTAGGCATTCCCCTCCTCTATGCTACCTCTCCCTCTCATCTCTCTCCTCAACTGAAGGCTAGCAAGACAAGATACACCAAGGATTCTACTTTGGCAACCAACCAGCACTGAAGACTTTTGCTACAGCCTCCTCGACCAAGTGCAGCCCCTTAGAGTTATGGTTACCCCTCAAGATTAGAGACCCATTCCTAGACCCTTCAAGACTTCATAAGATACCCCAGCTCAAATCCTTAACCATGTGCTTAACCCACAGAATTGCAAGAGAACCTGTTAAGCCTCCGTAACCTTGCTTATCACTGGGTTCATTATGGAACTAGTGGACATAGTGAACGAGCACATTTGCCATGCCCATGTCAACTATTTCTCTTCGTCGCAGTGCCAGGTCTAACAAATATGACGGTTTTAAAGTACCGGCCATTACTGACAGCAAGCCAAGAGCTTCCAAGGTCAAGCCCCGTATCAATCCGTCTGCTCTGCAGATCAGGGCCCGTTCTGAAGAGGATGACAACTCGGATGTGCCGCCGCCCACCCCGATCGCCACACTTCAACTTATTGGCACTGTCAAATGCGCTATTCCTGCCGCCGAGCTCTCTGAAGATGTGCTAACTGGAGCTATGGAGGATGCTCGTTCATCCTCATCCAGTGTTTAATCCTTCCTTTTTTATTTCATGGTACTTTTGGTGAACTGGAATGTTCTCTGTTGGAATGTCCGTGGCTTAAATTCCGAACCTAAGCAACTTGCTCTGTTTAATGCCATCTCGGCTAGTGGCTGTGCTGTCATTTGTCTGCAGGAAACTAAGAAGCACTCTTTTGATAATAACTTCATTAAATCTTGCTGTCCGCGACGTTTTGATAAATTTGAATTTATTCCGGCCCGCGGTGCTTCGGGTGGAATTGCCACAATCTGGAATAGTTCAATCTTCTCTGCCACTATTCTTGCATCCAGGGACTTTGCTTTGGTGACCCGCTTTCATTCCACATAATCTGCACAGTCTTGGACCCTTGTGAATGTGTATGGCCCTGTCGAGGAGATGAGCGTAGGGATTTCATTCAATGGCTACTAGACCTTAATATTCCTACCAATGAAGACTGGCTCCTTGTAGGGGACTTTAATTTTATTCGTGGCCCAGACAATCGTAATAAGCCTGGTGGAAATCTTGGGGATATGATCACCTTCAACGATTTTATCAGGAACCAAAACTTGGTGGAATTGCCCATCAAAGGTCGAGCTTACACTTGGAGTAATATGCAGGTGGATCCCCTCTTAGAACAAATTGACTGGTTTTTCACAAGCACCAATTGGACTATTACTTACCCTAAAACCCTAGTAAAGCCTCTTGGTCGGCCTATTTCCGATCACATCCCTTGTGTGGTTTGCATTGAGACAACCATTCCTCACTCCAAGATCTTCAGGTTCGAATCATACTGGGTACATCATCCTGGATTTTTGGACACGGTTTCTAATTCTTGGTCCAAATCAATTCCCTCGACCAACATGGCCACCGTTATCTCCATAAGTTTAAACATCTGCGGCGTGATCTAAAAATTTGGAGTAAAGGTATTTCTAAACTGTCTATTGCCATTGACAACTCCAACAGGGCCCTCTTAGAACTTGATGAACTTGAAAATAGAAGACGTCTCACCATACCGGAAACAAATTTCCGTCGCATTCTCAAGAACCATATTCTAAGGCTTCTTAATTATCAAAGAGAGTATTGGAGGATGAGATGTACCATTCGTTGGGTCAAATTTGGCGATGAACAACCTAATTTTTTTCAAGCGATGGCCTCAGAAAGATATGGGAGAAATAGCATTGCTTCCCTTACCACGGATGATGGTTATTGTATTGAGGACCACGCAGGAAAAGAATCAGTTATTTTTCAAGCTTTCAAGAAACGGCTTGGGGCTTCTCAGCACCATGAGATGAAGTTTGATTTAGCCAGAATTATCAAGAAGGTTGAAGACTTGGATCAACTTACTGTGCCTTTCACTCACCAGGAAATTGACGATGTCATTAAATACATGCCTGCGGATAGGGCTCTGGGTCCAGATGGTTTCACGGGACATTTTCTCAAAGCTTGTTGGCACGTGATTAAACAAGACTTTTATCTTCTGTGCAATCAATTTCATGAAGGAAACTTAAACCTGGAGAGTATTAATGAGGGCTTCATTACTTTAATCCCAAAAATCAATGCTCCTGCTTCAGTCAATGATTACAGGCCAATCACGCTACTCAACTGCTGTCTTAAGATCATTACGAAATTTCTTGCCAACCGTCTCCAAAAGATCATCCTAAAGATCGTGCATCGAAATCAATATGGTTATTTGAAAGGCAAATCTATTCAGGACTGTCTGGCGTGGGCGTTTGAATACATTTATCAATGTCAAACATCAAAGAAACCAATTATCCTCCTTAAACTTGATTTTGCTAAGGCCTTTGACATTATTGAGCATGAGCCCATGTTGGAGATTGTGAGGCATATGGGATTTAACGACAAATGGCTAAACTGGATCCAAACAATCTTGGCCTCAGGTAAATCTTGGTCCTTTTAAATGGAGTTCAGGAGACAATTCCATTGCAAAGCGGGGTTCGACAAGGCGACCGCTATCTCCCCGATTTTCGTCTTTGGCAGCCGACCTTCTTCAAGCCGTCATTAATGATGCTTTTGCTCAGGGTCATATTCAGCTTCCTTTCCCATGTGTAACTCAAAAGGATTACCCGGTCATTCAATACGCTGATGACACTATTCTAGTATTACCGGCTTGTGAAACTCAGGCAGCCACGATCAAGCAGATTCTGTCGGATTATGCAACTTCCATTGGCCTTAAAATAAACTTCCAAAAATCCACTATCATCCCAATCAACTGTGATGAGTCCCTCAGCAACAGCATTGCACAAATCTTCGGTTGCATGACTGGCAAAATGCCCTTTACTTACCTTGGGCTGCCTTTGGGAACCACGCGACCATCTGTTCAGGATCTAATGCCTTTGGTTTGCAAAGTGGAACGCCGCCTAACTGCTACCCTCAACATGATTTCGTATGGTGCAAAACTCTCTCTAGTAAATTCAGTGATCACTTCGCTCATGATTTTTGCTCTTTGCACTCTCAAGTTTCCCGCCTCCATTGTTGAGCTCTTAGACAAGATCAGAAGGAAATGTCTCTGGACTAAAAAGACTGAACAAGGGGAAACATGTAATTCACTAGCGGCTTGGAGCATGATCTGTAAACCTAAAGAGTGTGGTGGAATGGGCATTTTGGATCTCCGAGCATAAAGTGATGCCTGTTACTTAAATATCTTTACAAATTCTACAATCACTGGGATTTACCTTGGGTGGAATTAATCTGGAACACCTATTACTCATCGAAAATCCCTCATACAACGGATGCTTGTGGTTCCTTCTGGTGGCGAGACGTCACAAAACTCATGCCAGTTTATAGGGGGATCACCAAAGTCACAATTCAGGATGGTTGCAACACTTTACTTTGGAAAGATCTTTGGATGGATGACATTCTGGCATCTACCCACCCAAGGGCATTTTCATACACCAAATATGAGGATATCTCTGTCCAGGCAATGCTAACGGCTGACACGTTGGGCGATACCTTCCACCTTCCCCTTTCTGAGCAGGCACATGCAGAGCTACTAGACCTTCAGCAACTGTTGACTCCGATTACTTTGGCCCAAGGAGAGGACAAATGGACATGCATTTGGGGTAAAGGAGATTATACTGCGAGCCAATATTACTCATACTATTTCAGAGAAATAAGAGCTCACCAAACATACAACTGGCTGTGGAAATCCAAGGTCACCATGAAAATAAAAGTGTTAAGCAGCTACTCCTCTCGAGATAGAATAAACACACGAAACATGCTCAAGAGGAGACACTACAACATTGGTGACAACCACACTTGTCTGCTGTGTCTTGCTCCTATTGAAGAAACTTTGGAGCACCTTTTCTTCACTGCCCATTTAGCCAAGAGTCTTTGGGCACATACTAATATAAACTGGATGGCGCATGGTACAAGACTCCAATGGGTTGAGCATGCAAAACAACATGGAATAGCCCGATGTTCATGGACATCTTCCTGCAGCTGCTTGGAGCATATGGAAGGAGAGAAACAACAAACACTTGAGAGGATTTCACCTACGAAATCATCCTGGCTGGCTAGGTTGAAGGAGGACCTTTCCTTCTTCGTTATAGAGTGGGAGAGAAACTTCAACCCTTTTGTCCTCTTTGTAAATAATATATAACTTTAGTCTTTTGTTCCTCTTTCTAGTTTTAGACCCCCCCCCTTTAGTTTCAACATGGCTATGGATGTAAGGTTATAACTTTGTAAGACTTTTTGTCACTTAATTTAATACATACAGTAGGAGCCTCTCCTACTGTTTCAAGTGTCAAAAAAAAAAAGATAGCACCAAAACTGACGATGCCATAGGGAAGACCAATTTGAGGATATAGGAATGGAGGACAAATGACTTGATGAGTTTATATCAGAGACCTTTAGTAATTGACTGAGGCTCATTGGTGGATTATGAGGCTTTCACATTGGTAGATGAACTTGGTGGGATCATGATTATAGAGTAGCATAGCTTTCATTACCCCTGAGTAAATTGGATTTATAAGACAATTATGATTGCAAGCTGAAACTCCTGGAAGTGCAAGGATTTGACTTGATCAGATGATATTGATAGGAGACATTTGATATTACGTAAATAACTTGAGGGAAACATGTAGGATTCCTCGTTGGACAAGAGATTTGAATTTAAATAGGTGATCCTAGTTGAGTATAGATGCTAAGTAAGCCTGCATGGTTCGGAGTAAATTGGATTTAGACTAATGATCTCGATCATGATACCACGTTTCTTGGAGGACAATAAACTAGGAGATTCGATTAATTGTCGGAGTTGATTTAGGGATCTGTATAAGCTTGACGTTGGAAGTCACTTGACCCCTATAATGGAAATTGGTGGACTGACTATAGTAGAGATAACCCTTTCAAGTATTTGGATATTATAGGACTTCTGGAGATCATGTGGGACACCATAAACATTGGGTTTGTAGAATAAATGGATTATGTAGTGATTGATGGAAGTTAACGGGCTGTTGGAATTGATTCATAGGAAGGAAACAAGATCTTGGAGTGGCTTACGACGTGTTTCCTTAGGATAGAGATGCACTAACATGGACCTTGGAAGAATAGGATGAGCACTTGGATCATCGTGTTTTATTCCAGCTTGGAAGCTTGTATGCTCTACCCATGGATTTTTATGGGTAGCCATACATATGAGTTTGGGGATCATAGACATATATGATTTTGTTAGACCTCCTCTCGAGAGTCATGAGGATATGAATCACATGAGTGATGATAGGAGTTGACCTATACAAAATGATGTTGTCGGTGATGTGATGTGATTTATTTAAAGGACTAGATAGACTATTGGCATCTCAGAAACCGTGCTTAAAGATAAGATGATAAATGTTCACTCGCACACTAGAATCCTTGAAACCCTTAAGCCCTACCAAGCCACAACATGGTCGGATCATGACCATGGGCTTTGGCTCTAGGTCAAGTAGACCCTGGCCAACACTCAACAAAGACCACCACTAATTCCCCAGCCTACTTTATGTACCCTGTGAACAAAGTCTTCATGGAGTGCTTAGACAAGATAGTTGTCCTCATCATTTGGTGACCTACCTGTCCACCCGAAGACGGAAGAAGAGCCGTTCAGCTAGTCAAGGAACATTTGAAGACCGCCATGCCAAGGAGGAAGAACTACACCCACCACCATCATCAAGAAGTGAACTTTCTCGTCGAAGACCGGTGTTACGCAAGCCACTCCTCTCTAAGGAACCAAGCATTTCCATGACAAGGAGACCCACACCAAGATTCATATTTGCCGAGATCGCTCCAAGATTTAACAACCCCTCTGAGATCACTACGAGGCGAGAGAAGACAATTACCACTGGAGTTGCCACAGAGTTACGATGTACTGCGCTTTCCATGCATCACAACCCATAAGTGTTTCCAACTTCCTAACTTGCCCGATCTCTAAGAGGGCATTGACCATCGAACCATCGACCCCTAGACCAATCTAACCCACCGCGAGCTACCCATTAGCAACCTAGACCAAGTAGAACATTATACACGAAGCCACACCATCAAGTACTTCAAGGATCAAAGGAGCACCGATCGGAAGCAGGAACAGTATGAGGACTTGAAGGCTACCCCAGATCCAAGTTTTTGTATCCCTTTCCGCGCCTAGTTTGGGAATCTCGTGTACGAGATTCTTGTAAGGGGGGTAGGTCTGTCACACCCTGATTTTCATGGCACAACACTTAAGATGGTAAATCATGATAAAATGTGGTTTGACAAAAACTTTGGTGTGCTTTGGACTTTGCCTTGATTGGACTTTGTCTGTTGTTTGCAAGTGCTCTAAAAATCAAATAAATCATCCAACTCTTATACTCCTTCTCCTTGATCCAAAACTTCTGCCCAATTATCATGCCATGTGTATAGTATAGTATAGAACTTTCTTACAAAAATAATTTGGCCAAAAAGTATTTTCTAAATTTAGTTTTCCAAAAACCCCTAAATTGAGGTTTGCACTGCAAGTACTTGATTTGGGGTATGAAAAATATTTCAAAGAGTATATTTGAAACCTATTAGATAAAGGAATCCCATAAACCACAAAAATATAATTTTAAAAGTTATTTTCCTATTTTATTTAAAAGCTTTTTCTTAAGGCCAGAAATGGTCTTTAATAGGTTAAAATTATTTTTATGCTTTAAAAATATTTGTGAAAATTTAGGGAAACTCAGTGGACATATATTGTCCATATATAAGAGTTTCAACACATGGTCATGTTCAAAATATTGGTCAAATCCCTCAAAAACCATTTCTAGATATTTCAAGCTTTTGAAATATTTACAAAGGAAATATTCTCCAAACATTCCAAGAAAATTCTAGCATGTCACATATGACATGTTTGATGATCTTGACAAGTATCATGTCATGGAGAATAGTATAACCCCATGAAATCCCCTCAAAACCAATTCTGTCCATTTTGAAGTTTGAGCAACTTTACATTGCCAAACATGTCCAAATGCACTCAAATCTTGTGTACATTATCAAATGGTCTAATCATTCATCTAGACCAAATGGCACAAGTTGGAGAAAAAGTTATATTGATCAAAGTGCCCCAAAACCCTCTCTGACCAGAATCAAATTTGAACAACTTTGTACTACCAACTTTCTCTCCTTGACCCCAACTTTTGTGAGCATGTTGACATGAAAAAATGAGGACACGACACCAAGTGGTGCATCAAGGAGAAGTGATTTGCTCAACTAGATCTACACAAGTTCATTTCTGCTAATTTCTAGGGTTTACAAAAGTTGCACTGTCAACTTTGCCCAAATGAGCTTAAATTTGGCGGAACAAACTATTTCTAAGTGCCATTCCATCCTGTTAATTCTCATGGCAAGTGGAATTAATTTTCTTGCCCAAACCAACAACAAACACCTTCTGCCAATTTTCCAAAATCATCATTTTGACCTCTTCCACTAATCTCCATGAGCCCAAGTTTTACCACAGCCTGAACACGATCACCGGCAACCTCCGATAACTTTCCCTGGCCATTTGTCAATTATTGTTGGGCAAAACTCCAAGATTCCTCTCTGGACAGCCATGGCAACATCTCTTTCCTCCTCTATTTTTATTTCCTACCTCTCCTTAGTACCTAAGCTACCCAGGGCATCTCCATATGCACCAAAGCAGCTAGTAGACAAGGCGGGACACATCCAGGGCGTGGGCATGCCGTGGCATGCCAAATGGGCGCTCTAGAGCGCGCTACAGTGTGCTCCCGCACTGTAGCTGCGTCCTACCCGAGGCTTCTGACCACCTAGGGCCTTCCCCTTGTGTCCCCCGAGGCCGCCTCGGCGTCCGGGACACGCAAGACGGTCGGCCCCCTCCTCCTTCTCCCTCCTCCTGCCTCCTCTCGCACGCGCACCGGCCGCCCGAGCGCTCCAATGGGCAGCCTCACACGCGCGATGCTCTGGCCCTTCCCCGCTATCTCTCTTCTCTCCCCTCGCCCTAGACCAACCCCACGAGCACCCAAGACACGCCCACGCGTGCCCCCGTGGCTTGCAGCGATGGCAACAGCCTGGCCGGTGCATGAGCTCACAGTGCATCATCGCCTCGCCATACAAGGCCACCCCGAGCCCTCTCTGGCCTCGGTTCACTCCCTCTTCCCCCCAGCAACCTCCTCGAGCAGCGTGCTCCTCCTCCTGCACCTTCCTTCTCCTTCTACCACCGCACGGCCGCCGCTTCGGCTTGCTCAAATTCGAGCAATGCCAAGCTCACCTCCCTCCCTTTCCTCCACACAAAGACTCCCCGTGGTCCGTCGAACCTCCCCACCTCCTCGAACCGTCGCCGGGATGCTCGAACGCCGAGAGCCACGGATGGCCGACGACCTCCCTCGCCACCGTCAAAGCTACGGTCACCTCGGCCCCCCTCCGTGGTGTGACCTGCACCAGTGGATCGCCACTCCAGCTGAGCTTCGCCCATAGGCGGGCGCCTGAGAGAGGCCGCCAGGCGCCAGCTATCGCCGAGACGGCGCCGGCGCGCTCTGCCTCCCCTGCTCTGTCTCGTCGGGAGGTAGAGGACGACCGCCTGCCGGTGGCATGGGGGCCCGTCCGTCGTGGCAGAAGCAACCGAGCAGCCCACCGGTCGGGTTAAGTGGAAGCGGCTTGGTCCGATCCGCTTGCTTGCTTGGTGGCGCCTTCCCAAGATCGCCTTGGCGTCACCACCTCTGCCCACGCAGCCGAGCCGCTGGGCCGGCCCACGGTCTATCTGTCGCCATGTGCGCAGGATGAGGTTAAAGCCTTACTCCCTTTTTATTTTTCCAGTCAACTTCAAAAATCCATAAACAATTAAAATTAACTCCAAATTTGATGATTCAAATTTCTAGTAGTTTCTAAAATCATGCCCTACCACATGGTGCTATTGTCACATTTTTACAGAAGCATTTCCTACACAAATATTTATCAAATCCTATTTTTCCTATTTCTGTGATGAACTTTAGAAAATCACAGAGAGCTCAAAATTGATCCAAATGTCATGATTCAAATTCCTAGATTCTTCTAAGTTCATAACTTAGTTTATGAACATTTTTCTTAAATACTTTCTATGCCACACAATATAATGAGCCATTTCTTCATATTTGTCAACTTTGCCAATTCATAGGGAATTCATTTGAACTCCAAATCCAGTGAAACCAACTCCCAGATGCTTCTAAAATCATGGTTTGTTAAATGGGTGCCTTTGCTCATTTTTCAAAAATATATTTCTGTACACTTCTTGCAAACCCATAAACCCCTTGATTCCATCATATCGAAATGTTTAGAAATATCCATTGATCCACTTCCAATGAAATCACCTTGGTCATTCCTCATATGACCGAGGTATCCTAGAAAAGTCCAACTCACATTTTAGAGCACTTTTATTTTTGCCTTGTCGTGTTGCTTATTATGGTTGTTTTCGACGATAGTTGGCGAAGTAGACGAAATGCTCGGAGTTGGACTAGAGATATTTGAAGACCTCGAAGACTTTGTTAAAACAGGCAAGCAACCCTTTGACCATGTCTACGAAAATCTTTTTATGCATGTCATATAGCACCATATTGTTGTTGCAACGGAATCATGATGAGGTGGTAACCACTTTGATGGTTTGCCACCGTACTTCCTCGTTGATACTTGCATTGTGCATGACCCTACCTTCTTATGAGGGTTATGCCGGTGGGGGTAGATAGGATGCTAAAGTAGTGCTGCGCAAAAAGGTACGGGAATATGCATGGTGATGGAGACAAAGTATTTTCAAAAGACTTTCCGAAAACCCCATCGGGTGCCACTTATGCCCGGGGGAGATGATGGGTTGGGTAGCTACTTGATGACGAAGTGCTATACCGAGGCAAGTGTGTGTTGCTTTCAAAACGGATTGGTTTAAGTTGCGACCGTTATTCCAACCTTACATGCGCAACCACTCTACCCTTGTATGGGAAAGGGCATTATTGATTACCTAGGCCGATGCTAGCTTGGAGCCCGCATTACTAGTGACGGGGGAGAGTTGGTGCTCTTTCTCAGGACGGGGTCGTGCCAGGTAGGGCGGCCACGAACATTATTATGGGGCACCGGGCACACCGTTGTGTCCCCTCTCGGATGTTACGATCTCGA
Source organism: Aegilops longissima (assembly GCA_021605205.1). NCBI lineage: Eukaryota > Viridiplantae > Streptophyta > Magnoliopsida > Poales > Poaceae > Aegilops > Aegilops longissima. The sequence goes on from CM038681.1 coordinate 292,111,806, forward strand.
GTGAGTCTTGTATGATGTACATCGTGAGGATACGGAACAACGAGTGGACTCCTTGTTAGTGTCGTCTAGGGAAAGATAGTGATCAGGTGCTTACACCGGGTACTTGAGGTATCGCGGGTCATGGATGACACGGAAGTTCCCCGGATCTTGTGGGTAAAGTGTGCAACCTCTGCAAAGTGTCAAACTATTCGAATAGCCGTGTCCACAGTCAAGGACAGTTGGGTAACCGCTCTTGGGCTACGTCCACATGTTTACAAACCAGTGTGTGTGTTTGGATAAGTGGGAAGATCTACTTGGGTCAAGTCAAAGGACTTGACATGATTGAGTTGGGTTGGTGCCCACTCTATTTATGTTGATATCGTAACCTGTCCTCATGGTTACTTGAATTCTCTGATGCATGTCTTACAAGTTGTTGAGCATGTCATTGCACTCAAAACTAGCTTTCGCAAAAATTACCTATATCGTGCATTGTTGTATCTTGAACCAAAACATGGGTTGCTTAAGTGCAGTCAAAGTACTCATTGGCTTGCCACTGGTTATTTGATTGGCGGGCATGAAAGAACAGTGTAAGATGAGGATTTCTTTGGTGGCGAGCATGCGAGCTAGGGCGCTTCCTAGTAAGAATGCTGTAGGGTTAAAGCAGATGGCATGGGTCCAAGTTATGGGCGAAGATTTCCGCTGCGATGATACACTCAAGACTTGACCATAATGGTCCTACTTGTGTAAAACGGTATGAATGGATGTAAGACTCTTGTTATTCAGCTTCTGTGTGTTCAGTGAGCATTGATCTCTGGGATCACTGTACACGTGCATTCGGTGATCACGACCTATGAGTCGGGGTCCCCACACGTACCACAAAACGGAGGAAACGGACCTCCTACGGTCGAAACAGGGGGGGTCCTATTGATCGGGAGGGGTGTGGCGTACCGCAAAACGGAGGAAACGGACCTCATACGGTCGAAACGGGGGTCCTGTTGATCGGGAGGGTGTGGCGTGCCGCAAAAGCAGATTTAAACGGACCTCCTACAGTGCAATGGGGTCTGTTCTTCGGGAGGGGTGTGGCGTACCGCAAAACAGGACTCCACGGGATATTGTTCATCTCCATCGTCGACCTCCTCCAGCCTCCACGGGCTACCATCGACCTCCTCCAGCCTCCACGGGCTCCTGTTCATCCAGCCTCCACCGCGCGCTACTCCACCGGCTACTGTTCAACCACCCCTCCACGGGCACCCCTCCACCGTCTACTGTTCATCCAGCCCTCGACACCACCGGGTCCTGTTCAACAACCCCTCCACGGCCACCCCACCGTCTACTATTCATCCAGCCCTCCACACCACGGGGTCCTGTTCATCCACCCCTCCACGGCCACCCCACCGTCTACTGTTCATCCAGCCCTCCACACCACATATCCTATTCATCCAGAGGCAACGCCACCACTCACTGTTCATCCTACCCCCCGCAGCACTCACTGTTCATCCTATCGATCGGCTTGATTAGCAGCGAGAGCGAAGAATCACTCGATCGGGTTCGATTAACAGCCATCGATTGATCGCTCGGTCGAAGCGTAACTGCGAGAGCTCGCAATCGCAATCGGGTTCGATTAGAGCCTAACGCCTCGCTCGGGTTCAATTAGAGCCAACGCCTCGCACGTGTACGAGAGAAACACACATCGCTCGGCCCCCGACCTCCCACCGTAACCGGGAACTCCCCGAAATTTTCCTCCCCCTCGCTTCTACCATGGTTTTTTCTGTCATGGACGACCCAAAGAATGTCATGCAGCTGCGTCTCCCGCCCGCCTAGGATGAAAAGCCCATTTTCTGTCATGATTTTTTGTCATAGAAGTAGGAGCCCACCACATCTATGATGATACCGGGTTTTGTCACAATTATCGTCATAGAAGTGTCATATGTATGACATAATTTTTTTTCGTTCGGCCCAAAATGTAACGGATGTGTCTTTTTTTGTAGTGAACCCACAGGCGGCGCCAGAGAGCCTGTGGCATACTGGTGGGTTGTGCTCACCCAGCCCACCTCCGGTGCCTGCTAACTCTTGAGCACTGCGTTGGTTTTCCCTTGAAGAGGAAAGGGTGATGCAGCAAAGTAGCGTAAGTATTTCCCTTAGTTTTTGAGAACCAAGGTATCAATCCAGTAGGAGGCTACGTGCGAGTCCCTCTTACCTGCACAAAACAAATAAATCCTCGCGACCAACGCGATAAGGGGTTGTCAATCCCTTCACGGTCACTTACGAGAGTGAGATCTGATAGATATGATAGGATAATATTTTTGGTATTTTTATGATAAAGATGCAAAGTAAAATAAAAGCAAAGTAAAAATCAAAGGAAATAAATAAGTGTTGGAAGATTAATATGATGAAGATAGACCCGGGGGCCATAGGTTTCACTAGTGGCTTCTCTCAAGAGCATAAGTATTTTACGGTGGGTGAACGAATTACTGTTTAGCAATTGACAGAATGGAGATAGTTATGAGGAATATCTAGGTATGATCATGTATATAGGCATCACGTCCGAGACAAGTAGACCGACTCCGCCTGCATCTACTACTATTACTCCACTCATCGACCACGATCCAGCATGCATCTAGAGTATTAAGTTCATGAAAATAGAGTAATGCCTTAAGCAAGATGACATGATGTAGAGGGATAAATTTATGCAATATGATAAAAACCCCATCTTGTTATCCTCGATGGTGACAATACAATACGTGCCTTGCTGCCCCTCATCCTTTGGGAAAGGACACGCAAGATTGAACCCAAAGCTAAGCACTTCTCCCATTGCAAGAAAGATCAATCTAGTAGGCCAAACCAAACTGATAATTCGAAGAGACTTGCAAAGATAACCAATCATACATAAAATAATTCAGAGAAGATTCAAATATTGTTTATAGATAAACTTGATCATAAACCCACAATTCATCGGTCTCGACAAACACACCGCAAAAAGAAGATTACATCGAATAGATCTCCACGAGAGAGGGAGAGAACATTGTATTGAGATCCAAAAAGAGAGAGGAAGCCATCTAGCTACTAACTATGGACCCGAAGGTCTGAGGTAAACTACTCACACTTCATCGGAGAGGCTATGGTGTTGATGTAGAATCCATCCGTGTTGGTTGCCCCCTCCGGTGGAGCTCCGGTATAGGCTCCAAGATGGGATCTCGTGGGTACAGAAGGTTGCAGCGGTGGAATTAGGTTTTTGGCTCCGTATCTGATCGTTTGGGGGTACGTAGGTATATATAGGAGGAAGAAGTACGTCGGTGGAGCAACAGGGGGCCCACGAGGGTGGAGGCGCATACAGGGGGGAGGGTAGGCGTACCCCCTACCTCGTGGCCTCCTGGAAGCTTCTCTTACATAGGGTCCAAGTCTCCTGGATCTTGTTTGTTCCAAAAATCACGTTCCCGAAGGTTTCATTCCGTTTGGACTCCGTTTGATATTCTTTTTCTGCGAAACTATGTAGGGAAAAAATAGCAATTCTGGGCTGGGCCTTCGGTTAATAGGTTAGTCCCAAAAATAATATAAAAGTGAATAATAAAGCCCAATAATGTCCAAAATAGTAGATAATATAGCATGGAGCAATCAAAAATTGTAGATGCGTTGGAGACGTATCAAGCATCCCCAAGCTTAATTCCTGCTCGTCCTCGAGTAGGTAAATGATAAAAACAGAATTTTTTATGTGGAGTGCTACTAGGCATAATTTCAATGTAATTCTTCTTAACTGTGGTATGAATATTCAGATCCGAAAGATTCAAGATAAAAGTTCATATTGACATAAAAATAATAATACTTCAAGCATACTAACTAAGCAATTATGTCCTCTCAAAATAACATGGCCAAAGAAAGTTCATCCCTACAAAATCATATAGTTTAGTCATGCTCCATTTTCGTCACACAAGAATGCTCTCATCATGCACAACCCCGATGACAAGCCAAGCAATTGTTTCATACTTTAGTAATCTCAAACTTATAAACTTTCACGCAATACATGAGCGCGAGCCATGGACATAGCACTATTGGTGGAATAGAATATGATGATGGGGGTTATGTGGAGAAGACAAAAAAGGAGAAATTCTCACATCAACGAGGCTAATCAATGAGCTATGGAGATGCCCATCGATTGATGTTAACGCAAGGAGTAGGGATTGCCATGCAACGGATGCACTAGAGCTATAAATGTATGAAAGCTCAACAAAAGAAACTAAGTGGGTGTGCATCCAACTTGCTTGCTCACGAAGACCTAGGGCACTTGAGGAGGCCCATTTTTGGAATATAAAAGCCAAGTTCTATAATGAAAAATTCCCACTAGTATATGAAAGTGAAAAATCATGAGACTCTCTATCATGAAGATTATGGTGCTACTTTGAAGCACAAGTGTGGTAAAGGATAGTAGCATTATCCCTTCTCTCTTTTTTTCTTTTTTTGGGACTTCTTTTTTATGGCCTTTCTCTCTTTTTTTTATTCCTCACTTGGAACAATGCTCTAGAAAATGATGATCATCACACTTCTATTTATTTACAACTCAATGATTACAACTCGATACTAGAACAAAGTATGACTCTATATGAATGCCTCCGTGACGTCTTTGGGATATGCAATGAACCAAGAGTGACATGTATGAAAGAATTATGAACGGTGGCTTTGCCACAAATACTATTTCAACTACATGATCATGCTAAGCAATATGACAATGATGAACGTGTCATGATAAACGGAATGGTGGAAAGTTGCATGGCAATATATATCGGAATGGCTATGGAAATGCCATAATAGGTAGGTATGGTGGCTGTTTTGAGGAAGATATAAGGAGGATTATGTGTGAAAGAGCGTATCATATCACGGGGTTTGGATGCACGTGAAGTTTGCACCAACTCTCAATGTGAGAAAGGGCAATGCAGTGCATCGAAGAGGCTAGAAATGATGGAAGGGTGAGAGTGCGTATAATCCATGGACTCAACATTAGTCATAAAGAACTCACATACTTATTGCAAAAATCTACAAGTCATCACAAACCAAGCACTACGCGCATGCTCCTAGGGGGATAGATTGGTAGGAAAAGACCATCGCTCGTCCCCGACTGCCACTCATAAGGAGGACAATCAAAGAACACCTCATGTTTCAAATTTGTTACATAACATTTACCATACGTGCATGCTACGGGACTTGCAAACTTCAACACAAGCATTTCTCAAATTCACAACTACTCAACTAGCATGACTTCGATATTATTACCTCCATATCTCAAAACAATCATCAAGCATCAAACTTCTCTTAGTATTCAACACACTCATAAGAAAGTTTTTACTATTCTTGAATACCTAGCATATTAGGATTATTTAAGCAAATTACCATGCTATTTAAGACTCTCAAAATAATCTAAGGTAAGCATGAGAGATCAATAGTTTCTATAAAATAAATCCACCACCGTGCTCTAAAAGATATAAGTGAAGTACTAGAGCAAAACTATATAACTCAAAAGATATAAGTGAAGCACATAGAGTATTCTAATAATTTTCAAATCATGTGTGTCTCTCTCAAAAGGTGTGTACAGCAAGGATGATTGTGGTAAACTAAAAAGTGACTCTCCAAGCAAAACACATATCATGCGGTGAACAAAAATATAGCTCCAAGTAAAGTTACCTATGGAAGTAGACGAAAGAGGGGATGCCTTCCGGGGCATCCCCAAGCTTTGGCTTTTTGGTGTCCTTAGATTATCTTGGGGGTGCCATGGGCATCCCCAAGCTTAGGCTCTTGCCACTCCTTGTTACATAATCCATCAAAATATTTCACCCAAAACTTGAAAACTTCACAACACAAAACTCAACAGAAATCTCATGAGCTCCGTTAGCGAAAGAAAAGAAAAGACCACTTCAAGGTACTGTAATGAACTCATTCTTTATTTATATTGGTGTTAAACCTACTGTATTCCAACTTCTCTATGAATTATAAACTATTTTACTAGCCATAGATTCATCAAAATAAGCAAACAACACCAGAAATCCTTCTTGCTACCTCTTGAGCACTGCGTTGGTTTTCCCTTGAAGAGGAAAGGGTGATGCAGCAAAGTAGCGTAAGTATTTCCCTCAGTTTTTGAGAACCAAGGTATTAATCCAGTAGGAGGCTATGCGCGAGTCCCTCGTACCTACACAAAACAAATAAATCCTCGCAACCAACGCGATAAGGGGTTGTCAATCCCTTCAAGGTCACTTACGAGAGTGAGATCTGATAGATATGATAGGATAATATTTTTGGTATGTTTGTGATAAAGATGCAAAATAAAATAAAAGCAAAGTAAAAAAGCAAAGGAAATAACTAAGTGTTGGAAGATTAATATGATGAAGATAGACCTGGGGGCCATAGGTTTCTCTAGTGGCTTCTCTCAAGATCATAAGTATTTTTACGGTGGGTGAACGAATTACTTTTGAGCAATTGACAGAATTGAGCATAGTTATGAGAATATCTAGGTATGATCATGTATATAGGCATCACGTCCGAGACAAGTAGACCGACTCCTGCCTGCATCTACTACTATTACTCCACTCATCGATTGCTTTCGGCATGCATCTAGAGTATTAAGTTCATGAAAATAGAGTAGCGCCTTAAGCAAGATGACATGATGTAGAGGATAAATTCATGCAATATGATAAAAACCCCATCTTGTTATCCTCGATGGCAACAATACAATCGTGCCTTGCTGCCCCTCATCCTTTGGGAAAGGACACGCAAGATTGAACCTAAAGCTAAGCACTTCTCCCATTGCAAGAAAGATCAATCTAGTAGGCCAAACCAAACTGATAATTCAAAGAGACTTGCAAAGATAACCAATCATACATAAAAGAATCCAGAGAAGATTCAAATATTGTTCATAGATAAAATTGATCATAAACCCACAATTCATCGGTCTCAACAAACACACCGCAAAAAGAAGATTACATCAAATAGATCTCCACGAGAGATGGGGAGAACATTGTATTGAGATCCAAAAAGATAGAGGAAGCCTTCTAGCTACTAACTATGGACCTGAAGGTCTGAGGTAAACTACTCACACTTCATCAGAGAGGCTATGGTGTTGATGTAGAAGCCCTCCGTGATGGTTGCCCCCTCCGGCGGAGCTCCGGAACATGTCCTAAAATGGGATCTCGTGGGTACAGAAGGTTGCGGTGGTGGAAATAGGATTTTGGTTCCGTATCTGATCGTTTGGGGGTACGTAGGTATATATAGGAGGAAGAAGTACGTCGGTGGAGCAACAGGGGGCCCATGAGGGTGGAGTGCGCGCCCTGGGGGGGGGGGGGGTAGGCGCGCCCCTACCTCGTGGCCTCCTGGAAGCTTCTCTTACATGGGGCCAAGTCTCCTGGATCTTGTTCGTTCCAAAAATCACGTTCCCGAAGGTTTCATTCCGTTTGGACTCCGTTTGATATTCTTTCTCTGCGAAACTCTGAAATAGGCAAAAACAACAATTCTGGGCTGGGCCTCCGGTTAATAGGTTAGTCCCAAAAATAATATAAAAGTGAATAATAAAGCCCAATAATGTCCAAAACAGTAGATAATATAGCATGGAGAAATCAAAAAATATAGATATGTTGGAGACGTATCAGTGCCCATCTTCTGGTATATAGGTCATTCTGACCTAGAAAAAATAAGGAGAGGACTTCCAGGATGGAGCGCCGCCACCTCGAGGCGGAACTTGGGCAGGAGCACTTTTGCCCTCCGGCAGAGCGATTCCGCCGGGGGAACTTCCCTCCCGGAGGGGGAAATCATCTTCATCATCATCACCAACAACTCTCCCATCTTGGGGAGGGCAGTATCCATCAACATCTTCAACAACACCATCTCATCTCAAACCCTAGTTCATCTCTTGTGTTCAATCTTGTTACCGGAACTATAGATTGGTGCTTGTGGGTGACTAGTAGTGTTGATTACATCTTGTAGTTGATTACTATATGGTTTATTTGGTGGAATATTATATGTTAAGATCCAATATGCTATTAAATACTCCTCTGATCATGAGAATGTTTATCATTTGTGAGTAGTTACCTTTGTTCTTGAGGTCACAGGAGAAATCATGTTGCAATTTATCATGTGAACTTGATATGTGTTCGATATTTTGATAGTATGTATGTTGTGATTCCATTAGTGGTGTCATGTGAACGTCGACTACATGACACTTCACCATATTTGGGCCTAAGGGAATGCATTGTGGAGTAGCAATTAGATTATGGGTTGCGAGAGTGACAGAAGCTTAAACCCCAGTTTATGCGCTATTCCGTAAGGGACCGATTGGATCCAAAAGTTTAATGCTATGGTTAGAATTTATTCTTAATACTTCTATTGTAGTTGCGGATGCATGCGGGAGGGTTAATCATAAGTAGGTGGTTTGTTCAAGTAAGAACATCACCTAAGCACCGGTCCACCCACATGTCAAATTATCAAAGTAGCGAACACAAATCGAACCAACATAATGAAAGTGACTAGATGAAATTCCCGTGTACCCTCAAGTACGCTTTGCTTATCATAAGAGACCGTTTTGGCCTGTCCTTTGCCTCAAAAGGATTGGGCTACCTTTCTGCACTTTTGTTACTACTACCATTACTTGCTTGTTACAAATTATCTTGCTATCAAACTACTCCGCTCCTTATGATTTCAACACTTGCAGACATCACCTTACTGAAAACCACTTGTCATTTCCTTCTGCTCCTCGTTGGGTTCGACACTCTTACTTATAGAAAAGAGCTACAATTGATCCCCTATACTTGTGGGTCATCAAGGCTATTTTCTAGCGCCGTTGCCGGGGAGTGAAGCACCTTTGGTAAGGAAACATTTATATAGTGTGCTGAAATTTATTGTCACTTGTTACTACGGAAACAATCCTTTGAGGGGTTTGTTTGGGGTATCTTCACCTCGTCCGGAACCACAATTAGCTACCCCTCAACCTACTGCACCTACTGAAAATATTGAATATGAAATTCCTTCGGGTATGATAGAACAACTGCTAGCTAATACTTATGCTGGAGATGGAACCGAACATCCTGATATGCACTTGATATATGTGGAACAAATTTGTGGATTGTTTAAGCTTGCAGGTTTACCCAGAAATGAAGTGATGAAAAAGGTTTTACCTTTATCTTTTAAGGGAAAAGCATTGGCATGGTATAGGCTATGCGATGATATTTGATCATGGAATTGGAATCGTTTGAAATTGGAGTTCCACCAAAAAATTTATCCTATGCATCTAGTTCAACGTGATTGGAATTATATATTATATCCTTACACATTAGATCAAGAAATTATGAATGACATAGCACCCGCAGAAAATAGAAGACATAGATGTTACTATTAAACTTGCTAATAGAGACACCATATCACCAATTGGGATTGTTAGAGATGTTGAAGTCTTGTGTGGGAAAATAAAATACCCTACTGATTTTGTTGTTCTTGGTTCCCCACAAGACGACTTTTGTCCATTATCTTTGGTAGACCTTTCTTGAAAACCGTTAATGCTAAGATAGATTGTGAGAAACAAACTGTCGGTGTTAGTTTTGGTGATGAGTCTCATGAGTTTAAATTTTCCAAGTTTAGCAGAAAGATTCATGAAAAAGAACTGCCTAGTTAGGATGAATTAATTGGTCTTGCTTCTATTGCTGTTCCACCTACTGATCCTTTAGAACAATATTTGCTAGACCATGAAAATGATTAACGTATGCATGAAAGAAATGAAATAGATAAAATTTTCTTTAAACAAAGTCCTATGCTTAAACACAATTTTCCTATTGAAACTCTAGGAGGTCCTCCACCTAAAGGTGATCCTCTGTTTGAATTAAAACAATTTGCCAGACACTTTGAAATATGCTAATCTTGATGAAAAGAAGATATATCCTGTTATTATTAGTGCTAACCTTTCAGAACATGAAGAAGAAGATTATTGAAAGTTCTAAGGAAGCACCGAGCTGCCATTGGATGATGATTTAAAAGGCATTAGTCCGACTCTATGTCAGCACAAAATTAATATGGAACCTGATGCTAAACCCGTTGTTGATCACCAACGTCGGTTAAATCCGAAGATGAAAGAAGTGGTAAGAACGGAAATATTGAAACTTCTGGAAGCACGTATAATCTATCCTATAGCTGATAGTAGATGGGTAAGTCATGTTCATTGTGTTCCTAAGAAAGGAGGTATAACTGTTGTTCCTAATGATAAGAATGAACTTATTCCAGAAAGAATTGTTACAGGCTATAGAATGGTAATTGATTTTAGAAAATTAAATAAAGCGACTAGAAAAGATCATTACCCTTTGCATTTTACTGATCAAATGCTTGAAAGATTATCTAAGCACATGCACTTTTGCTTCCTTGATGGATATTCTGGCTTTTCACAAATACTTGTTTCTCAACCTGATCAAGAAAAGATCACTTTTACTTGTCCTTTTGGAACCTATGCTTATAGACGTATGCCTTTTGGTTTATGTAATGCACCTTCTACCTTTCAAAGATGTATGACTGCTATATTCTCTAACTTTTTGTGAAAAGATTGTTGAGGTTTTGATGGATGACCTTTTTGTTTATGGGAAGTCTTCTGATGATTGTTTAAGCAATCTTGATCGAGTTTTGTAGAGATGTGAACAAACAAATCTTGTCTTTAATTGGGAGAAGTGCCTGTTTATGGTTAATTAAGGCATTGTCTTGGGACATAAAATTTCTGAAAGAGGTATTGAAGTGGACCAAGCTAAGGTTGATGCAATTGAGAAAATGCCATGTCCTAAAGATATAAAAGGTATTCGTAGTTTCCTAGGTCATGCTGGTTTCTATAGGAGATTTATCAAAGACTTTTCTAAAAATTTCTAGGCCTCTCACTAGTCTCTTGCAAAAGGACATTCCCTTTGTTTTTGATGATGATTGTTTAGAAGCCTTTGAAACACTCAAGAAAGCCTTAATTTCTGCACCTATTGTTCAACCACCTGATTGGAACTTGCCTTTTGAAATTATGTGTGATGCTAGTGATTACGCTGTTGGTGCTGTTCTAGAACAAAGAGTTGTTAAGAAACTTAATGTAATTCATTATGCTAGTAAAACTCTAGACAGTGCTAAAAGAAACTATGCTACTACTGAAAAAGAATTCTTAGAAGTGGTGTTTGCTTGTGATAAATTTAGACCTTATATTGTTGATTCCAAAGTAACTGTTCACACAGACCATGCTGCTATTAAATATCTTATGGAAAAGAAAGATGCTAAACCTAGACTTTTTCGATGGTTTCTCTTGTTACAAGAATTTGATTTACATACCATTGATAGAAAAGGAGCTGAGAACCCAGTAGCTGATAATTTATCTAGGCTTGAAAATGTGCTTGATGACCCACTACCTATTGATGGTAGTTTTCCTGATGAGCAGTTAGCTGCAATAAATGTTTCTCATAGTACTCCTTGGTATGCTGATTATGCGAATTACATTGCTGCTAAATATCTACCACCTAGCTTTACATACCAACAAAAGAAAAGATTCTTCTATAATTTAAGACATTACTTCTGGCATGATCCACATCTTTATAAAGAATGAGTATATGGTATTATTAGACGTTGTGTACCTGAGCATGAACAGGGACAAATCCTATGGAAATGTCACTCCGAAGCTTATGGAGGGCATCATGTTGGAGATAGAACTGCTCATAAGGTATTGCAGTCTGGATTTTATTGGCCTACTCTCTTGAAGGATGCATGTAAGTTCGTATTATCTTGTGATGAATGTCAAAGAATAGGTAATATCGGTAAGTGTCAAGAAATGCCTATGAATTATTCACTTGTTGTTGAACCATTTGATGTTTGGGGATTTGATTACATGGGACCTTTTCCTTCCTCTAATGGGTATACACATATTTTGGTTGCTGTTGATTATGTAACTAAACGGGTAGAAGCTATTCCAACCAGTAGTGCTAATCACAACACCTCTATTAAAATGCTTAAGGAAGTTATTTTCCCAATGTTTGGAGTCCCTAGATATTTAATGACTGATGGTGGTTCACACTTTATTCATGGTGCTTTCCGTAAGATGCTTGCCAAGTATGATGTTTACCATAGAATTGCATCACCTTATTATCCTCAGTCTAGTGGTAAGTTGAACTTTGCAATAGAGAAATAAAATTAATTTTGCAAAAGACTGTCAATAGGCCTAGAAAGAATTGGTCTAAGAAATTAGATGATGCACTTTGGGCTTATAGAACAGCATATAAAAATCCTATGGGTATGTCTCCTTATAAAATGGTTTATGGAAAAGCTTGTCATTTGCCTCTTGAGTTAGAACATAGAGCATTTTGGGCAGTCAAAGAACTCAACTATGATTTCAAAATTGCTGGTGAAAAGAGGTTAGTTGATATTAGCTCTCTAGATGAGTGGAGAACCCAAGCTTATGAAATTGAAAATTATTCAAAGAAAAAGTTAAAAGATGGCATGACAAAAGAATCCAAAAGCGTGAATTTAAAGTCGGAGAATATGTTCTTTTGTACAACTCTCGTTTTAGATTCTTTGCAGGAAAACTCCTCTCAAAATTGGAAGGCCCCTATGTTATCGAGGAGGTTTATCGTTCTGGAGCCATCAAAATAAATAATTCCGAAGGTACTAACCCGAAGGTTGTCAATGGGCAACGAATAAAACATTATATCTTTGGTACGCCCATTAATGTTGAAAGTAATATTATTCAAACTTTGACACTGGAAGAACACATAAAAGAGTCCTTCCGGAACACTCCAAAATCGTGAAAATAAGGAGGTACGTGATACAGTATGTAAACGGACTCCGAAAAATCCGCAAAAATATTTTTTTATCAGTTTTGGAATATTAATTTTTTTTGGAGATAAACAAACTTCCAGGAGCGTCCCCTGGTGGGCGCAAGAAACCAGGGCGCAAGAAACCAGGGCGAACCAGACAGCCTGGCGCGCCCAGGTGGGTTGTGCCCACCTGGGACACCTTCGGGACTCTGTTTTTCTACCGTATGCTTGTCTTCCAAGATAAAAAATCTATATGTACTTCCCGAACCTATTGATCACCACACCTTGGAGAAATCCTCTGTTTTCTTTTCTTGTTGTTTTCTGCGCAGTTCTGAAAATATGTCGTCCCAAGACTCCGACGGAGAGAGCTATGTCTCACATCTCATTGCTGACCCAAGGACCTAAGGGGCCCTATCCCCTTATGGTCGAACTACAGATGACAAAGAGGATGCTCACTTGATGAAGATCGATGATGCAATCTCGGAGGAGGAGGATGTCCCTCTAACTCAACCGGGGGATATGCACGTGGAATTCAAGAAGTCAAGTCTTCCTAAGAGAGCTAACCGGTCTAAAAACCAATCTATTCCTTTTCGTTTTAGGCACAAAAGCAAAGGGGATTTATGTGACAAGATGTTGAAGCTGGAGTTGGAAGTCGATGATTTAAAGGAGGAAATTGCTCTCCTCAACTACAATATGAAAAATCTGAAGGCACAATTGTCATCACCACCATCATCTTCTTCACCACCAAAACAAAACTGAGTATCGGGTATGGGCACTCCCCTTGGCTTCCGCAAAGCTTGGGGAAGGTGCCCCGGTATCGTATCACCCCACTATCTTATTACTTTTACTTATTTTAGTTCAATCTTTTGCTTTAGATGAATAAAAGTTTAGTTTGATCCTTTATTCTTTGAGAGTTTAATTAGTGATTTATCCTTGTAATCGTGTGCAGGTTATATAAGAAAGTTTAGTGTGAGTTTTTGCTTTCTTTACTATCATGTTGCAAACAAAATAAAAGAAATAAAGAAAGAAAAAGAGAAAGGAAATAAATGAAAGGAAATAAATAAATCAATAAGATTACGTACTAATCCTATGGTAGGTGATGGCACCACATAAGGAAAAGTATAAGTAGAAAATTTTATTAGAGATTGACAAACATACCATTAGTCAATGATGCAACTCATGAAAGAATTAATAAGGGAAGAGTAGATTCACATATAAATATACTATCCTAGAAATCTTTTGTGTTTGTGAACCCTCCTCAAAATATTATATGCCAAAATTGTTGACGTTGGACAAGGAAGACAACTTAATGGTTTATGTTTGTTTATATTCACATAGAAGTCATATTGTCATAGATCCTTAAACATGTGGTGCTTGCCCCTATCTTTGCTAGCCAAAAATCCTGCACTAAGTAGAGATACTACTTGTGCATCTAAAAAGCCTCAAACCCAAATCTTATTTCCAAGAGTCCACCATACCTACCTAGGGATTGAGCAAGATCCCTCAAGTAAGTTGTCATCGGTGCAAAAGGGCAATAAAAATTACTTCTAAAAGTGTGAGATCATTTAGTGTAAGAGAAAATTGAGCGTTGTACGAACTTGGATGGCAAAGAATAAAAGCGACAGACTGCATAATAAAGGTTGTCATCTTAAGGGGCAATACATCTTGACGTTCTTTTGCACTAAGGGGTTGAGCATACTAACAAATAAGAGCATGGCAACCTCTGCTTCCCTCTGCAAAGGGCCTATATTTTACTTTTATGTATTTACTTTTATGCAAAGTGTCAAAGTTTTCCTTCTTTTCCTTTTATTTTTCTCCTTTTGGCAAGCATCATGTGGTGAGGAAAGATCTAGGCACATATGTCCAGTTGAATATAGATAGCATGAGTTATTATTGTTGACATCACCCTTGAGGTGAATATGTTGGGAGGCGAAACTATAAGCCCCTATCTTTCTATGTGTTCGGTTGAAACATTTTGCTCACGGTTACGCGGTGAGTGTTAGCAATCATAGAAGACTATATAATGGTTGAGTATGTGGACTTGCCTAAAGGCTCTGATACGTGACACTTCCTAAAAAGATGATGAATTGTAGTTGCAGAGTTGACTGAGAACATATTTTGTTGGTTTTTAATAGAGTTTTTGCTTTATACTTCGATTGTGTGATGCACTGTTACTTATTCATGAGAAGTATATGATAAAAGTCTGTTCATAAAAGTCTTATGTTTAATTTTGTTGCTGTTATGATAATCAACATGATGCTTCTATGTATGTATTTTGTTTTTATCGACACCTCTCTCTCAAAGCATGCAGGCATGTTTTTCTATTTCAGTTTTCGCTTCTGGACAAGCAAGGTCTAAGCTTGGGGGAGTTGATACATCCATTTTGCATCATTTTTCTTACTGTTATTTATAATTTTTTTATCCATAATAATGTTTTTGGAGTAATTTTATTGCCTTTTCTCTCATAATATGCAAGGTATACACAAAGAGGGAGAATTCCGACAGCTAGAAATCTGGACTTGAAAAAGCTCCGTCAGGCTACCTATTTTGCACAACTCCAAATGAGCTGAAACTTCACGAGGATTGTTTATGGAATATATAAGTATTATTGGAGCAAATAACTACCAGAGGGGGCCCACCAGGTGGGCACAACCCACCTGGGCGCGCCAGGGAGCCCAGGCGCGCCCTGGTGGGTTGTGCTCACCCAGGCCCACCTCCGGTGCCCATCTTATGGTATATAGGTCATTTTGACCTAGAAAAAAAATAAGGAGAGGACTTTCGGGACGGAGCGCTGCCACCTCGAGGTAAAACTTGGGCAGGAGCACTTTTGCCCTCCGGTGGAGCGATTCCGCTGGGGGAACTTCCCTCCCAGAAGGGGAAATCATTGTCATCATCATCACCAACAACTCTCCCATCTTGGGGATGACAATCTCCATCAACATCTTCAACAGCACCATCTCATCTCAAACCCTAGTTCATCTCTTGTGTTCAATCTTGTTACTGGAACTATAGATTGGTGCTTGTGGGTGACTAGTAGTGTTGATTAAATCTTGTAGTTGATTACTATATGGTTTATTTGGTGGAAGATTATATGTGTAGATCCAATATGCTATTTAATACTCCTCTGATCATGAGCATGTTTATCATTTGTGAGTAGTTACCTTTGTTCTTGAGGTCACAGGAGAAATCATGTTGCAAGTAATCATGTGAACTTGATATGTGTTCGATATTTTGATAGTATGTATGTTGTGATTCCCTTAGTGGTGTCATGTGAACGTTGACTACATGACACTTCACCATATTTGGGCCTAAGGGAATGCATTGTGGAGTAGCAATTAGATGATGGGTTGCGAGAGTGACAGAAGCTTAAACCCCAGTTTATGCGCTATTCCGTAAGGGACCGATTGGATCCAAAAGTTTAATGCTATGGTTAGAATTTATTCTTAATACTTTTCTCGTAGTTGCGGATGCTTGCGGGAGGGTTAATCATAAGTAGGAGGTTTGTTCAAGTAAGAACATCATCTAAGCACCGGTCCACCCACATGTCAAATTATCAAAGTAGCGAACACAAATCGAACCAACATGATGAAAGTGACTAGATGAAATTCCCGTGTATCCTCAAGAACGCTTTGCTTATCATAAGATACCGTTTTGGCCTGTCCTTCGCCTCAAAGGGATTGGGCTACCTTGTTGAACTTTTTTTTACTACTAACGTTACTTGCTTGTTACAAATTATCTTGCTATCAAACAACTCCGTTACTTACGATTTCAGCACTTGCAGACATCACCTTACTGAAAACCACTTGTCATTTCCTTCTGCTCCTCGTTGGGTTCGACACTCTTACTTATCGAAAAGAGCTATAGTTGATCCCCCATACTTGTGGGTCATCATTGTCCATCTCGTAGCAGTGGCGAGTAGCCATACCTATGGCGGGCGAGGCTCCGCGCCCGCCAGTATCATGTGAAGTACGAGCGGCGGGCTTTTGTTAGTGCCCACCACTAATTGATGTACCAGGTTAGAATAAAAAACCTGCCATGGCAGCATATATTATGCTACCACAACGACATTAGCTGATGCAAATAGGGGACAATTATCAATTAAATGCAAGCAAATCAGGAATAAAACTAGTGTTAACCACTAAAAATAAAGAACGAGAAGTACATTAAAAATAAACGAGTTACACAAAATACATGGTCATCAACTACATAGTGCATGAAGCCAAATATGTTTAGTCACGGTTTCATTTTTGCCTACTGCAATGTGCTAGGTAAGGCTCTTTTGTTGGTTGGACGCATCTTCTTCGAGGTTATTATAGAATAGGCTGGACGAGAAGTGGACCTCCTTGTTCATGATAGCCGCTAACTTGACTTGTCGTTGTTCGAGCACTAAGCTAGCTTCGGGCTGATTGTTTTGTACTTATTGTCCCCATTTGAGGATTTTATCATGCTGATTTCACATTTCGTGGACCGTATGAACTCTTCCATGTGAGTGCAGGTGTGGAAGCCATAGGTCAGACTAGTCGGTGGTTGTTGCATACAAGATAGAGTGTTCCATTTGAAGGCAATCATTTTCTTTCCACTTCCTTTGTAGTTTTTCTCAAACTTGTGGCCTCTTGTAGTATTCCAATCAAAAAGAAAATCATCAAGAAGGTCCTTCAGGAGGGACCAGTCTTTTCCCGGGCTCTTCGTGGAATCTAGCAAGTAATAATTGCACCTTTACGGTCTTAGCACTAGGAGAACCCAATGGTTGCTGCACAAAACAGAATAAAACATATCACACGATCATGACAAAGTTACAAAATTTGAGACGTGACAACATATATGAAGGGAAAGGTACAAAAGTGAAAGCGTAAAGCAAAGAAGGACGTACATGGGTCGGTGCAGCACGAGAAGAAAGAGTTTAAGCTTGTTCTGTTGAATGAAATCCAGAAGGTAACTCTTTATGCACCACCTCCCTTCCTCATTTTTTTAGGTTTTCCTCATTCATGAGATAAGGGCCGGCTATGGCGACATCGAAAATTTTCTTGCTTCTTACCTCAGTGACTTGAAAAAGCTCCCATAGCCTCATTAGAAAAGTTTCAATACTATAGAATCTGGACATATCGAACATCTCTTTGAAATCTACATATATTTTGTCCCCGCTGATTTTTTCAAAGAAAGTATATCCCTTTGGCACCTTCGCAGTGTATTGTGTTGGGTTAACGATGGATCCTTGCTTATTATTGGCTGGCTTTGATTCCACAATTTTGTCATGTAGAATCTTCATCTCAAGCCTCAGGTGCTCGTACGCTTTGACTGGTAGCATTCTCCAACCCGGGATATAGACATGTGCATTTGGGTTGTCAGCACATTGTTCATATGGCAGGGACTTCTTCGGTGCCTTCTTTACCGGTGCACGTGTGGTGGCAGAAGTTTTTCCCTTAGCATTCATTTTTGCAGCCTTTAGATGTGTGTTTCTTTTTCTCACCTGTTGGACAGAAACGGGCGGACATGGCATCGCTTCTTGGGCCACCAGATTCTTCAGTGCTGTTGGAGTAAACTTTGGTTGTTTGCAAGGTTGCGTCTTAGGAAGGGCTAGCGGCGTCTCCTCATCTGCAGCATAATTAGGATTTTGTTATTCTTCAAGCATGTGATCTTCCTTCACATCCCTAGCCGATATGGGGTTGCAAAGACCTAGAGGAGATCGTCTAGGTGGCTGTCCAACGCCGTGAATGTTGGGAGATGGTGATGGTGCTGCAACACCGCAGATGGTGGGAGATGGTGTTCTATTTGGGGATGGCTTTTCCATTATGATATGCATTGCAGGCCACTTGAGGTAACCAGCAAAGCATTCCAAAAGGGGATGCGGTTCATCACCCTCTTCTATAATGTTTTGTGGCAGAATCAAATTGTGATTTCAGGGAACAACCTAAGCAAAGAAACCTCCCACACGTTCTCATTTAATTTTCTATTGTGCATGACATTTCCTATGAAGAATCTATCTTTTGCAACCTCCAACAAGTCGCCATTAGTACTCACTCTAGCTAGGAGAGTGCAAGGAATTTCTTCCTCCAATGATTGTGGTGACCCACCATGACCATGCATGACATTAATGACCAATAGGCTTATGATCTTTGTGGGAGCAAGGTCCGACGGTGTATCCACCATTTCTGGCATATTTGTTGACCTTTTTTACTGAACATGCTTCTGAGCCTCTGCCAAAAAATCCGGTAAGGCTTCCATTAACCTTTCATTGACTAACTAATCTATTTTGTCTCTGTCTCTTCTTTATTTTTCTGACTTACTCATCCTTTTCTTGGGGAGGATAGTAGGCATCCTAGAAAGTACTACCGGCGCCGAGCTTACGGCCTCGTGTGGGCTCTCTCTTCCTATCGAGGGAATACATAATTGGGTCGGATGACCACCTTGGGGCATCCGGCGACTCTTCAGAGCTTGGTGTGTTTTGGGTAAAAGTTTCCCGCATTAACAAACTAATATTGTTTAGAAACTACTCCTAAACATATATATGATGGAAAGTGTGGTTGTATAGGCTAATTACACACCGCTCTTTCGGCAGCCTTCGCCACCGCAAGGTCTTCGAAGTAGTAGAGTCTGGTGTCCTTATTAACCACCGCTAGGGATCTAAATATTTGTTGGCACACGGATCCAGGATATTACTGAAGTGTGTAGGTTGACTTTGTGAAGAAAACATAACATCATGCTTATCCCAGATTGGCTGCTTCCCTTCATAACCATGGGTGCCTAGATTTTGGTTCCCTACCATTTGGCCTCGAAGCTGTGCAAACTTCTCTTTGTCATGTTTCTATGCATCTGAGTCTCGGTAATCAACAGGAACTCCTTCCATTCCTCATCGGTATTGATAGGATATAGATTCTTGATATACTCTAAATCATACCAGTCGTCAAGTAGCTTGTTTGCATGTTATCTATTACTATTCAAGTCCTTAGTGAACACGCGCATGGCATGGATTTCTGCAAGTACATTGTCTCGGTCATTGAACTTGAAAATATCTCTCATCTTTCCTAACATGAGGTTTGACCATTGCTTGTTTTTAGGTCCCCTTAAGCATCTAACATTGAAGCCACAATTTTCATGGGTGATGGCACCTATGATGTTATCACATTTTTATTGCACTCTTGATCGGACTAACATGTCTTCCCTCTTTGTTAATCCATTTTATTATGTAATTAGCTGTACACACCTTATTCCGTGACCTACATTTTCACGGCTGATTTTCCACATCAGCTTTTGCACCATCGAGGTCTCCTTCCTCTTAAGCACCATCCAACTCTCCTCCCACATGTTGGCCATCTTACACTTCCTCTTCAGCAACATCGTCGGAATATCCTTCCCCATCTGTCAGTTCCTCTTCAACAACATCTGAATCTTCTTCCCCGTCTACCCCTCCATCTGTAGCATGATTGGTCTCCTCGTGCAACTCGTAAGCATAACCTGGCTCATCCTATTTGGGAGTCAAAGCCTCACTCCAAGACTGTGTATGTCTCACCATCTTTTATCTGCAAAATGAAGATTGCATCCATAATGAGTAAAAAAAGAATTACATATTAATAATAATTTTTTTGGCAAGATGAGTGCTCAAAAAGAGACATATTAAGTGATTGAAAAACAATGAAATGGAAGTGAATCAACATTTCGTAAAAACTTCGGCACTTATTTCTATTCCTTGTAAAACAAGACAACAAAACTGCAATGAAATTCACCAACTGACCATAGCCACTTATCAAAAAATTAAAATTGGCATAGCCGTTGCTAACAATTGGATGTATTGAATGCAAGAAATTCGATGAAATTGAAGTGAATCAACATTTTGTCAAAACTTTTGCATTCATTCATATTCCCTATAAAAGAAGACAACAAAACCGCATAATCCAATTCACCATCGGCCATCGACATTTATAAAAAAAATTGGCATAATGTTTGCTAAAAATTGGGCGTATAGAATGCCAGGAATTCGACGAAATGGAAGTGAATCAGCATTTCATAAAAAATTTGGCACTCTTTTCTATTCCATGTAAATAAACCATGAGCATCGACATACATCACAATCAATTATATCATACTCATCCATCATAGCACAACAACCCCTGAACACGATCATATATAGCATAGGCAATGAATAAAAAACATTGAATTCGAGCAACAAGCAACAACCGAGCAGCACTGTGTAGATGGCCAAGCCGTTGCTGCTGCGGGAGGGGTGCGCGCGCAAGCGAAAGGGTACGTATGTGGAGATGGCCGGAGCTGTCGTTCGTTAGTGCGGGCGGAGGTGCACTGGAGGAGGGGGTCGGTGGAGAGACCGACCTAGAGGAGGAGCAGGGCGGTCGATGGCGCACGGGGTGGGTGGAGGGGGAAGAGGGATGCAGGCTGGGAGTGGTGGAGCATGCGGGGGGACGCGGCGGTGCACCGTGGCGTTGGGGGTTGAGCAGCTCAGTGCCGTGAATTTTGGCGGGCATGGCCGGGTAGCTTTCCCAGCCGCCCGCACAGACGTAATTTTGGTCAAGTCCCGCGTTGGAATTTGAAAAATTAGTAGCAGTGTCTGGTGAGGAGGGCCGCTCGCCACAAGTTCTTTAACCTAACACTGGCGAGCAGCATGCAGGACCCGCCACAGCTATGTTCTGCAAAAAGTGGAAACCCGACAAGTTTAACTAGTGGCGGCTGCTAAGTGCCGCCTGCCACTTCTTGGTCTTCTACCCGTGGAGGGCACTTGTCGGCGCTCTTCACAGATGAGTTATGCAGATAAGTCCCACCTACAGGTTATACTTGTGGCGAGCGGCGAGCGCCGCCCACCACAGTTAAGCCATTAGCTGTGGCGGGTGTGCTTAGCTACCGGCCACTACTAGTTTTCAAAAATAGCTATGGCGGGTGCCACACCTCGCTCGCCACACATTAGGGTTCACCTATAAGCCCTTCTCCAGTAGTGTGAGATGACCGATCTACTCTCCTCACTGGAGCTCAAGCCATCATGTCATTGTTGGCGTGCAGTTTCTAAGTTATAGACTAAATTGACACACCTGTAATTGTAGGACCTAAAACTGTAGGTTTGAAGTTATAGGACTAAACTGACACACCTCCAATAGTTTTAGGACCAAAAAGTGCAGTTTAAAAGTTATAGGACTAAATTGACACACCTCCAATAGTTTTAAGACTTATGATGCATTTTACTCCTTTTTTGTGCCTTGGTTAGACCAGGAGGACGCCACTTAGGCTGAGTATATTTTGGATCCCTCAGCTTTGCCTTGCTTGTGCTAGCTTAATGATCATTAGCCATGGGACCTTGCTGGACAATAGTCACATCCTTATTAGAATAAGTCGGATTATCAACAATAATCGGCTCTTTCATTGTTAAATCTTTAGTGCATATCATAATAGTTTCAGCACCAGTACTCTTCTCCTTTTGCTTGCTAGGCTCTGAAATTTCAACATCGGCGATTTAACGTGCCACATTTGCTTGTTGGCCCTTTTTTTATTATCTTGCATTGGCCGATTGACACCATTGTTCAAACGGCCTCATGTGGGATAAGAAATTGATACTCCCGTCGTATCTACTTTTCCTAATGCTTTTGCTCTTGTTTTGGACTCTAATTTGCATGATTTGAGCTAAGCCAGACTAACGCTATTTTCAGCAGAACTACCATGGTTTTGTTTTTGCGCAGAAATAAATGTTCTCGAAATGGAACAAAACTTTTTGGATAATTATTTCAGAATATATAAAAAATATTGGAGTCAAGAACCACTGGAGGAGGGGGGGCTGGGTGGGCAACCCACCAGGGCTCCCCCCCTCCAGGCGCGCTTAGGTGGGTTGTGCCCACCTGGTGGCCCCGCAGACCTATCTCTAACTCCTTAAATACCCACATTTGGAGAGAAAATCAAAGAGGAAGAATTATCGCATTTGACGATATAGAGCCGCCGCCACCTCCTGTTCTTCATCGGGAGGCCAGATCCGGAGTTCGTTCAAGGCTCCGGAGAGGGGGATCTTCGATCTTCGTCATCACTAACCCTCCTTCATCGCCAATTCCATGATGCTCCCCACCGAGGGTGAGTAATTCCTTCATAGGCTCGCTAGTCGGTGAGGAGTTGGATGAGATTCATCATGTAATCGAGTTAGTTTTGTTAGGGCTTGATCCCTAGTATCCATTATGTTCTGAGATTGATGTTGTTATGACTTTGCCATGCTTAGTGCTTGTCACTTTGGGCCCGGGTGCCGTGATCTCAGATCTGAACCGTTTATGTTTTCACCATTATATCTATGTTCTAGATCCGATCTTGCAAGTCATATTCACCTATTAGAGCATGTGGTGGTATTGCAAGTTTTACTTATAACATAAGGTGAATCGAAAGTAGAACTGGATGGCAGTTTCTTACCTCCCCTCGTCTTTGAGGGAAATATCTTAGTCTTAGCATCCTTCAGATTCTTCATAGTGATAATATGATAATAATCCCAAGTGACTCAGCAAATATAGCTATGCTCCCTGGCAACGGCGCCAGAAAAAGGTCTTGATAACCCACAAGTATAGGGGATCGCAACCGTTTTTAAGGGTAGAGTATTCAACCCAAATTTATAGATTCGACACAAGGGGAGCCAAAGAATATTTGAAGGTATTAGCAGATGAATTGTCAATTAAACCACACCTAGATATTAATTATCTGCAATAACATCATTAGTAGCAAAGTAATATGATAGTTTTGATAGTAGTGACAACAGTAACAGTAACGGTAATAGTGATAGCAGTAATTTTGTAGCAAGTGCAAAAGTGATAGCAGCAGTAGTAACTTAGCAAGAACAATATAAGATAAATTTGTAGGCATTGGATCGGTGACTTTTTGGATGATATTCATCATGAGACAGTTATAACCTAGGGCGATACGACACAAGCTCCAGTTCGTCAATATAATGTAGGCATGTATTCCGTAAATAGTCATACGTGCTTATGGAAAGAACTTGCATGACATCTTTTGTCCTACCCTACAGTGGCAGCGGGGTCCTATTGGAAACTAAGGGATATTAAGGCCTCCTTTTAATAGAGAACCGAAACAAAGCATTAACACATAGTGAATACATGAACTCCTCAAATTATGGTCATCACCGGGAGTGGTCCCGACTATTGTCACTCCAAGATAGGATCTTGGCTCCGGAAATTCTTATTTATTATATAAAAAATCCTGGTAAAGTTTTGTTCCATTCCAAGAATTTCTGCACAAAAACAACACCATGGTAGTTCTGCTGAAAACAACGTCAGTCCGGGGTTAGTTTCAATCAAATCATGCAAATTAGAGTCCAAAACAAGAGGAAAGTCGTTAGGAAAAGTAGATACGTTGGAGACGTATCACTTGATCATCCTCTTCAGAAAAATGAAATACTTGATATCTTCTATAATGGACTAACCGATGCTTCTAGGGACTTCTTAGATAGTGGTGTTGATTGCGTTTTCAGGGAATGAACTATTGAACAAGCTGAGGATTATTGAATAATATATTGAAAAATTATGATGATTGGACTCTTCCTGAACCACACCTAAACCCACACCGGAGAAGTAGGGTATCTTATATCTCAGTCCTGAAGAATTGATCTTATAACTGAAATAAACATCCAATTACATAAGTGACTATACAGATCATTCGCACACACCTCAATAAACAATT
The DNA here is from genome assembly GCA_021605205.1 of Aegilops longissima. NCBI lineage: Eukaryota > Viridiplantae > Streptophyta > Magnoliopsida > Poales > Poaceae > Aegilops > Aegilops longissima. The sequence goes on from CM038681.1 coordinate 292,136,228, forward strand.
GCATGCATTCTAAAGTAGGACAAACAATCGTATAGTCATCTACTTATTGTGACGCTCCCTCCACTGCTATGTGGCTCGATCCCTCGTCTGGGTCAGGAAGAAGACAGTTCCTCATGTCAATGATCCGTGTGTACATCTCGTAGCTTGTGTACGTGTCCATGGCTGCGTACTTGACATGTTGTTCATCCAGTCTCTCATGCCACACACTGTGCCAGGCGTTCTTGTCCTTATTGCTCTCTTCCTTCATTTTTGCATAGTAGGGGTCGATGATGGTGAGGCAAGGTCAACCAGGGAGTTCAGTTTGTTTTTGTCGCTGCCCCAGACCTTGTAGTGGTGCTGGATGTTGACAAGATTCGGGCATTTCAAGTTTGAAATCTTGAGCGCTTTTAGATCGTTGGTGGTGTCCACCGTAGCGAAACTGTAGTTGGAGCTGTTGATAAACCTGGACAAACGCTCGCAAGGCCTTGTGGTAAGGTGGTAGTGGTAGACGAGGACGTCATGTTGCGCGCACAACTGGGCGACGACAACCTTCTGATCGTGCCCGACACGACCGATGGTGTACTCGAGGTCGAAGCCGACCACTCGGTACTTGTCCTCGGCAAGGAGCTGCTCCATAGTTTGGATGGAGCTCCCCACCGAGACCGGATCATTCGTGTACACCACCGAGAGAGCCTTCCCCCTAACGTGGTGTCCACTATGTGATGCGTGGTGAACTGCCCGCCGTTGTCGTTGTCGGCCGCTGGGAGCGCCATTGGAGCCACGGGGAGCGCCATTGGAACTGTTGGATGTCCTCTCTGTATGTGTCCTCGTGGGTGTGCTTATTGTGTCATGTGAGACGAGAGATGAAGGTAAATGACCGCAGGAATAAAAGGGGGCCAGGCGGCGTGGATTCTCGGCGCGTCCGCATGGCAGCTTTTGCAGCGGGTAACTGCATCGTCGCGCCGCGCCCGGCGCAACCGGTTGCACACGAATGTGCGTGATCGTGCACCTGCCCCAAACACTGGTAGCGCGCGTGGAGGGACAAGGGAAGAGCACCCGGAGGGACGCGAGAGCAGAGCGCCTGGCGGGACGCGAGCAGAGCGCGCCGCGGCCGCCTGAACCGCAAGCAACCACACTCATAGAGTAGTTGAACACGCAGGAAATGGTCGCCTACAAGCTGACCGACAGTTGCGTAGCTGCGTAGAGAGCGGCCGTGTTCTACCACCTCTGTCTAGTCTATAGTCTCGTTTATATTCTATGCCATACTTTGCCCTCAAATTTAACCAACAAAATGGTAATGCATGTTTTAAAAATTATATAATTGGAAACTATGTTCAAATACAAATCCAACTATATAATATTTGGCGATGTGCTATCGTATTTTATCAATTAAATCATACTTATAAACCATGATGGTGGTATAGTAGGTAATTACTCCCTCCGTCCCGTAATGTAAGACGTTTTCTGACACTAGTGTGGTGTCAAAAAACGTCTTACATTATGGGATGGAGGGAGTAAATCGCAAATGTTTTTTTATTAATCGTATGTGTACGTGGCCTTTCGTCCTCCTCTCGCACGCCTTGTCACCCCGCTCCCGCAGGCAGCTTACAGCGCAAGCTTGCGCAGCGCATGGGGGCGTTCTTTTGGCCAAATGGTGGCACCAATGAACCATCGGTGAGCCCGTTCCCATGCAACCTCGCTGGTTCCCGCGCAAGCTTCCTGCCCGACTCGGTGAAATCCCCCAAAATCCCAATGCTTACCGGCCTACTATCAAAACCCTCATGGCCGATGAGTCCTGCGTCGCATTTTCCCCTCCCTCCCTGTAGCTTATCTTGTCTGCTTCTCAATGGCACTGGTCCGTCGTCGTCGCTCAGCCACTCCGCCGTCATCAGAGGACATCTCTAGCTGGGTGGCTACACCGCGGTGGCGGCGCAGTCCCCGGCGTAGTGTAGTGCGCGTGGCGTCTCTGTTAGGTGTGCGTGGAACACCCACTGAGGGAGTCCTGGATTAGGGGGTATCCAGACAGCCGGACTGTATACATCGTCCGGACTATTGAAGCGTGAAGATACAAGACTCAAGACTCCGTCTCGTGTCCGGATGGGACTCTCCTTGGCGTGGAAGGCAAGCTTGGCGATCCGGATATTATATTTCCTTCCTTGTAACCGACCCCATGGAAACCCTAGCCCTCTCCAGTGTCTATATAAACCGGAGAGGTTGGTCCTTAGAAGGCCGATCACAATTGCAATCATACCATCATAGGCTAGCTTCTAGGGTTTAGCCTCTACGATCTCGTGGTAGATCTACTCTTGTACTACTCATATCATCAATATTATTCAAGCAGGAAGTAGGGTTTTACCTCCATCGAGAGGGCCCGAACCTGGGTAAACATTGTGTCCCTTGCTTCTTGTTACCATAAGCCTAGACGCACAGATCGGGACCCCCCACACGAGATCCGCCGGTTTTGACACCGACATTGGTGCTTTCATTGAGAGTTCCTCTGTGTCATCGCTGCGGGGCTTGATGGCGCCTTCAATCGTCAAAAACACAGTCCAGTGCGAGACTTTTCTCCCCGGACAGATCTTCGTGTTGGCGGCCAAGCCCGCGGGCCAATTCGCAGCCATCTGGAGCAGATCGACACCACGCCCGCCACCGGTCAGGTTCAGAAACTTGAACTACACGGCCGACATTCGCAGAGACTTGATCTTCGACGGATTCGGGCCTGTGCCGGGAGCACCGGACAGTCACGATGAGCACGGCTTAGACCTGCTGTCGGACAATGCTCGGGATATCACCCCTGCAGTAGCCCGGACCTAAATCCGGAGCAGGCTGCGTTGCCTAAGGACAGAGGGATGGACCCTGCCCCGCAGGCCGCACACTCATCGGTGTTGGAGCCGAACATAGGTCTCACCTCTGTAGAATCCTGTGACTCCGGAACCCCGGACTCGTATCTGGTTGTGGGTTCCAGTCCGCGCGCTCCCGAGCCAGCCGAGCCAAGTTGGGCCCTGGTAATAGAGTTTACCGCTGCGGATATCTTTCAGCACTCGCCCTTCGGCGACATGCTGAACTCATTAAAGTCTCTCTCTTTGTCAGGAGGCTCTTGGACGAACTATGTCCGGCTCGAGTGGGAAGCAGGCGATGAAGGAATTCGCTACCCACCCACCACCCACTTCATTGCTACGGCCGATGATCTAACTGACGTGCTTGACTTCAACTCTGAAGACATCGATGGTATGGACGACGATGCAGGAGAAGTACAGGAACCACCGCTCACATGGCGGTGGACAACCACCTCCTCCTCTGATATATATATATGGTGGACACTCCGAAGGAAACCAATGGCGATGAGGCAACGGAGGATAACCCCTCAGGGAGAAAAACAAAGCATGGGCGTCGTCGACGCCGCCCCAAGCCCCGCCACAGTAACACCGGCCCAGGAGACGAAAACAATCCGGATGGTGCCGAAGAGGAATAGAACCCTAATCAGCCCGCCTTCGAGCAGGCCGAGCAGCAAGATGAGCAGGTCAGCCCAGACGAACAGGCGACGGACGGATACCCGGAGGAGGACAGCTACATGCCCCCCTCCGAAGACGAGATTAGCCTCGGCGACGACGAGTTCGGCGTGCCTGAGGATCCCGTAGAGCAGGAGCGCTTCAAGCGTCGGCTTATGGCCACTACAAGGAGCCTGAAAAAGAAGCAGCAACAACTTCAAGCTGATCAAGACCTGCTCACAGATAGATGGACTGAAGTCCTGGCAGCCGAGGAATATGGACTCGAGCACCACACGGCTGACCAGCCACCTCGTGGCCGGGATAAAACGGCGTATCAGCCCAAATACCAGCCCGCACCCTCACGCCAATACACTACGGCCCGGGGCAATAGGCAGGACCTGCAAGATATACTGGAAAACAAAGCAGAACAGCCAAGATCGATCTAGAGATCACAGGGGCGCGCCCAAACGCGTGACGGCGACCGTCACGCCGGACACACTATAAACAAGTCCGGCCGGGCTGAACATAGCCACCCAGAGCAATTCGAACTGCGTAGCCACATAGCCCGGCACAGAGGCGCCGTGCACCCCCTCTGCTTCACTGACGAACTGATGGATCATGATGTAACGCCCTCGATGCGGCTATATCTCCCACGTGTCGAAGCACGACTTAGAGGCATAACCGCATTGAAAGCAATGTCGCAAGTGAGGTAATCTTCACACAACCCATGTAATACATAAGGGAAAGAGATACATAGTTGGCTTACAGTCGCCACTTCACACAATACATAAATAAACATCCATCATCCAGATACAATCAAGGTCCGACTACGGAACCAAAAGAAAAGAAGACTACCCCAAATGCTACACAGATCCCCGATCGTCCCAACTGGGCTCCACTACTGATTAACTGAAACGAAACAACACAATGAACAAGATCTTCATCGAGCTCCTCCTTGAGCTAGGGTGCGTCACCTGCACGGTTTCATCGGCACCTGCAAACTGGTTTTGGAAGTATCTGTGAGTCACGGGGACTCAACAATCTCACACCCGCAAGATCAAGACTATTTAAGCTAATGGGAAGGGGAAAGGTATGAGGTGGAGCTGCAGCAAGTGACTAGCATATATGGTGGCTACCATACGCAAAAGAGAGCGAGAGGAGGAGGCAAAAGCACGGTCGAACAACTATGATCAAGAAGTGATCCTAGAACAACCTACGTCAAGCATAACTCCAACACCGTGTTCACTTCCCGGACTCCTCCGAGAAGAGACCATCACGGTTACACACGCGGTTGGTGTATTTTAATTAAGATCAACCGGGTTTTCTACAACGGACATTAACAAATTCCCATTTGCCTCATAACCATGAGCACGGCTTTGAAAGATAATACCTGCAGGGTGTCCCAACAGCCCATTATAAGCTCTCACGGTCAATGACGGATATTCCTTCTACGGGAAGACCCGATCAGTCTCGAATCCCGGACTACAAGACATCTCGACAATGGTAAAACAAGACCAGCAAAGCCGCCGAATGTGCCGACAAATCCTGATAGGAGCTGCACATATCTCGTTCTCGTGGCACACCGCTGAACACTACGTGACGGCAACGAAGGTACCCCTAGTTGCCTCGGCGGCACCGCAAGTGGCTCTAATTTGGACCAGCACTCGGAGGAGCACCGCCCGGGGTTAAAATAAAGATGACCCTTGAGTCTGCAGAACCCAAGGGAAAAAGGCTTAGGTGGCAAATGGTAAAACCAAGGTTGGGCCTTCTTTGGAGGAGTCTTATTCAAAGCGAACTGTCAAGGGGTCCCATAAATCACCCAACCGTGGAAGGAACGCAAAATCCGGGAACATAACACCGGTATGACGGAAACTAGGGCGGCAAGAGTGGAACAAAACACCAGGCATAAGGCCGAGCCTTCCACCCTTTACCAAATATATAGATGCATTAATTAAATAAGAGATATTGTGATATCCCAACATGTAAACATGTTCCAACAAGGAACAACATCTCCATGTTCAACAAGGAACAAACTTCATCTTCACCGCAACTAACAACGCTATAAGAGGGCTGAGCAAAGCGGTAACATAGCCAAACAACGGTTTGCTAGGAAAGGATGGTTAGAGGTTTGACATGGCAATGTGGGTGGCATGATTTAGCAAGTGGTAGGTAGCAGCATAGGCATAGCAAAAGAGCGAGCATCTAGCAAGCAAAGATAGAAGTGATTTCGAGGGTATGGTCATCTTGCACGAGATCCCGCAAGGAAGAAGAACGAGTCCATGAAGAAGACAAACGAGCGAAGTCGAGCGAATCCTCACAACTCCGGAACGAAACCGAAGCTAACGAGAGAAGCAACCCGGAAAGAAGCAAACAACATAGTAAACAACCATCACATACACATGGCATGATGCACAACCAAGTATGATGCATGTCCGGTTTAAATAGCATGGCATGGCAATATGCACAAACAAAACTACAAGTTAAATGGAGCCCAATATGCAACGAGTTGCATATTGACCAAACACCACATTTAATTATTTAGTTCTCTCCCGTTTATGTACCCAACAATGTTAAATATTGGTTAACATGGCAAGTGGTGAAGCATAACAAAACTATACCATCTAAACAATTTAAATGGGGCCGGATATAAAAACAACAAATCCGGTAAATCCCCATATGCATTTAGCAATTTAATGCAACAATAATTTTAAACATTTAAATGTTGTTATCATGATGCGGATGACATATGCAAGTTTTAAGCAATTTTATGAAAATGTTGACATGAGCATGTTATGAAGCATTTGTCACCGTGGCGGAACAAAAAGGGTGCCACGGCAACGAATTCAAAAATGATGCCACGGCAACATATCGATCTCGATAACTTGATTGAGATACCGATGCAAACGAGAAGTGTGCGGATGTGTAGAACACGCAAGAGATGGTGGGATGCTCCCGACTACCGGGTTCCCATGGGTCGACGGCATGGCAAACGAGGAACGTGCAAAGAACAACTCGGACACGGTTTGAACATGAGTATCTCATACAACATGCATTCGTTCCACGGGTGATCATCTCGGGGTTATACCTTCGAAGCGTGCGTTTCGGAGCGGGTCGAGTTCAACGAAGGAAGTAGTGGTACACGGGTCGTAGTGGAAGTAGTGGTTCACGTTTCGTAGATTAAGTAGTTGTTCATGATCCGTAGATGTTCGGGGTCACCACAAGGAACTTGTCGAAACCAAGGTCTCGGTCGTCGGTATAGGTACTTGGTGAAATCCACGGGTGTCAGTAGTTGTACATGGTCTTCACGTTGTAGTCTGACTTGGCGATTCCAAAACGTTCATCGGTAGTGGAACTTGGCGGTCTCGACGGTCGTCGTGGTACTTGTCGAAAGAAATCCACCGAGGCGGTCTTGTGTCCCTGGATTCAGTGGCCTTGGCAACGACAAAACGGGGCAGCATCACGTAGCATGCTTGGCGAGGGGCTACAAGTGAGAGGCCATGGCAGCGGCAAGGCGAGCAGCACCAAAGACGAGTCATGGACGGAGGAGGTGCTGCCGGGCGCCGATGGTGGTGGAGCAGGGGAAGTCAACGCGGGCTCGCGCGTGGTCTGCGGTGGAGGTCAACTCCGACAGGAACGGGCCAAGGCAGCGGAGGCCAGCCGGATCTCGACGGGGTTGGAGGAGGAGTGCGCTCCCGCGGTTGAAGACGAACGGCGATGGCGCGGCACTCTAGGAAGCAGCAGGGCACGGGGACGGCAGGGGCGTCCCTGACCTCCGGAGCACAACGGGGCAGCGAGGAGGGGTGGAGACGCGAGCTGCACGCGCTCACGGACGGCGCCGAGCGCCATGGCTGAGGGAGCAGATGAGGGGGCGAAGCAGAGGAGGACAGGGATGTAGATGACGACGGCGAACGATAGAGGGCAGGCGAGGCGAAGCAGGAGAGGTCTCCGGCGGGGCAGGAGATCAGTGAAACGCGGGCTCCTGGTGGAGCTCGTCGGCGACGGCGATCGCCGGCATGGCGCGGCGAGGGACGAGCGGCCGGTGCGAAGAGGTGGAGAGGCGCTGCAAGGAGAGAAGGGGAGTCGCGGGATCGAGGGGAGGAAGAGAGATGGGGATCGAGCGAGCGGGGCTCTCGCTCCTCTCTGTGTGTGTGCGTGGCGGCGGAAGGAGGATGGAGGGGATCGATGGGAGTTGGGGATCGGGCGCTGGGTGCGGCTAGGGTTAGGAGGGGTTTAAGTGGGCTGTGGGAACGGGTCGGCTTGGCTGCTGGGCTCTCTTCTCTCTCACTCTAAAGAAAGAAGAAAGAAAAAATAACAGAGAAAAGAAAGAAAAGAAAGAGAGGTTAGGGGAAGAAGTTGGACACGCGGGTAATTTTCTCGAACTTACAAAAAAGTGCTTGTTCCAAGAAAAATAGAAAAAACCATGATTGAAAGATTTAAATTCAAACTCATTTGATTTAAATTCAAATGATTTGAATAGGAAGTGAGGGTTGGGAAGGTCCAAAAATGTTGAGGATTTCGGTGGGGCTCCGGAAAATGACGAAATAATTTATTGGACAAAGTTTGAGGTCAAGAAGTGAGATAACAAAGGCATGGGGAATTATTTTGCAAGTATGTCAAAGGTAATTCCACATCAATGGAATATTTTATAATAGCTCCATAAATATTAGGAGGATATGTTATAAAGAGAAAACACCATGTGAATTCCCTCGATTTAAATAGATCAAAAGATCTATGCAGTTTATTTAGTTGAGGTTTAAAAAATTAAAAGACATGCTGGCATGATGACATGATGCAATGCAAAAATAAATAGAGCAAGCACAAATAAAAACACACGGAGGAACCCGGAATATATGGAAGTCTTCTCGAGCATCGGTCTCGGGGCGTTACAACACTCCGCCACTACGAGAGGATCTCGTCCCGAGATCTAGGATGGCGCCGGAGAGAAGCGGAAGAGAAAGAGGTAAGACAAAGTTGCTTCCTTGACAAACGAGTGAAACCAATGAACCTCGAGAGGTTGAAAACTTGAAAGAATAACACAATAGAGTTGAACGAAATTGAGAGCATTCCAGTAGAAAATAGAAACAAGGAACACCATGTGAACCTTAGGGGTTGCAAAGCTATGAATGACGAGTACAATGGACAAGAAGGAATTGGAACCACTCTAGTTGAAACGAGATAAGAATGAATAAGAATGATATAATTTTTGGCAGCACTCCGACTGTAAATGGAAGGAATTGAACATGAACTTGAAAAGATGGGATGATACTTGATGAAATAAACAACACACTGCCTCCGGAACTATTGAAAGAATGGCACAAGGGGTAAGAAAGATTTCAGACAGCTCTCCGGTTGAGGAAGCAGGCAAAACTTGATAAGATGAGAGAACTCGAATGAAAACATGACACTCCGACTAAACAGAGAAGCAAGGAGAAGAACATGATCTTGACAAAACAAGATGATGGGTCGAAGAGAGCAACATCACAATGCCTCCGGAAGAAATGAAAGAATGGAATGGAATGGACGAAGGGAAACAAGATCTTGAAAGAGCACGCTTACAAGAAATGCTAGAACGGAGTTGTTGGATTATCAACAACGAAAGGAACAAGCTTGTTGTGGGCTTATGGAACACATCTCAAAATTATGAGGTGACAACCCGCCACTAACGGAAATAGTTGATTGGATTGAGATCAACAAGAAGATGAAAACTTCTTCACCAAGATGATAGAGAGATAACTTAGATCATTGATAAGCACCACAATAGCAACATTCCTTAAGGAAGGCTTTAGGTGAAATCTATACCAAGATAACTCCAATGAAGAGATTGATGGATTGAGAAGAACTCATGCTCGAAGGAGTTGATGGGTTTAACTAACTCATTCTTGACAACTGTTGAATCACGAAACATGAATGAAACTGTCAAAATGACATAACACCACCTCAAAAGATAAGGTCGAAACAATTGCACTTTGGAATGCAAGATGAAGAATGCTTGGACTCCTCAAAACAAAACATGTGTTGAGCACCATGTTTATTTTGAAGTATGGCTTGACGGATCTTAACTCCAAGAGAAATCTTGATGAACAATTGAAGAATGAAAAGAATCCTTGACGAAGCACCATGTAGAGCCTCCATGAAGAACTCCGGTAAGAAAAGGATGATAAAATAAAGAGAAGTTGAAAACACAAGGTGAAGCCTTGCAGTGATAAGAAGAAGCTTTGAAATGATATAACCGAGAAAACTTTGAACTCCGGAAAGAAAAGATGAAGCATCTCGGACCGAGAATGTGATATGATGAACAAACTCCGAAAGAAGAGATGAACAACTTAGAACTGAGAAATTGATACCATTACGAACTCCGGAAGAATGAATCAATCACTTGGATGAAACAAGAACAAGAATTATGTTATGCGTATCCTTCACCAATTTAGATTGATGACAAGCAATGGATTAGGCATACTACTTATTCTCGTTGAAAAAGGATTGAAGAGAGATATTGCTCAACTTGGGAAGGTCTTCAACGATCCGCCGGTAGGATTTGGGAAGAACGAATGAATCTATATAATAACGAAGGAAGAGAACTCTTGAACGAACCACCGTAAGAATTGAAAAAACAAACAAAGAAAAGATAGCGAAACCTTGGGAAGAATTAGAAAATGAACGAAGATACTTGAGGGATTTAGATACATGAGAACGGAGAGATCATGAACTGATTAGTGAATACTTGAATGATGCACGGTAAGATTTGGAGAACGAGAGCTGAAAGCTGGAATGAATAATTCGAGATGATGGGCTCGAAGAATCAAACTGAAAAGACTCTGAATTGCTCCGGATGGGTGAAAAGAATTCTCACAATCAAAACAATTATGAGGATGGCACGAAGCTAGAACCATGAATCTTGAAGAGAATGGAGCAAGATTAAAGAGAAACTCTTCTTCGGTCTTCAAAATTCGAGAATGACGATGAGAAACACCACCATGAATTGTTGAGGCACTCCAGAATGAAAATTAGAAAGGTTGAACCAACGATGAAAAGAATTTGAAAGATCTTGGAGAAAGCCATGACTAATGATAATTCATTCTTACGTCAAACTTCGAAAAGAATTTGGGAATAGCTCCGGGAAAATAGAAGAGTCAGGTAGGATCCTGGGAAAAGACCTGTGGGTTAGGGCCCACTCAAAAGAAACACCGTTGAACGATTGCTTGAAAAGAGAGATTGCACCGGTTGAATTAAATGGGTTGAATGAGATAGCATCCTCAAAAGAACTTGAGTGAATTGAGAATGGAAACTTGAATCTTTAGAGATATCTTCAACACTCTGGAACAAATGAATAGCGAGAGGTGAATGATTAATTGGTGCATCGGAATGGGAAAGCATTGTGAAAAGAGGAAAAGGGATAAGATCAACACCGAAATCTTGAATTAAATCCACCGGAGAAGAAAATTAGAATGGAACAATGATAAGGTTGAAGCTTCCTTAGCGTCTTCATGAGAAATCACGGATACAACATTAAAGGAAAAGAATGAAGAAACTTCCTCAATAAAATGGATACTTGATTAAGAAATCTGAGTCCTTGAAGAAAAAGGGGTGGGAGGGTGGGAAAACAAAGGCAACTTGGGTCGGATGAAATGAACACCGTTGAGAAAAAGCTTAGAATTGATCTTGCGAATGTTGGAATGATCGGATTTAATTGGAGAGAAGCACACGGTTGGAAAGGATTGAAAAGACGACCTTGATGAACAAGAAGGATTAGCATCCACATAGAAATATGAGAACACCGCTTAGAATAAGGTATGGAATCAACACTTGGCATTGAAGCAACTCGAATACCACAAAAACAAAACAAAAACAAAGGATTTGGCTTGTGGAATAAGCCGGAAACAAACATATGATAGATCCCATATCGTAGCATGTGTGTGTTGGAAAGATATCCTACGAGATACTTGAATTCCACTTATAAACTCCGAAACTTTCTGGTTATGCAATCAGGTGTTGGGGATCAGGGACACAATATATCTCACCCAAACTAACAATACCTAGATCCATTGTATCCATCCTTCAACACATAACCAAGAAACCTTCGAAATCGTTTACCTCAACCTTGAAAAGCATCCGTTATCGAAGTTATGGCAATACTCTCGAACTCGCCCGAAGATTGGGTTATCGGGTTATCTCACCAACAACTGTATAAAAGAGATTTTCGATGTTGGCAAAGCTCGTATTCCGAACTGCAATGATAAAATTGTGACGACAACACCTCGGAGCTCAACTCCCCGGGACACTGCCACAACCCCTAAATGTCAGGAGGCACCAAGAACAATGTTCTCGTCACAAAACCATCGGCACGATTCCAAGATACCCGCGTGATCCTAAATTTTTTTTAGTGAAATTTGAGAAGAGAAAGAGTCAAAACTCTACGTCAGGATGCCTCACCAGAGCGACGAAGGGACTGAGGAGTAAATAGAATCCTACTCTCCGATATATATAATCCTAAGACTCAAAACATTTTTGTTCTAGACTCAACAACGCCAGCGATTCGATCAAGCAGGGGGCTCCTAAGTCGGGGATGGCTCTGATTACCAACTTGTAACACCCTCGATGCGGCTATATCTCCCACGTGTCGAAGCACGACTTAGAGGCATAACCGCATGGAAAGCAATGTCGCAAGTGAGGTAATCTTCACACAACCCATGTAATACATAAGGGAAAGAGATACATAGTTGGCTTACAGTCGCCACTTCACACAATACATAAATAAACATCCATCATCCAGATACAATCAAGGTCCGACTACGGAACCAAAATAAAAGAAGACTACCCCAAATGCTACAGATCCCCGATCGTCCCAACTGGCTCCACTCTGATCAAGCTGAAGCGAAACAACACAATGAACAAAATCTTCATCGAGCTCCTCCTTGAGCTCGGAAAGGCCACCTGCACGGTTTCATCGGCACCGCAAACTGGTTTTGGAAGTATCTTTGAGTCACGGGGACTCAGCAATCTCACACCCGCGAGATCAAGAATATATAAGCTTATGGGAAGGGGAAAGGTATGAGGTGGAGCTGCAGCAAGCGACTAGCATATATGGTGGCTACCATACGCAAAAGAGAGCGAGAGGAGGAGGCAAAAGCACGGTCGAACAACTATGATCAAGAAGTGATCCTAGAACAACCTACGTCAAGCATAACTCCAACACCGTGCTCACTTCCCGGACTCCGCCGAGAAGAGACCATCACGGTTACACACGCGGTTGGTGTATTTTTAATTAAGATCAACTTCGTCCCATCTGCCTCATAACCGCGGGCACGGCTTTCGAAAGATAATACCCTGCAGGGGTGTCCCAACTTAGCCCATTATAAGCTCTCACGGTCAATGAAGGATATTCCTTCTACCGGGAAGACCCGATCAGTCTCGGAATCCCGGACTACAAGACATCTCGACAATGGTAAAACAAGACCAGCAAAGCCGCCCGAATGTGCCGACAAATCCTGATAGGAGCTGCACATATCTCGTTCTCAGGGCACACCGGATGAACACTACGTACGGCAACCGAAGGTACCCCTAGTTGCCTCGAGGCGGCACCGCAAGTGGCTCTAATTTGGACCAGCACTCGGAGGAGCACCGCCCGGGGTTAAAATAAAGATGACCCTTGAGTCTGCAGAACCCAAGGGAAAAAGGCTTAGGTGGCAAATGGTAAAACCAAGGTTGGGCCTTCTTGGAGGAGTCTTATTCAAAGCGAACTGTCAAGGGGTCCCATAAATCACCCAACCGTGTAAGGAACGCATAAAATCCGGGAACATAACACCGGTATGACGGAAACTAGGGCGGCAAGAGTGGAACAAAACACCAGGCATAAGGCCGAGCCTTCCACCCTTTACCAAATATATAGATGCATTAATTAAATAAGAGATATTGTGATATCCCAACATGTAAACATGTTCCAACAAGGAACAACATCTCCATGTTCCAACAAGGAACAAACTTCATCTTCACCGCAACTAACAACGCTATAAGAGGGCTGAGCAAAGCGGTAACATAGCCAAACAACGGTTTGCTAGGAAAGGATGGTTAGAGGTTTGACATGGCAATGTGGGTGGCATGATTTAGCAAGTGGTAGGTAACGCAGCATAGGCATAGCAAAAGAGCGAGCATCTAGCAAGCAAAGATAGAAGTGATTTCGAGGGTATGGTCATCTTGCCTGAGATCCCGCAAGGAAGAAGAACGAGTCCATGAAGAAGACAAACGAACGAAGTCGAACGAATCCTCACAACTCCGGAACGAAACCGAAGCTAACGAGAGAAGCAACCCGGAAAGAAGCAAACAACATAGTAAACAACCATCACATACACATGGCATGATGCACAACCAAGTATGATGCATGTCCGGTTTAAATAGCATGGCATGGCAATATGCACAAACAAAACTACAAGTTAAATGGAGCGCAATATGCAACGAGTTGCATATTGACCAAACACCACATTTAATTATTTAGTTCTCTCCCGTTTATGTACCCAACAATGTTAAATATTGGTTAACATGGCAAGTGGTGAAGCATAACAAAACTATACCATCTAAACAATTTAAATGGGGCCGGATATAAAAACAACAAATCCGGTAAATCCCCATATGCATTTAGCAATTTAATGCAACAATAATTTTAAACATTTAAATGTTGTTATCATGATGCGGATGACATATGCAAGTTTTAAGCAATTTTATGAAAATGTTGACATGAGCATGTTATGAAGCATTTGTCACCGTGGCGGAACAAAAAGGGTGCCACGACAGCGAATTCAAAATGATGCCACGCAACATATCGATCTCGATAACTTGATTGAGATACCGATGAAAGCGAAGTGTGCGGATGTGTAGAACACGCAAGAGATGGTGGGGTGCTCCCGACTACCGGGTTCCCACGGTCGACGGCATGGCAAGCGAGGAACGTGCAAAGAACAACTCGGACACGGTTTGAACATGAGTATCTCATACAACATGCATTCGTTCCACGGGTGATCATCTCGGGGTTATACCTTCGAAGCGTGCGTTTCGGAGCGGGTCGAGTTCAACGAAGGAAGTAGTGGTACACGGGTCGTAGTGGAAGTAGTGGTTCATGTTTCGTAGATGAAGTAGTTGTTCATGATCCGTAGATGTTCGGGGTCACCACAAGGAACTTGTCGAAACCAGGGTCTCGGTCGTCGGTATAGGTACTTGGTGAAATCCACGGGTGTCAGTAGTTGTACATGGTCTTCATGTTGTAGTCTAACTCGGCGATTCCAAAACGTTCATCGGTAGTGGAACTTGGCGGTCTCGACGGTCGTCGTGGTACTTGTCGAAAGAAATCCACCGAGGCGGTCTTGTGTCCCTCGGATTGATGGCCTTGGCAACGACAAAGGGCAGCATCACGTAGCATGCTTGGCGAGGGCTACAAGTGAGAGGCCATGGCAGCGGCAAAGCGAGCAGCACCAAGACGAGTCATGGATGAGGAGGTGCTGCGGGCGCTGATGGTGGTGGAGCAGGGAAGTCAACGCGGGCTCGCGTGGTCTGCGATGGAGGTCAACTCCGACAGGGACGGGCCAAGGCAGCGGAGGCCAGCCGGATCTCGACGGGGTTGGAGGAGGAGTGCGCTCCCGCGGTTGAAGACGAACGGCGACGGCGCGGCACTCTAGGAAGCAGCAGGGCGCGGGGACGGCAGGGGCGTCCCTGACCTCCGGAGCACAACGGGGCAGCGAGGAGGGATGGAGACGCGAGCTGCACGCGCTCACGGACGGCGCCGAGCGCCATGGCTGAGGGAGCAGATGAGGGGGCGAAGCAGAGGAGGACGGGGATGTAGATGACGGCGGCGAACGACAGAGGGCAGGCGAGGCGAAGCAGGAGAGGTCTCCGTGGGGCGGGAGATCAGCAAAAGCTGGCTCTGGTGGAGCTTCGTCGGCGATGGCGATCGCGCACGCCTGCGGCGAGGGACGGCGGCCGCGCCAAGAGGTGGAGAGGTGCCGAGGAGAGAAGAAGGGAGCGGGATCGAGGGAGGAAGAGAGATGGGGATCGAGCGAGCGGGGCTCTCGCTCCTCTCTGTGTATGTGCGTGGCGGCGGAAGGCGGATGGAGGGGATCGATGGGAGTTGGGGATCGGGCGCTGGGTGCGGCTAGGGTTAGGAGGGTTTAAGTGGGCTGTGGGAACGGGTCGGCTGGCTGCTGGGCTCTCTTCTCTCTCACTCTAAAGAAAGAAGAAAGAAAAAATAACAGAGAAAAGAAAGAAAAGAAAGAGAGGTTAAGGGAAGAAGTTGGACACGCGGGTAATTTTCTCGAACTCACAAAAAAGTGCTTGTTCCAAGAAAAATAGAAAAAACCATGATTGAAAGATTTAAATTCAAACTCATTTGATTTAAAATCAAATGATTTGAATAGGAAGTGAGGGTTGGGAAGGTCCAAAAATGTTTAGGATTTCTGTGGGGCTTCGGAAAATGACGAAATAATTTATTGGACAAAGTTTGAGGTCAAGAAGTGAGATAACAAAGGCATGGGGAATTATTTTGCAAGTATGTCAAAGGTAATTCCACATCAATGGAATATTTTATAATAGCTCCATAAATATTAGGAGGATATGTTATAAAGAGAAAACACCATGTGAATTCCCTCGATTTAAATAGACCAAAAGATCTATGCAGTTTATTTAGTTGAGGTTTTAAAAATTAAAAGACATGCTGGCATGATGACATGATGCAATGCAAAAATAAATAGAGCAAGCACAAATAAAAACACACGGAGGAACCCGGAATATATGGAAGTCTTCTCGAGCATCGGTCTCGGGGCGTTACACATGAATTCCCGGAAGGGTTCAAACCCGTAAACATCGAATCATACGATGGCACAACAGACCCCGCAGTATGGATTGAAGATTTCCTTCTCCACATTCACATGGCCCGCGGAGACGATCTACACGCCATCAAGTATCTTCCCCTTAAGCTCAAAGGACCCGCCCGGCACTGGCTATACAGCCTGCCTGCAAATTCCATTGGCAGTTGGGAAAACTTGGAAGACGCATTCCTCGACAACTTCCAGGGCACATATGTGCGACCACTGGACGCTGATGACTTGAGCCACATTACTCAACAGCCCGGAGAGTCAGCCAGGAAATTCTGGACACGGTTCCTAACTAAAAAGAACCAAATAGTCGACTGTCCGGACACCGAAGCCCTGGCGGATTTTAAGCATAATATCTGTGACGAGTGGCTCGCCAGACACCTCGGCCAGGAAAAACCCAAGTCCATGGCAGCTCTCACAACACTAATGACCCGCTTTTGCGCGGTCGAGGACAGCTGGTTGGCTCGCAGCAGCACTATGCCACATTCTAGCACTTCGGATGGCCGCGACAATAACGGCAAGCCACGGCATAACAGACATAAGCGACGGAACAACGGCGACAACACTGAAGACACGACAGTCAACCCCGGATTCAGTGGATCCAAGTCCGGTCAGCGGAAGAAGCCGTTCAAAAGAAACAATGAGGGACTGTCCAGTCTGGACCGTATACTGGAGCGCTCGTGCCAAATTCATGGCACCGGACAAGCTAATAACCACACCAACAGAGACTGTTGGGTGTTCAAACAGGCCGCAAAATAAGCGCCAAAACAAGGACAAGGGCTGCACAGCGACGATGACGAAGAGCCCGGCGTCTGAACACGGGGACGAAGAAATTTTCCCCAGCGTAAAAACGGTCAACATGATCTACGCCACTCACATTCCCAAGCGGAAGCAGGCGAGCACTACGGGGCGTCTATGCGATGGAGCGATCGCCCCAAATTCAACCCAAGGTCAGCTTGTCCGATCACCTTTGATCGTAGGGATCACCCTACTAGCATTCGTCACGGCGGCTCAGCCGCATTGGTCCTAGACCCAATCATCGACGGATTCGACCTCACGCGAGTCCTTATGGACGGCGGCAGCAGCCTGAACCTGCTTTATCAGGACACAGTGCGAAAAATGGGCATTGATCCTTCAAGGATCAAGCCCACTGAGGGAGTCCCGGACTAGGGGGTGTCCAGATAGCCGGACTATCGTCACGGCCGGACTCCAAGACTATGAAGATACAAGATTGAAGACTTCATCCCGTGTCCGGATGGGACTTTCCTTGGCGTGGAAGGCAAGCTTGGCGATACGAATATGTAGATCTCCTACCATTGTAACCGACTCTGTGTAACCCTAACCTATCCAGTGTCTATATAAACCGGAGGGTTTTAGTCCGTAGGACGAACAACAATCATACCATAGGCTAGCTTCTAGGGTTTAGCCTCCTTGATCTCGTGGTAGATCTACTCTTGTACTACCCATATTGTCGTGGAATTGTCACGGCAGATGTCCTCGTGAAAGGACTTAGTCCTAGGGCCATCGTACGGGTTAACCTAGAGGGGTTAAAGCGGACACAAGACACGTGAGTTATACTAGTTCGGCCCCTTCGATGAAGGTAAAAGCCTACGTCTAGTTGTGATGGGATTGATGTGATTTCGGTGACTAGGGAGCAATAGCTTTGCCTTAGCCTCGAATTCTCTGTCCTTAATCCGCCGCCGGGTCGTCCCCTTATATACACGGGTTGACGCCCGGCCGGTCTACAGAGTCCCGATCCGGCTCATACAAGTGTCCGGCTCGGTCTCTTCTCTCTTGTCTTTCAGCACAAGTTACAACACTAAGGCGGTTCACATAAATGGACCTTAATTCGCCTCTGGGCTCGGGCCTCCTCCGTGGGCTGGATCATGGGCGAGGGTAAACCGGCCCCTCGAGGCGGTTCACACTCGATAGTTGTATCCCCAACATTAGGCCCCGATTGACTTGAACGGTTCATGTTAATCTTCAACACCTTCAGGAAACTCTTGATCTCCTTTCATATTTTGTAAACCGCCATCTGCTTGAACCGCCGTGACGTCATCCTCCAATCCGTGTGTCAGGGCGCCTTGACGTCATCTTTAATAAAGAAATCCAAACAGAAGATTCCCTTCATTTAATGCTATCCGGAAATCGAGGCGGCATTGCGCATCGTCCGCCGCTTTTGACTCCTCGATTTCGCGCCCGTTGATTGCTCTGGTTCCTTATAAATAGACCGGCGGCCCTGTCTCTTCTTCTTCTTCCGCTCTTCTCCTTCCTCGCGACGCTCCAGTCCCGAAGCTCCGCCGTCGCCTCCGACCTTCGAGAGCAGCGTCAACGCCGGGCGCTGCATCAACCTGATCGTATCAGAGTTTTCGGCGCTCCTCCACGGTTTTTGCTCGTCAGGTAAGGTTCCTCTCAAGCCCTAGATCCCATCTGAAGACCCTGTTCATCTCGTAGTTCATAGGTGTTCATATCAGTTCTTCATACCTGCTCCGCCATGGCCGTACGCCTCATCCGTACCGTACATCCTGTGCAGGTGGCTGCCCTGCCGTCCATTTAACCCTTTATGCATCTTCCTTTTCGCTCAGATCCTCTAGTTTAGAATGCCCGAACCTCCCTGCTCTTTATAAGGCTTGCATAGGTCGTAGAGGTTTTCCTCACTGCACCTTCGGTAGATCTAAATTATTTCCACTCGCATGTGAAATCTGTTTACATCCACACTTAGTAAATGCAGCAGTTACATGCATTACGGCGGTTTGACTTTTGATAGCTAATCCGTCACTCCATTAGCCTTTAGTTAAACCGAAATTGTAAGCCAGCTGCCGAATCGCCGGTTTAACAATGTATAATATGCCTGAACCGTTTAACGGTGAACCGTTTCTCCTTTCTTTTCGCAGCTTGGTCTTCGGAATGGCTCCTCAATTCTCAGCTTGCAATTGGGTTCGGTCCAAAATCATGAAAGCAACTGAGCGGCTATGTCACCACTGGCGCCTTGGCTCCAAAAAATGTCCTTCACTGGCGTGTCCCGGATGGCGAGTTTCCTCCCGAGCCGCAAGAGGGTGAAGTAGTTGTGTTTATGCAGGACTTAGACCGGGGATTCTGCCCGCCCGGTTCAAAATTCTTCCGGGACGTCCTCGCAAGTTTTAAACTCCATCCGCAGGATATTGGGCCGAATTCTGTGTCAAACATATGCAACTTTCAAGTCTTCTGTGAAGTCTATCTTCAAGAAGAACCATCTGTGGAGCTGTTCCGGGATTTTTTCCACCTGAACCGCCGTACAGAATTTTCTGATGGTCCCAACACAGAGCTGGGCGACGTTTCAATCCAGAAGAGAAAGGAAGTGGATTTCCCTCACGCCAAACACCACAGCCATCCAAAGTTGGAACCAAACCTGGTTCTACCGCCGAACACTGCTCTCGCTAACGAGAACCCCTTGCGGGCTATCGTCCTCACCGGCTCAACAACCAGCATCCGCTGCCTTTACGCTTAACGCGCGGAGCGGAAGAACTTGGCGCCTCAAATAATCAAGCTCCGGGCTCTAATGGCCAATGGCTTAACCGGCGTGGACCTTGTGCGGTGTTGGGTTTCTTGGGGCGTCTTGCCACTAAGCCGCCGGCCGGATTGATGCACGAGTACACGGCAGCCTCAAAGACCCTCAAAACGTCACGAGCTACCCATAACGAACTTGAGGTCACCGAGATCGTAAAGAAGATGCTCGATGAGCCAATCTCCGTTTGCAGCCTAACGGGTTGGCTCCATTACGTGTTGCCAACAAACCGCCCGCGATAAGCTCTACTCACCGCTTTTGGGCCCTTAATACTTTGTTGATATACACTAATCCTTGTTACTTCTCGGTGACAGCTCATACGAAGCGTACCAAACGGTTGGTGCGCGTAAAGTCCAAGGCCACCAAGAAAGGCAAGAAGAAAACCGCCGAGTCCTCCGATCCGCGGAGGGCGAAGAATCGAAGCTGAGGTAAAACTTGACATTCTTACGAGGGAGCCGTCATAAACCGGCTTTCCGCTTTGTGTTTCTTCTTGCATATGCTTTGCCCTTCAGTATTCCTTTTATTGACAATTTTACCTCCTGGATGATCTTTGAAGCCGATCATGTCGACCTGTTGAGGTAATCTTTCTTTCTTCGAATCCGACCTTGCGCGGTTAAAAGAATTCGTCGCGCCGTCCGGAAAGTGAAAAAATATCATTCTGTGCTTACTTGAATCAAACCTTTCCTTGAAGACACAGCAGGCTGAAAGCGCCCGTCGACCCGGCATAGTGGCCAGCGGATTACTTCATCCGGTTTACTGACACACCAACCCGGGCGTCGCCCGGAGGTGACTTGTTCTCTGGCGTTATCCCTTAAAGGGTTTCTTCGATGTCCTCTCAACCCATCGACCGAATTATCGGGCCTCTTCCAACTCGTCGGCGGTTCATCAACCACGCAATCGCCTCCGCTTAAAGTTGCTGCAGGTGCATAACTGTTGTCCCGTCAATTCGGTTTATAATTGCTTTGTCCAATTTGTCTTAATCAATTCTGAATATTGCAGCACCAAGGCTCGCTTGAGTAAGAAAGCGAAAACCCTTGACCCTACTGCGGATGTTGATCTGGAAAAGACCCCAGAGCCACAGGGCGAAAATCCTGAAGTCGCTAAGAATAGCTCTGGCGAGTTGTACCGAGATGATATTGCTGATCCGCCAGAAGCTGAACCGGGGGCCCAAGTGGAAACCTCGCATCCTGCTCCACCGAGTCCGACCACAGAGCGGGTCGTAACTATTGAACCGCCGAGCCAGAGCATGAAGGCACCAAGCCCAAAGAAGACCGCCGATCCGGCTAGCCCGGCCAAGAATGATGATGTTATTGTGACGGGCACTAGCTATACTACCCCTAGCCAACCGGTCGCTTTAACAAAACACAGCGCCAAGGGAGAGTCTGCCACTATGGGTAAAGACAAGGGGAAAACTGATCTGTCAGCTTATGACAATTTTTCTGCCCAAGAACTTCACTCCGGCTTTCTGAACCGGCTCTACACAAGCCGTGACCTTGAAGCCGGTCTGGTAAATCGCATGAAGGACCGCTATGAGGTAAGGATTTATGCCTGTCTTGCACTTTTGCTGCGTAGTCGCCCCCAAGGGTCGGTTTAACTTGTCATAGTCAAAGCGGCACTTAACTTCGTAAAGCAACCATACACCTTGAACTGCAGTACTGTAGCCCCCAAGGGTCGGTTCAACTTAACATAGTTAAACCGGGACTTAATTTCTGTATCCCATACCGAACTGAGATCAATTAGCCATTAGCCCCCAAGTGCCAAGTTGAATACTTGTATTGAGCTTGGGACTTTATAATAACACAATTAACGTGCTCCCTTTGTTATTAGAATGAGATATACCAGCAAACCGTGCAACTCAAGGACCTTCGTGCCAGCTGGGAAACTCAACAAGCCGAGACCACCAAGGCCAAGGATGAATTGAGAACTGCCTTGGCCGCTATGGAACAGCTGAAGGAGGGATATGCGTCCGGCGGGCCAAATGGGACACCGAAAGCGGTTTGACAAAGCAGGCAGAAGATGCCGAATCAGCTCTTAAACCGGTGACGAAGAGCTTACGATCAAGCGCCAAGTTCATGCCATGACCTCTGCCATCTTTGGTAAGAAAATTTGCACTGAATACACCTGCTTTAATATTGCCGCCGGTTTAACTTGAGCTTGTCTGAACCTGGTGCAGGCAAGCGTATTGCTCATCTGGGCTCTGACGTGCGGAAGAAGCTCAAGGCTTCTTACACCCTGATTGAGCAGCTGTATACCGGCGCCCAGCGAGTCATATGTGCTACATCGTACGACAACACGGCTCCGTCCTTGATCAAAGACACACTGGACCGGCTGTCCATGGTTCCGGGCCAGCTCAAAGAGTTGAAGCGATCCGCGGCCCGGGCTGGCACTCTACTGGCTCTGACTCGCGCCAAGGCGTGGATAGCAGATCTTGATCCGGCTGACATAGCCAAGGGCTTCCCCAGCGCTCAAGAGAGCGGTGAAACCTTTGATAACGGCATACAAAGCGGATAACAAAGGAGATCGTCATTGGCGAAGTCAAGCGGCAGCGAAGCCAACTGGCGGTTCACCGTTCTTTTATAGCGCAAACAACAAGCGGGTGGAGTTTGTCATTCGGAAGTGCGAGCCTTGTTCCTCAATCCGTAAGCACACTTATGCCCCGACGTTGATCCGGTGAGCTTATAAGTGAAGAGGCTGTCTTCAGGCCTTAACCGGATTGGTGGTCTACCAATGACTTAGGGCTTTGGGTGAGGAAGAAGAAGAAGTTGAACCGACGCCAGGCGCCCCCTCTACCTCTCGTCAGCCCGGCGAAGAAGCGTAATCCGTCAAGCCGGGTGACGCCTCTGAAACATCAAGGCATAACACCACATGAAATACCGGGCCTTGAAAGGCTTTGTAATAGGATAGTCAGCACTTTATTTTGAACAATGCCTTTACAACCTCAGTTTGTAACCTATGCATGGTGGTGCTGATACTGTGGATTGATGAACCGTAAGCTTATTTCGCCTGCAATCACAAATTCTTTAAACCGCCATAACGGCTTATGTCGCTCATATTTATATAAAAATATGGATGTATATGACCAGACTTGATGATACAAAAATACCTGCCAGCGTCGGGCATGCAGTTGGCTTAGCCAATCTTGAGGCGGAGGTTGTATAAACCATTACCGTCAAAGGAGAACAACTCCTGTGTGTATAATACCGGTTTACCGTGTAAACCGTGTCGGGTCATGACAAGCCCCCTGTTACTCCATAATGGGATGTTTAACAGAAAAAATCAAACCGGAAAAAACCGCCGGATTAAGAAGGCAAACAAAAAGTCAAATAACTGGTATGCGAACCATATGGGAGCAAAGGCAATGATAAAAACCGGTTGCAAGAAGAGGCTTTATTGAGCCTGATCAGATGGTGTTACCATGGTCGGACAGGACCAAGCTCCCTATAAGGTGTAGCGATGGTTCAAGTCAGCCAGGTCCCCAAGCTGAAATCGTGGCATTATGCCGATCAAGTGGCATTGCAATGGTTGGGTTCGACCAAGCCCCAAGTGATTCTATGGCCTTAGGCCGACCAAAGGCGTGGTGGTTCAGGCGTGACCATGTCCCCAAGTGATCTGGTGGCTTTCGCCCGTCAAGAGGTGTTGCATTGGTTTGGACACGACCAAGCCCCAAGTGACAAAAACTTCGAAAAGCAAGGCCAAGGGTTAAACGGAGGCGCTTCACGACAACATCTCCATGTACCCAAACCGGACTTTATCTGAGCGGATACCCGCTTTGGCGAGGATCCGGTTTATTGCTTTATTCATAATATATACATTGTCTTAATATGTACATAAGTGGAGCCGATGGCTCGGGTATAATAAGGCGAAGATGAGCTATGTTCCACGGCTGTTGGTCTCCTCTTCGGCGTGCGTGAGTCTTTTCGCTCTCGAACATCAATCGAGATAGTATGACCCGTTGTGCAGATTCTTGCTGACCACAAAGGGCCCTTCCCAAGGTGGGGATAGCTTGTGCATATCTGTGCGGTCTTGAATGAGCGAAGCACCAAGTCTCCTTCTGAAAGGTTCTTGTTCTAACCACCGGCTGTGATACCGGCGAAGATCCTGCTGGTAAATCGCCGAGCGAGCAGCCGCCATATCTCGCTCCTCATCCGGTCGATCCAAATCGTCCTGCCGGGCTGCCTCACTATCGGCCTCAACATAAGCCGCCACGCGAAGCGAGTCATGGCGTATATCACGGGAAGGACCGCCTCCGCTCCATAGACCATAAAGAACGGCGTGTAACCGGTGGATCTGTTTGGTGTAGTATTGATACTCCATATCACGGATGGCAGCTCCTCGACCCAACAACCCGGCGTCCTCACTAAAGGGACCATAAGCGGGTTTAATACCTCTCAAGATCTCTGATTAGCTCGTTCCGCTTGACCATTGGACTGCGGGTGGGCCTTGAAGAAACGTCAAGCGGATGTGCTCTCGTTCACAAAACTCCTTCATGGCTCCCTTGGACAAATTGGTGCCATTGTCCGTGATGATACTGTGTGGAAACCCAAACCAGAAAATCACCTTTTTGATGAACTGAACCACCGTGGCCGCATCACACTTGCTAACAGGCTCTGCCTCGACCCACTTGGTAAACTTATCAACCGCCACCAACAGGTGGGTCTTCTTGTCCTTGGACCTTTTGAAAGGTCCAACCATATCCAACCCCAAATGCATAAGCGGCCAAGTAATTGGAATCATCCTCAATTCTTGGGCGGTACATGAGCACGTCTGGAGAACTTTTGGCAACCATCACATCGTCGACCAGATCTTCCGCATCGGCATGGGCAGTCAACCAATAGAAACCGTGGCGGCGCTTTGGCCACCAAGGATTTTGAACCGCGTGATGACCACAATCCCTTCATGGATCTCACGCAATATCTCGCGGCCTTCCTCGGGGGACACAACGCTGAAACGCCCGGACACGCCGCTGCGATGCAACTTCGCCCTTATGTATGGTCATAGACTTAGACCGCGAACTATCTGTCAGCCAGCGTCTCATCTTTCGTAACTTCGCCCGGTTCATGTATGCCAAATAAGGGGCGTCAATCCGAATGACATGCAAGGCTGCCACCAAGTGAGCCTCCGGATCAGGAATAGCCAAATCGACCTCATCGGGAAGCTTAAGCGGCGGATTATGCGAGACGTCAAGGAAGACATTAGGCGGGACGGTTTACGTTGAGAACCCAGCCGGCTTAGAGCATCCGCCGCCTCGTTCTTCGGCGATCCACATGGTCCACGATAACCTTTAAAGTGTCCTCGCAACCATATCCACCTCCCGACGATGCGCAGCCATGAGTGGATCTCTGGAATCCCAAGTACACGATACTTCTTTGGGCCACCAAGTCCGAGTCACCAAAGCACTTGACCCGGCTTAGATTCATCTCCTTAGCCATCCGTAGACCATGGAGCAAAGCTTCATACTCAGCTGCATTGTTAGTACAGGGGAACATTAAGCGAAGAAGCGTATGAGAACTTGTCACCTCGTGGGGAAGTTAATCGACTCCACCCCGAGCCCTCAATTGCTGGACCCATCAAAGTGGATGGTCCAATAGGTATGATCCGGCTTTTCTTGGTGCTTGCAACTCCGTCCAATCATTAATGAAATCCACAAGTGCACGAGACTTTTTGCCGTCCGAGGCACATATCTTAGACCGTCGTGCCCAAGTTCTATAGCCCACTTAGCAATCCGCGATCGCTTCCGGTTACGTATGATATCGCCCAAAGGGCTAGGCCGACCATCGTGATAGGGTGCCCTTGGAAATATTGCTTTAGCTTCCGGCTTGCCATAAAAACCCCATATACCAGCTTCTGCCAATGTGGATATCTTTTCTTAGACTCAATGAGGACCTCGCTGATGTAATAAACCGGCCGTTGAACCGGATACTCCTTCCCCGCCTCCTTCCGCTCCACCACGATGGCCACGCTAACTGCCCTGGCATTAGCAGCAACATATAACAGCAGCGGCTCTTTGTCAATGGGAGCGGCGAGAACCGGCGGGTTGGCCAACTGCCGCTTCAAATCCTCAATGCTTCATCGGTGGTGAACTCGAGACAAAGCGATCCGTCTTCTTGACATCGGTACAAAGGAATGGCCTTCTCGCCTAGGCGGTGATAAACCGGCTTAGCGCAGCAATCCGCCTGCCAAGCGCTGGACATCATTGATGCACTTTGGCTTAGCCAAGGAGGTGATAGCCGTAATTTTTCCGGATTAGCCGATCCTCTGTTGGACACGAAAGCCCAATAACACTGCGGAACACCAAAGGCGCACTTGGCGGGTTGAGCATCATCTTGTACACCGCAAGTTGTCAAAAGTTTCCTTTAAATCCTCAATAAACGTTTCCTTCGCCTTGACTTCACCACGATATCATCCACATAAGCGTGCATATTACGGCCGATCTGTTCGTGCAAGCAATTACATGCATAGCGCTGATAAGTTGCTTGGGCGCTCTTGAGCCCAAAAGGCATAGATACATAGCGAAGGCTCCAAAGGGGTGATAAATGTCGTCTTCTCCTGGTCCTTAACCGCCATCTTAATCTGGTGATAACCGAATACGCATCAAAAGCTCAAGCGCTCACAACCCGTCGTAGCATCAATAATCTGGTCAATGCGGGAGGGCGAAAGGATCTCTTTGGACAAGCTTTGTTAAGATCTGTGTAATCCACACACATGCGCCAAGTGCCATTCTTCTTAAGGACCAACACGGATTAGCAAGCCACTCTGGATGAAAGACTTCAACAATAAACCATGCCGCTAAGAGCCTAGCAACTTCCTCTCCAATGGCCTTGCGCCTTTCCTCATTGAACCGTGAAGAAACGCTTTACCGTGCGTGCTTGGGGTCAACATTAAGAGTGTGCTCAGCGAGTTCCCTCGGTACACCTGGCATGTCAGAAGGCTTCCATGCAAAAATGTCCCGATTCTCACGGATGAACTCGATGTAGCGCTTTCCTATTTAGGATCAAGTTGGCGATGGTGAACTGCTTGGACGAATCGCGGGCACAAAATCAACAAGTTTCGTCTCAGTTGCCGATTTGAACTTCAAATCCGGATCGTGCTCTGTAGTCGGCTTCTTCAAAGGGGTCATATCCGCCGGATCAACATTGTCTTTATAATACTTTAGCTCTTCAGTGGCACAAACCGACTCTGCATAAGCCGCATCACCTTCCTCGCACTCCAAAGCGATCCGGCGGCTCCCATGAACCGTTATCGTCCCTTTGTGACCCGGCATTTTCAGCTGCAAATAAACATAACAAGGCCGTGCCATAAACTTAGCATAAGCCGGCCGCCCAAAGAGGGCGTGGTAAGGACTTTGAATTTTCACCACCTCAAACGTCAATGTTTCCGATCTGGAGTCATGTTCATCCCCAAAGGTCACTTCCAGAGCTATCTTACCGATCGGGTATGCCGACTTGCCAGGCACCACACCGTGAAACACTGTGCTGGACGGCCTAAGATGCCTATCCACTAACCCCATACGCCGGAAGGTCTCATAGTACAGGATGTTGATGCTGCTTCCTCCATCCATAAGCACCTTGGTAAACTTTTATCCTCCTACCTGAGGCGCCACCACCAGGGCTAACTGACCCGGATTGTAAACCCGGGGAGGATGGTCCTCTCTGCTCCACACGATAGGTTGCTCGACCAGCGTAGGTAATCTTGGCGCAGCCAGTTCAACAACACTGACCGCCCGCTTCTGAAGTTTTCGGTCTCGTCTGTCCAAGCTGGTGGTAAAGACGTGGTACTGTCCACCGTTCAACTGCTTTGGGTTAATTTGGTAACCCGACTGCTGCTGTTGTTGTTGATTGTAACCCCCTTGGTTCTGATTGTTCGGATTACTCTGATTGTTCTGATTACTCTGATTGCCTTGCCCGCCCGGATTACCACCGAATCCTGGGCCGGAATTTCCTCCACCGTAACCCGGGGCGGATCCTGAACCGCCGCCGGGCCCTTGATCATACCGGAAAGAGTTAGAATTTTTGAACTCCTGCATAATATAACAATCCTTCCAAAGGTGGTTTGCCGGTGCCTCCTTCGTCCCATGCTTCGGACAAGGTTGATTCAATATGTAATTCAGACGATCCGGATTCTGACCGCCCCGGTTTGATTGCTTACCCTTGCGCCGCTGACCCTTGTCCGACGCGTTGGTGTTGGCTACGAAGCCCATATTACCGTTTGCTTTACGCTTGTTCCCCCCATTGCCTGCCGAATGATGCTGCTGGCCTCTGGAATTGCTGTTCTGTTTTCCCTTCCCTACTTCGTCATCCCCAGACTCGGGATCCTTGGTACTATCAGAATCAGCATACTTTACCAAAACGCCCATCAGAGTGCCCATGTCATTGCAAAAATGCTTCATGCGACCCAGCTTCAATTTCAACGGTTCAAACCGGCAATTGGCTTCCAAGGTTAGGATCGCGGAATCAGGGTTGATCCGGTCTGAAGAATGTAAAACTTCCGAAACGCGGCGCACCCAATGGGTTGTGGATTCTCCCTCCGCCTGGACACAAGCCGCTAAATCCACCACAGACATGGGCTGCTTACAGGTGTCTTTGAAATTTTGAATGAACCGGTCCATAGCGGGTCCATGAACTGGTCGAGTTGGGCGGCAAGTTCTTCAACCAAGTCCGGGCCGTACCTTCCAACATCATAGTGAAATACTTCGCACACGCAGCTTCATCCACATCCAGCATCTCCATGGCCATCTCATAGCTTTCTATCCATGCTTCTGGAGCCAGATCGGCAGTATAATTGGGCACCTTGCGTGGCCCTTTGAAGTCCTTGGGCAAACGTACGTTGCGTAAAGCGGGGACAAGGCAAGGCACCCCCAAAGAGCCAGACGTGACCCCCGGTTCGAAGATGGTCGGACGAACCGGTGCGAGCTGATGATCCTCAGATTGTGCTGCTAACTCGGCCTCCCTACGTGCCCTGGCGCGGTCCACTACCACTTGAGCATCCTCGAAGCCACCTGCCGGGTTGTTGCCGCGAGGCGGACCGCGCTGCGCATTGCTTGACACGGCCGGTTCGTCGACGCGTCGGCTATAGCTCCGGCTTGGGCGGGGGGTGGAGTGGATCCGATCCCGGCTGTATGAATCGCTTCTGTTGAGCGGGGCCGTCTGAGGAGCTCCTTAACCTGGCGTGTCTCTACCGCCTGTGGTGAATCGCCTTCAATTGGAATCGCCTCCAACCGTGCCGCAGCCGCAACAAGGTTATCCATCGGGTTGGAGTAGTGACCGGAGGTGTCTGCGCGATGCGGGCGCGCCGGTATGATGTCGTGGCAGATCTATCACACGGGGTTGAACTGGCGCGGCCGTCCCAGGTGCTTCCGGCCGGTTTAACACCGGCGGCGGATTACTGGTTCCTGCCCCTGGGGTATTGAAAAGCTCTCTTCCCTCGAAAACCGAAGGTAAACGGGATCTGTACTTTCTTTTCATGACTTCATGTGACGCGCTCTGATCCAGCATAAGCCTATAAGCCTGCGCATCCAAAGCGGCCCGTTCCGCCGCCATCCTCACGTCCGCGGCTGCCAGGTCCGCTTTAGCTTTAGTGATCTGTTCCCTCACCTTTGCAATCTCCGCATTGTGGAGGTCACGATCCGCGGATTAGCCTCGCCATGAGCACAGCCAATGCGTCGAAAAGTTACGATAAGACTTGAGCGGTGGGCGCGACAGGCCTCCTTCCCCGCTGCCGCCATCGCTGTTGAACGGTGACCAGGGCGTCGCGGTCGAAGAGTGAAGCGCCGCTATGCATCGCCATGAAGATTCCAACCCGGTTGGGTAGATCAAAGGGTCGGAATACTCTCACCGTCGGAACAGCCCCGATCCGCCATCTTGCGGTTGGTACAGAGACTCGGTTTCTCGGTGACGACTCATCGCCGGAGTAGACAACGGTTTCGCCGCCAGATGTTGATCCGTCCTCGTAGTCTCCGTGGGCGACTCCCATGAAAGCACGCCGACCGCCCGGTTTAGCGTGGCAGGACTCTTCTCCGCCCGCTGAGCCGTCTCGGCGAGTCGGTGCAGATGTCCGCCCAGGCCCTGGCTCGCCGATCTTGCCGATGAACACGTGTATGCCGCCAAAGGGGACCCGGTATCCGTACTCAACCGAGCCGGCCTCGGGGCCCCAGTCCGCATCGTCGATGTTGAGCTTGCCGCGACGACTCTTAGTCATCCGGCCCATAGCATAGCCTTCGAGTCGCCGAACTTGCCCTCTAAGATCATCAAACCATCGCGATAGCCCCACGGTGGCGCCAAGCGTCGTGGAATTGTCACGGCAGATGTCCTCGTGAAAGGACTTAGTCGAGGGCCATCGTGCGGGTTAACCTAGAGGGTTAAAGCGGACACAAGACACGTGAGTTATACTAGTTCGCCCCTTCGATGAAGGTAAAAGCCTACGTCTAGTTGTGATGGGATTGATGTGATTTCGGTGACTAGGGAGCAATAGCTTTGCCTTAGCCTCGAATTCTCTGCCCTTAATCCGCCGGCCGGTCGTCCCCTTATATACACGGGTTGGCCTTGGCCGGTCTCTGAAGTCCCGATCCGGCTCATACAAGTGTCCGGCTCGGTCTCTTCTCTCTTGTCTTTCAGCACAAGTTACAACACTAAGGCGGTTCACATAAATGGACCTTAATTCGCCTCTGGGCTCCGGGCCTCCTCCGTGGGCCTGGATCATGGACGAGGGTAAACCGGCCCCTCCAGGGCGGTTCACACTCAGTAGTTGTATCCCCAACACATATCATCAATATTAATCAAGCAGGAGTAGGGTATTACCTCCATCAAGAGGGCCCGAACCTGGGTAAAAACATCGTGTCCCTTGTCTCCTGTTACCATCCGCCTAGACGCACAGTTCGGGACCCCCTACCCGAGATCCGCCGGTTTTGACACCGACATTGGTGCTTTCATTGAGAGTTCCTCTGTGCCGTCGCCATCAGGTAGGATGCTCATCTCGTCTTTAAAGACGATACCATCGCCAAAGAAGCCTTGTCCACTGGTCAGACTCTTCGGCTAGGCGGTTTTCTCATGACCGCTAGTTCGGCCGCCGCGCCGACGATGACCTCTCGAGTCATCAAAACCAATCTCCATGTTAGTTCAGAACTTGCCGAACAGTTAGATCCGATCGAGCTCTCCTCCATAAATGAGCTCTTGGATCGCATCGCCGCCTCAGGAGTCGCCACAGACACGACGGATCGGGCCTAAAACCGATCGAGAGATCAACTCTCCCGGGCTACCCATCATGTTGCTGTGATAGAGGAGCAATGCGGCGATTCTTCTTCTATCTTAAGGACTAGCCACGTCCGGATTCGATTCCTCCATGCGGATTCCGCGGAGGGGCGGATGTCAATCAAGCCCTGAACTTAAAGTCGGCGGCGGGTCGGACTCATTGGATAGCACTCAAAATCCGAACTTCGAGTTCGAAACTTGGCCCTTGAGTCCTAAATTGGACGGGGTTCCGGATTTAGTGCCACCCGCCCACCCAAACATTAGTGATCTCTCTCAAATTCGGCAAGAGCCCGCTGAAGCGAAGACGTCATTCTTGGGCAAGATTCCTCCTGGTTATGAACAAGATAAAGGACTGCCGAGAGGAGGACGCAATCCCAATTTTCTGCAATAATTGCACGGACAAGGGAATCCTAAACACCATAAGTCGTCTCGAAATTACAAACTTTGTTGACTTGGTGACCATAGTACAAAAGTACTGTGCGATGGAGAGCGCTGGAAAACCGAAAGTAAATTTTGGGATAATCCGCCCCGAATACATCCCTAGTCCGGAACAAAAGGGTGCATCATTATCAAGCACCAGGTTGAATACCAAAAACCAAAACCCTTAAAGTGCGGAACCGTCTTGGAGGGTTGGCTAAACGGACCTCGCAAAATTCATAGCACGAGGGTGCCACTCCAACTCATAGCCTTGAGCATGTTGGATACTACGACGGTGGCCAAAAGTGGCGAAGAGCTTCTAGCTTCGAATCCCAGCCCAAAGCCAACACCGAAGACGGTGTTAATAGTCTTGAGACTTTCGCATCAAATAACATGCAACGAATACTCCGCAACCTTGCCAAGTCTACCAAGTAGCAACAATAAATCCATGGGGACACGCCTATTACCTTTAATGCCGTGATTGAACCTAAATTTGAACTGCCGGGCACCGGCCGCATTGGTCCTCGGCCGATAGTGGGCGGCTTTCGCCTTACTAAGGTACTCATGGATGGCGGCAGCGGACTAAACCTCATCTATGAGGAAACCCTCCGAAAAATGGAAATAGACTGGAACCACATTGAGCGAAGCAGCACAACCTTTAGAGGAATAATCCCTAGCCGGGAAGCATGTTGCACAGGAAAAATCACGCTGGACGTAGTGTTCGGCTCGCCGGACAATTACAAGTCCGAGGGGGTCACATTTCAAGTGGTCCCGTTCAACAGCGGATATCATGCTTTATTAGGACGAGAGGCATTCACAATTTTTCAAGCTATACCCCATTATGGGTACATGAAGCTTAAAATGCCCGGACCTAACGGAATCATCACTCTCGCTAGTGATCCGAACATAGCACTCATGCGAAAACAAGACAGCCGCGCTAGCCCTCGAGGCACTATCCGAAGCCCTAGCGGCCGAGGAACTCACCGCGATGCGCTCCACGGTGAACAGGGACGATGTGATACTTGATAAAAGATCCAAGTCCACTTCTTTTAAACCAGCGGATGAAATAGTCAAATTCCAAGTCCACCCAACGGACCCTGCAAAGACGGCCTCCATTGGGGCACAATTAAACCCTGATGTAGACGCCGCACTACGAGAATTTCTACAAGAAAACTGGGACATCTTTGCTCGGCACCCTTGGACATGCCAGTATCCACGTCGGCTGGCGAGCACAGCCTAAATATCCTAAAAGGATTCAAGCCAGTCAAACAGGCTCTTCGGCGCTTTTCCGAACCCAAGAGACAGGCCATGGGAGAGGAGCTAGCCAAACTTTTGGAAGCCGGATTCATCAGAGATATAAAACATCCGGACTGGCTAGCAAACCTGGTGATGGTACCAAAGAAGGATAAGTCCTGGCGCCTATGTGTTGATTTTAAAGACCTTAGTAAGGCTTGCCCGAAGGATCCCTTCCCCCTCCCTCGAATTGATCAAATCATTGATGCTACAGCAGGACACGACTCATTGTGCTTCCTCGACGCGTACTCCAGCTACCACCAAATCAAGATGGCGGAGCCAGACCAAGCTGCAAGAGCATTCATCACTCCATACGGCCCGTTTTGCGTCAACACAATGCCCTTTGGGCTCAAAAACGCCGGCGCAACATATCAGCGCATGATTCAGACATGTCTGGCAAACCAGATCGGCAAAACAGTGGAAGCATATGTAGATGACGTGGTCGTCAAAACCAAGCACGTCGAAACTCTAGTAGACGACTTGAGGCTCACATTCGACAATCTTCGAAAATATGACATCAAGCTCAATCCGGAAAAAATGCGTCTTCGCCGTTCCAGCCGGAAAGCTCCTGGGCTTCATTGTGTCCGGTAGAGGAATTGAAGCAAACCCAACCAAGATCCGAGCTCTGTCACAATTGGATATTCCAAAAGACCTCAAACAAATACAAAACTTAATGGGATGCATAGCGGCTCTAAGCCGCTTTATTTCCCGATTGGGGGAAAAGGCGTTACCCCTTTACCGCCTCCTCCACTGCACCGAACACTTCGAGTGGACGGATGCCGCCACGACCGGACTCGAAGAAATAAAGGCCATTTTGGCAAAAAATCCGGTCTTGGCCGCGCCAAACGTGGGCGAACCAATGCTATTATATATCACCGCAACACATCAAGTTGTCAGTAGCGTTGCTTTCGTTGTCAAGCGAGAACGGACGGACACCGTTCCCTGTTCAAAACCGGTTTATTATGTGTCCACCGTCCTAACTCCATGCAAGTCCGGTACCCACACTATCAAAAGATAGCATATCACGGTGTTCATGGCATCCGGAAGCTGCGACACTACTTTCAAGAGTGTTCGATAACGGTAGCCTCCAAGTACCTCTTAACGACATTATAAACAACCGCGACGCGACGGGCGGATTGCTAAATGGGCCATAGAGCTCCTTCCATTCGATATAACTTATAAGCCACGACGAGCTATTAAGTCGCAGGTTTTGTCCGACTTCGTGGCGAATGGACGAAGCGAACTCCCTAAAGAGTACGGCGATACTCAATTGGATCATGCACTTTGACGGCTCCAAAATGTTGGCGGCACTGGGGCTGGCGTCGTCCGACGTCCCCAACAGGGACACAGCCCAATACGTCCTCGAGATAATGTATACGGACTCCAACAACGCGGCGAATACGAGGCCCTTACGCACGGCCTCCGGATGGCGATCTCCATGGGCATTCAACGCCTAGAAGTGCGCGAGGATTCGAACCTCGCAATATCTCAAATAAACGGGGACTTTGATGCCAAAGATCCGAAAATGGCAGCATACCGCAATGCGCCCCTAAAAATGTCAGCACGGTTTGAAGGGCTCGAATTTCATCATATAGCCCGGGATAACAACCAGGCGACGGATATTGGCACGCATCGGTGCAAAACGTGATGCCGTCCCACCCAATATCTTTCTGGAACGGCTGTTCAAGCCATCCGTACTATGGGAAGGGGAGTCCGGCAATATCAATCCCGACCCAACCGCACTGCCTGACGCCGAACACTCTGACATAACCGGAGGCTCTGCCCCCGAGATAACACCCTCTTCTCATGAAATAATGGCGGTTATCGCCCCGTGGACGGAACCATTCCTAGCCTACCTAACTAGGCAGGAACTCCCCGAAGACCAAAATGAGGCTCGCTGCATAGTACGGCGCTCTAAAGCCTATAAAGTCCATGAGGGAGAGCTTTATAAAAAAAAGCACTACCGGAGTCCTTCAAAGGTGTATCTCCAAAGAGGAAGGGCGAAACCTCTTGGCTGAAATTCATGCCGGACTGGGTGGGCACCACGCCGCAGCCCGGGCCCTTGTAGGCAAGGCCTTCCGTACAGGATTTTATTGGCCGACGGCCCGGGCAGATGCGCAGGACTTAGTCCAACAATGTGTCGGTTGCCAGCTTTTTGCTAACCAAAGCCACATGCCACCCACCGCCCTTAAAACTATACCCATCACCTGGCCGTTCGCGGTCTGGGGGCTTGACATTGTTGGACCCCTCAAGGGAGGAACCCACAAGCAAAAATACCTATTGGTCATGGTGGACAAATTCACCAAATGGATAGAGGACAAGCCTGTTAAAACGGCCGAATCCGGACCAGTGATAGACTTCATATCAGGGGTAGTGCACCGTTACGGTGTCCCCCACAGTATCATCACTGATAATGGCACCAACTTCACGGCCGATGAGGTCAAATCATGGTGCAAAAACATGGGCATCAAGCTCGATTGCGCCCCAGTCTATCACCCTCAAACCAACGGCCAAGTCGAATGGGCAAATGGTCTAATCATGAGCGGCATTAAACCCAGACTAGTGCGGTCCCTCAAGGAATCTAACACGCACTGGGTTGAGGAGCTCGACTCCGTACTCTGGGGGCTACGGACCACGCCGAATCGTACTACCGGATTCACACCATTCTTCATGGTGTACGGCGCAGAGGCAGTCTTGCCCTGCGACATAATACATGACTCACCTCGCGTGCACATGTATGAAGAAAGAGAAGCCGAGCTTGATCGGCAGGATATTTTGGACGCAATGGAGGAGGAGCGCGACGTGGCAAAAGCTCGTTCCGCATTCTATCAATAGCAGGCTCGAAGATACCAAAGCAGGGAAGTACGGGCCAAAGCTTATAACGTTGGCGAACTAGTTCTACGCCTGCCGGACAAGAAAAACGACAAACTCAAGCCCAAATGGGAAGGTCCATTCATCATCGACCAGTTCCTGACCGGCGGAGCATACTTTCTGCGAAACGCATCGGATAACCGACTCGAGCCGAACCCATGGAACGCAACCCGTCTATGAAGATTCTACGCCTAAGTGCCGGACTCAAAGTTCGTCTCCTTCCTCCGTCCGCATTCTTTATTTTTGCTTTTTGCTGTCTTTTATCTCTCTCCTTCCTCCTCCTTCTTCTTGTAGCCTCTAGAGGCTCGTTTGCACTTTTTTCGCAACATTATACAGGGGCTTCTTTAATGAAGCTTATTTATCCGGGCTTTCATGCCCAACACATGCGTTAAACTTCCGCATGTACCTTTTATTCACCATTATATGCATCGATATGACTTATGTTTTGGCCAAGCTGGGTTGCCTAGCTTCTGTGCTTACCCCTACGTTCCCGATTGTTCGGCTAGGTGGTAAAGGGAGCACCTCTACGATTGTTACTGCCGGGTCAGCCGGATTTGTACCTCAGACTGGGTGAAGCCGAAAGCTAGCGTTCTTAAGGGAATATTCGGTCGGTGAACTGAAAGATGATTTTTCACAATTTACCCATCTGCCCCCAAATGATTTTCTCCTTTCCTAGCAGCTTTGACATGCACTTTAGGGCATGCATCCCAGCGAAAGGAACCCTTAACGGAACTATTCTCCCTGGAAGATGTTTCTTACTACCCATGTAATATAACATAACTAGTTGGGCACTTTTCTGATACAGCAACAATGACCCCTACGCCTTGTCTCCATGCATACCACGGTTCTTATATAACCACGAAGGTATTCCGACACACTCCGGACTATTGGGTCCCGAGGTCGAAGCGAAAAGGTCCGCTATGACAAACGATCTACAATCCGGCTAGAAGACATTTTTTCATGTCATATTTTTACATAGTCAACTCGACTCATTCTATTCCTCCTCAATGCCATCTAATAGGCTATCTAATTTACAATCTTGCTGGGAATACTTGGCGGCCAATTCTACTTGGCGTATATTGCTTTCTGAGGATCTCCATCCCATCCGGCCCCACTGGTCCGACCTCGGCCATGTGGTTTGGGTCAGCATTCGTGTACCGCGTCTTTACCATGGCCCAGGCCTCCCTGGCGCCTTGACGGCATGCCGATATCTTCCACAGCCGGAAGCGTCGCCGTGCTCCTTGAAGCCGCTCTGCCAGCTCCCCAATGCCTTCGGGCAGAGAGATAGATGGCCACAAGGCCTGGCCGATGCTTTTCATCATCTGTCGGACTCGTTCGTGCAGCTTCCGCAGTTCGGGAAGAAGATCACCCGAAGAATTGGGCATCTCCTCCTCAGGACGACCTGTGAGCAAACCTACATACATGTTTATGTTAGTCGCCTTCCTCGCCGAACTCTTTCAAAGTTCGCTCAAGCACTTACTGAAAATGCCGCGACGAAGCCGCCGATTCCCCTTTACGGAGTCAGATAACTGGGCACGAACGTCCTTTAGTTCCTCACCCAGCTGGGTGTTGGCGTCTTGGAGGTTATTCTTCTCCTGCCGCACCCTCGTAAGCACGCTCTCGCTGGCCTTTAACTGGCGTAAGATTTGTTGCTTGTCCGGATCTAGTCCGGCGCCATCTGCAATGTTTTTGTCAGATTTACACACCCGCCGCACATCATAAATTATTTATCTTCTGAAGCGTATATTACCAGAGGGGGTCTCTGTGGCTCCCCCCGTAGCGGCCAGTGCGGCCTCAAGTTGGGCCCTGCACTCTTCCAGCTCCTGGGACAGTCGGGTATTCTTTTCTGTAAGATCCTGCATAACAAATGATCCTTAAATCAGTTATTCTAACTATTTTAAGTCTCGGGGGCTACTGGCATTTATAAATGTCAAAATTCCGTACCCGTATGTACTTCACATACTGCTCCGTGGCTCTGGCTAGACCATCTTGAGCGGCACGGAGGTGCGCATCTCCCGAATCAAAGGCATTCAAGGCCTCTTGGGAGAAGCATGCGTCACGAAGAACTGTCCGCGGCACTGTGATTCAAGGCTCTCCACCTCGGAGTTGGTGGCGGACAACCTGTCGGCATCCTCTGTCGGAGGAGCATCCGACGCAAGTCTCGTCTTTCGCTTTCAGCCTCCGGACCCGGCTTTGAAGCTTGTCCGTGAAGGTTTGATCGGCAACCTCTCCGGACTCGGTCCGCGAGCGCTTTTTCCTGAAAAGAGCATCAACGTTAATCGCCTTCCAGAATCAATCTGGGAGTATGGTGACATGCCATACCGTTGCGGCGGAGTTTCGATCCGGATCGCACTTCTTTTTTAGCTGCGGGCCAAGACTGCCCTTTGTTGGCCAGCCGCTGGCTCGACTTCTGCCTCGAAGGTACCCCGCGAAGCACCATTGGTATACGGTGATAAAAATAAGCATGGATGGGTCGTTATCGGGGTTTTGGGATATCGGTCTCATTTACCGTGAGGTGGAAGTATTCCGGTAATCGGCCGTAATGGCAACCAACGCATTGTCGATGCTAAGTTGGTGGAATACCCCGTCGATCAACTCCACCTTTATATCCGGATCCTCTTCGGAGGTCGGACCGAGGGACCGTTCCGGATCCTCGGGTTGTGGGGGCGGGCTGTGTATCTTCTCCACAGTCCGGCGCATTTCCTGCGCAAAAACCACGAAATGAGATATTTAACCATGGGAACATGGATCGGACAGGTCACAAAGATGTTTGCTTACCCAACTTCGAGGATTATTCGAAGAAAACTCCTTCGGTGGATTGACACGGAGGAAATCCTCCTCCTCCCCTTTATACATGGCAGACAAGATTTTCACCAGTTCGGTGACCGATCCTGGCCCTTTGCGGCCATGGCGGGTGGCATCGTCCTCCCCGTTGAAGTCCCACATGGGGTGGCCCCTGTATTGGAGTAGCTGCACTCCCCTCATAATGCAGATTGCCATGACTCTTGTCATGGTCAATCCGGCATGAGCCAGTAACCTTATTCGGCTCATCAAATAACGGACATCCCGGTCATCTTCTCTCCGGGGGCTCTGAGGGTGCCAGCTTAGGTGCTTCTTCAGAGGAGCATTGCTGAACTTCGGAAGGCCGATCCAAATAGGATCCGGCAGCGGGACGTCCTCCATGTAAAACCATTCCGAAGGCCAGTCTTCGGACGCCTTCTTTGGGGTTCTGGATAGG
Organism: Aegilops longissima; assembly: GCA_021605205.1. Classification (NCBI taxonomy): domain Eukaryota; kingdom Viridiplantae; phylum Streptophyta; class Magnoliopsida; order Poales; family Poaceae; genus Aegilops; species Aegilops longissima. Next base: position 292,175,155 of record CM038681.1, read on the forward strand.
TATCCGGTCCCGGCGATGCGCCATAGCTCGGCTCCGCCCACTTGATATATTGACCCCTCATGAGAACGGGGTACTAGGTAGAATATTCTCTTCCACAGCCCGAAATGAGCCTCGACGCCCAAGAATAGTTCGCAAAGGGCCACGAAGCCCGCGATGTGCAGGATGAAGGCGGGGAGTAAGGTGGTGCAATTGGAGGTGTAGAACTCCAAGAGCCCCGGAGAAACGGATGGATGGGAAATCTGAGTCCTCTTACTAGATAAGAGATGAAGCATACCCGCTCTCCTTTAGAGGGATCGGGGACGCTCTCCGCTTGCTCTCCGCTTGCTTTCCGCCCTTGTAGGTGGCAAGTCCGGCTCGAACCGGGACCATGAAGGCGGGGAAGAAATCCCTTGGCTTGAGTATGACTAGCTCGCTATCTGGGGTGAGCATCTCTCCCAATTTCTGGCTAAGGGCTGGGAGCGAGAGGAGGAGCGCGTCGACCGTCCATGATGGAATGGGCTTTGGTCGAGGCGCCCGATGAAAGCTCGCAAAGGGGATGGTGTGACTCAGATCTAGATCCTTGCCCTTTTATAGGCGGCTCATTTATGCTGCTAGGGGGTAATTGTAAAATACCTGACTTTTAGCATTCATTCAAACATGTGGAAGATGGCCATTATTGGGCGAGAAGCCGAGGAGCGCAGCATTTATCGAAGCGGACACTATTCGACAAGTATATGAAATTTGGAGAAGAACCCGCCTCGCAATGCCGAAGACAATCAACGCGCCGGACTCATCGTCATTGAAGCCTGGTTCGGGGGCTACTGAGGGAGTCCCGGACTAGGGGGTGTCCGGATAGCCGTAATATCATCACGGTCGGACTCCAAGACTATGAAGATACAAGATTGAAGACTTCGTCCCGTGTCTGGATGGGACTTTCCTTGGCATGGAATGCAAGCTTGGCGATACGGATATGTAGATCTCCTACCATTGTAACCGACTCTGTATAACCCTAACCTATCCGGTGTCTATATAAACCGGAGGGTTTTAGTCCGTAGGACGAACAACAATCATACCATAGGCTAGCTTCTAGGGTTTAGCCTCCTTGATCTCGTGGTAGATCTACTCTTGTACTACCCATATCATCAATATTAATCAAGCAGTTCCTGGGTAAAAACATCGTGTCCCTTGTCTCCTATTACCATCCGCCTAGACGCACAGTTCGGGACCCCCTACCCGAGATCCGCCGGTTTTGACACCGACACCCACCAAAACCACCTTTAAAGGTGTGATTCCTGGAGTAGAGGCCCGTTGCACGGGCTCTATAACATTGGAAGTGGTCTTCGGATCTCCGGATAACTTCCGAAGCGAAGAGTTAATCTTCGATATCGTCCCTTTTCGCAGTGGTTACCACGCACTGCTCGGACGAACTGCATTCGCTAGGTTCAATGCGGTACCACACTACGCATACCTCAAGCTCAAGATGCTAGGACCACGCGGGGTCATAAAAGTCAACGGAAACATGGACCGCTCTCTCCGAATAGAAGAGCATACTGGAGCCCTTGCGGCGGAAGTACAATGCGGCCTCCTCCGACAAACCAATCCAGCGACAACAACTTCGAGCATCGTCAAGCGAGTCCGGAGCACCCCGCAACAGGATCATCAGGCATGCCAAGAGCGCGACTAGCAGTCCGGCCTCCGCTCAAGCCCCATCAAAGCAGCATTCGTGCCACGCGTACACAATTACGCACTCAAAATACCATGGGCGTGGCGGAGGCGCAATAATGACTCTCGATCAAAGGCGGTATAACCGCTACATACCTTCATAACCCATCCTTCTTATTTTTCAGGACATTGCTTTAGAGCAGCCTCTTTAGAAGAGCCGGATTGTCGGACTTACATAGGAGAGAAAACCAAGGAGGCAACAGGCTTTGCGCACAAAAGGAAATACCCAGGTGGAATCTGTTCACGATCGTTATACCTGTTTTACATACCTACATGCAGCCTGCCCTTGGATAGGACATGTTAAATAGTCCTATTTACTTCTGCTTAATGCTACCGTTGTAAAGATACGCTTAAACGTATTATTCATCAATGGGAAACAATATATAGAGTCGGCTTATTATTCCAATTTGCGCATATTTCTTGCAAATGTTTATTTAATATTGCATCCGTACACCTTGGTACAGTTAGTTTGCCAGGGGCTTCTTATGACACCTCATAATACGGCATAACAAGTCCTAACACTTTCAACAGTGTGGCACCCCGAACTTATAGCACTATATGCATCAGCTCTGAATCACGTCTTGGGTCAATAGTTGGGTTTGCCCGGCTCCCTTGTTTTGGTACCTTACGTTCCGTTATATCGGCTAAGGTAGCGCAGGGAGAACTACTGCGATTGTGTCCCGGTTCATTCGGACGAGCACCTCAGTAGAGAAAGCCGAAAACTGATCGGCATGATGCGGCGAGAGATGGTCGCTATTCGAGAGGTCTTAAAATCCTTAAAGACTTTTTGTGCTTTAGGCGATGAATCGGCCTCGTCCGATTTAGGCGTATATAGCGCCCCAATTCGGCCCTCCGAATTCTAGGGGCTTCGCCGAAATTTAAAATTGTAGACTTCTATGAATAAGTGAAAGTTATAAAGCTGCATAGTCCGATTGCCTTGTTCGCTGTGCCGGATACCTCCTTAAGGGACCAAAAATTTGGATAAAGAGTATCCGGTTTTCCAGAACACCCGGTACTAGTTACGTGAGGGTAGAAGCATTTAACCGCCTACTTTCGAATTCTATAAACAGCCGCGCAGAAGGTAATATTTTAAATCAAACAGTGCTACATAGCACAAGTAACTTCGCCTTTATATTACAACAGTGATAGAGGTACATTTATTCAAAGGTCTTCTCCTTGGTACATTCATCGGCCACGAGACGAGCGCCCTTCATAACACCATCATAATACTTCTCGGTATAGCGATGCGCCTTGCCCTCTGGCGGCCTGTCCTTCACCAGCTTCTCCGCATCCAGCTTGCCCCAATGCACCTTCGCACGAGCAAAGGCCCGCGGGCACCCTCAATGCAAACGGATCGCTTGATAACCTCAAGCCGCGGAAAGGCATTCACCATCCACTTGATCAGGCCGAAGTAGCTAGTGGGCAGGGGCTCACCAGGCCACATCCGGACTATGAAATCTTTCGTAGCCACTTCGGCCGCCTCAGGAGTTCGACCAACTGCTTCAGCTTGGTCACTTAGAGGCATTGGTGTTCGCCCCAGACATCTTGGGACCGAACAGCTTCCCGAGGAGCCCCCGCCGGCACGGTAGAACTCCGCGGCGTCTGAGATGCTGCATGGCAGATCTGCGAATGCCCCTGGAGAGCTCCGAATTCGGGTAAGTAAAAGAAATGACTCCTCCACATGTTTGCTTTGCATAAAGAATGTCTTACCCGCCGCTATCTTCTTGGCTGCCTGGATTTCCTGATGTGCCTTGTCGGCTTCGGCCTTGGCGTCTTTCACACTTGCAAGGACCTTCGCAAGCTCGGCCTCTTTCATCTTAAGCTCATGCTCCACGGACTCGAACTTCTTGCCGAGCTCATGGAGATCTTGCTGTACCTCGCCCACTCTAGCATCTTGCTTTTCACGCTCCTTGCATTCCAAGGCCACCTTGTTTTCGGCCTCGGACATCGCTTTCTTCAGAGACACCACTTCGGTGGTGGCCCCTGTTACACAGTCACGACGCTTCGTCGTTAGAATAACCAATTTTATCTATCCTTCATTACATGAGAGCGGGGAATCACTCACCTTTGTTCTCTTCGAGCTGCCTCTTCGTGAGGTCGAGCTCCCCCTGCGCCTGCTCTAGGTCCCGCTTTAGTCCGGCGACCTCGGCTGTGCGGACAGCAGCGGCAAGTAGCACAACCTGCTTATTGAAAATACATACTTACTATTAGACTCCTGCGGATTATAATTGACCCTCTGTTCGGCTTTTCCTTCCGAACACCGAACAGAGTATCAGGGGCTACTACCTATCGGGTGGTAATTTTACATATTCCCTACTTACCTGGAAGCCCGTCAGGAGGCTTGTGCAGGCTTCGGTTAGTCCGCTCCAGGCGGACAGAACCTTTTGAATCACCACACTCATAAGAATACGGTGCTCGTCATCCATGGAAGCACCTCGAAGCGCTTCCACCAGACTATCCGACGCCTCTGGCATGACGGAAGTCCTCGGCACAGACGGCTCGCCCTCCCTAATGAGGGGCTGCCCGCCTGAGTCCGGAACCGTTGGAGGTTCCTGAACAGTGTTCGGCTGAGAGCCTGGCCTACTGCAGCTCCCATCGACACGATCTGCGGGAATCTTGAACCCCGCGTGTCCGACATCTGGAATTCCGCCTTGGGGCGTCTCCAGAGTCACCTCCCCCCGCTCTGGGAGCCTTGGGTACAACACCTCCGTGTCATCCGCGGGCTGAGGAGTAGTGGCTGTCGGGAGCGAGTTCATCGCTGAATCGTTCAGGGACCCATCCGACGATGATACCTCGGGATGAGCCCTGGCCGGACTGCATATATGTTCGGCGTTATAAAAAGATTATGAAGTAAAATTACGATGGAGTGCGGATACTTACGATCGCGCTAGTGGCTTCCCCCTGGGCAGCCACCCCTCCTGTCTATGGGCGGCCGTGGCGGAGTAGTCCGGAAGGGACACCTTTCCCTTCTTGGACGTCCCAGCCCCCTCCTCCGGGGCGGCTTTCCTCTTCTTCTCCTCCCCAGTGTGGGGAAGTAGAACTTCTTCATTTTCCCCCCGCCTCCGCGGAGGAATCTGTCTCATCGTCTTCGGACGACGTGGGTATGACGGCCTTGCGCCGGGGCCTTTCCCGGCCCCATGGTCTGCCTTCTAAGGCCCCCCATCCTCTACGGATGGGGCGGCCCCTTCTTCTTCTTTCTCCCCTTCGGGGGAGGAGTTTGCCTCATCGTCTTCGGACGAGGCTTCCGGTACAACCTTACGCCCGAGACCCTTCCTGGTCCCCGGGGCCTTCTTTTCGGCCTTCTTCTCCGGTGCCTTGTAGGGCGCGGGACCAAAGATCTCCGTCGAGAGCATCACCGGCCTTCGGCAGCGGGCGGACAGTCAATCCGCTCCGCTGTCTTCACATAATCCTGATTAAATATGCACAATTACTTAAGATTTCCCCACTAATATACTAGGAAGAGCTGAATCCGGTGGTAGTCAGAAAACTCACTGGACTAGGAGGCCGCGCGGCGTGAAGTCTGCGGTCCTCGGATGTGGGAGGAGGTACTTCGGAGGCCTTGAATAACTCCTTCCATGCGCCTTTGTGCGTCATGTCGTAGAGCTTCCGAAGCGTCTGGTGTTCGGCCAGGACGAACTCCCACATATTGAATGCCCGTCTTTGGTACGGAAGAATCCGGCGAACGAGCATGACCTGGATCACGTTGACAAGCTTGATGTTCTTGTCCTTCATGCTCTGAACGCAGTTTTGGAGTCCGGTCAGCTCTGTAGGTTCGCCCCGGGCCAGGCCCTTCTTTTCCCAGGAGGTGAGCCGCATGGGGGTTCCGGATCGGAACTCGGGGGCCGCCGCCCAGTTGGCACCGCGCGGCTCGGTGATGTAGAACCACCCCAATTGCCACCCTTTCACGGTCTCCGCAAAGGAGTCATCAAGCCAAGTGACGTTAGGCATCTTGCCCACCATGGCCCCTCTGCACTCCGCTTGCTGGCCGGTCACGATCTTCAGCTTCACGCAAAAGATTTGCAGCCACAAGCCAAAGTGAGGCTTGATGCGGAGGAAGGCCTCACATACGACGATGAACACCGAGATGTTGAGGACGAAATTTGGGGCTAGATCATGGAAATCTAGCCTGTAGTAGAACATGAGCCCGCGGACGAAGGGATGAAGTGGAAATCCTAGTCCACGGACGAAGTGGGCGACAAACACGACCCTCTCGTGGGGTAGCGGAGTTGGAATGACCTGCCCGTCGTCCGGTAGCCGGTGCGCTATGTCTGCGGCCAAGTATCCGGCCACCCAAAGATTCGCGATATGCTTCTCCTTCACAGTGGAAGCCACCCACTTGCCTCCTGCTCCGGACATGTTTAGCTGTGCGGAGAAAATTTGGGCTAGGGCGTTGGAGCTCGAGGGGTCAGGGGTGAGCAAGGGAGGAAGAAGGCGTGGGTAAAAATGGGGAACTCTTATCCATTTATAGAGGCGACGAAAGCGGTGCGCCTCCCCACTTACTCGTTGAGGATCGCTTGCTTCCCAAGCACCACGATTGATGGCACGGTGGGATTACCCATACCCGTATTGATGAGAATCCCGTGATAAGGGGACACGATCTCTGCTTTGACAAGACGTGTCAAGGAAACCGCCTCACAATATGCGCTGTGGCCGGTTGTGGGAAACGGTTCGAATAATGACCCGACCGTAATGACATGTCACGTTGTCTAAAAAGTTGTCAGTAGATTGCATTTGTGAAATATCTTTCTCTCTACGGTGGTATGTGAAGATCATTTTGCAGATCCGGGCGCGATTTAAATGTTCGATAATTATTATGGAGTATTCGAAGAAGGAACCCGCCTTGCAATGCCAAAGACAAGACTATGCGCCAGACTCATCGTCATTGAAGCCTGGTTCAGGGGCTACTGAGGGAGTCCTGAATTAGGGGGTATCCGGACAGCCGGACTGTATACATCGTCCGGACTATTGAAGCGTGAAGATACAATACTCAAGACTCCGTCCCGTGTCCGGATGGGACTCTCCTTGGCGTGGAAGGCAAGCTTGGCGATCCGGATATTATATTTCCTTCCTCGTAACTGACCCCATGTAAACCCTAGCCCTCTCCGGTGTCTATATAAACCGGAGAGGTTGGTCCTTAGAAGGCCGATCACAATTACAATCATACCATCATAGGCTAGCTTTTAGGGTTTAGCCTCTATGATCTCGTGGTAGATCTACTCTTGTACTACTCATATCGTCAATATTAATCAAGCAGGAAGTAGGGTTTTACCTCAACCGAGAGGGCCCGAACCTGGGTAAACATTGTGTCCCTTGCTTCCTGTTACCATCAGCCTAGATGCACAGTTCGGGACCCCCTACCCGAGATCCGCCGGTTTTGACACCAACACCCACCACACGCTCCACCGCCAGTGCCCGTCGGTAGCTGTTGCCGGCCGCCGTTGCCGCCACACCACCGTCGAAAGCCAGGGCCATCGCCCGCTCCGCCGCCGTTGCCCGAAGGCGGGAGGTGGCCGTCGTGGCTGCCACCCCACTGCCGGCCACTGTGGCCATCACCAGCTCCACCACCATGGCCCGAAGGTGGGAGGTGGTGGTCGTGGCCGCCACCTCGTCGTCGGCCGCCGTGGCCGCCAGCCCACCATTGACCGTCAGGGTCATCACCCGCTCCGCCACCGCCGCCCGAAGGCGGGAGGCGGAGGTGGATGCCCTCACGTGCGTCAGCGACCTTGCGTGCTACACCGAGTTCCTGCAGGAGGAGGAGGAGCACCTTGTAGAGCATGCAAAGAGCTTTACCTCCGCCGTGGCCGCGGCACACGCCGCCTCAGAGGCGAGGAATCAGAAGATCTACGAGGAGAACCACCGATTCAAGAGGGGTCGCCTGGAGTGGCAGAGGGCGTTCGAGGTGAGCGTCGCTGAAGCTGCAATAGCTGCAGGCGCCGTATTGCAGTTGCCTAGCTCGTCGGTAGGCTCCTCCTCCTCTGCCTCTTACTGAGTGTGCTCGGCAGAGGAGAGGCAGCCGGAAGTAGTACAAAGCCCCTCCGCAGTATTTAGGGGCTATTTTGTTCAGTTCATCTGACTATAGATGTGGTGGAACCATACAACGTACTTAAAATTAGCTAGTATATATAGTTGAACTAGCTATTTCAGTACGTGGTTGGCAACAATTAGGGAAAAGTTTGGTCGGTTCAGCTGTCGAGTTGAACTACTTGTATAAATTAAGAACGACTGCCTAATCTATGAATGGAATCTATGCTTAATTACTGAATTTTAGTTGCAAAAATTAGATAATGCTAGTGATTTTTAGCTTCATATTTTGACAAATCACAGTGTTACAAGGATTGACAAATCTTACCAAATTGATTGTACATGGTTGCACACGGGTCATCCAAAACAACCATTTGCGTTGAAGGGATGCACAAATCCTGCGCTACTCTCACTTTGCATACGGGTGTTGTATCTAAAACGTTTGCGACAAGAGCTGCAGAAATCCTGCTCGGCACATTTTCTCTTGGCTTCCTGGGGAAGCTGTTGGTTTGCATACGGGTGTTCTAACTAAAACGTTTGTGATGAGTGTTTTATATTTAAAAAGCGAATTAAACTGCGGCTCGGGCGCCATTAATGGAGAGGATGCGAGCAAGGCGGGCGACCATGGAAGTCAAAGGGCTCGCTTCCCAGTGAGCCTGCACAGCGTACAGCTCGCATGCATCCCGGTGAGCCTGCGCATTCGAGGACAGCTTGCACACCTCTGGGTCAGCCTGCACACCGTACGGCGCTCGCACGCCTCCCATTCAGTCAAGGTCAAGGAGCTGTCCGCACGACACCTCCTACAGCCATTAAAACCAACACACGTGGCATCACGTGAATGGTTAACAGAACACACATGGTTTGAATTATACAAACGTTTGAGATATTAAAGTGGCAGCTATTTTTTCAAAATGCCTTTGTTGGTTGTCATTATTTGAGTGCGCCTTCTCTCAAAATGGACACGAAAAATACCACAGCATGTCGGGTCCCATTCCATGATAGAATGCCAGGTTTCATGAATTTCAGACGACTTTTGGATTTACTAGAATTTAAAAACCAGGCATCTCAATGTTTTGCTGGCAATCAACGGTGCCCTATTGCTTGAAATTCATTCGCATTTCTTGCATGGGACCTAAGCATGTACCTAAGGACACATATTTGTTTTTTCAACCACTTTATATGCACTGGAGCATGTGCATGTAGTTCAAATTTGAATTATGCACATAAATGCATTGAAAACTCTGTTAATGCATAAAAAAGCCCAAACGAACCCCAAAAAATCTCAAAAATTCACACAACACTCTTGTTGTTCTATGTTGACACGAGAAAAAATTTGAATGCAATAAGAGGCAATGGATATCGTTTCGTCCCCAAAGGTGGGACGTTCCCTACCGAAATCTATCTTGCTTGTTATGAGAAGCTCCGGTTTGTGAGAAGCATATACCCAAACCTACCCCAAATGGGACAAAAAATTTACCACGACATATTGATGCCGCTCCATGATAGCATGCCAAGTTTCATGAATTTCAGACGAGTTTTGGATTTACTAGACTATAAAAACCAGGCATCTCAATGTTTTGCCGGCAATCCACGGTGCCCTGGTGTTTGAAAATCATTCCCATTTCTTGCATGGGACCTAAGCATGCACCCAAGGACATAGATTCGATTTTTCAACCAATTTATATGCATTGGAGCATGTGCTTGTAGTTCAAATTTGAATTGTGCACATAAATGCATTGAAAACTTAGTGAATGTATGAAAATGTCCAAACGAACCCCGAAAAATCACAAAAATTCACACAACACTCCTCTTGTTCTATGTTGACACGAGAAAAAAAATTGAAAGTAATAATAGGAAATGGATATCGTTTTGTCCCTGATACGTCTCCAACGTATCTATAACTTTTAATTGTTCCATGCTATTAAATTATCTGTTTTGGATGTTTAATGGGCTTTAATATACCTTTTAATATTATTTTTGGTACTAACCTATTAACCGAAGGCCCAGTGCAAATTTCTGTTTTTTTTTTGCGTATTTCAGTGTTTTCAGAAAAGGAATATCAAACGGAATCCAAACGGAATGAAACCTTCGCGAGGATCATTTTTGGAACAAACATAATCCAGGAGACTTGGAGTGTACGTCAAGGAAGCAGCGAGGAAGCCACGAGGCAGGGGGTGCGCCCCCACCCTCGTGGGCCCCTCGTAGCTCCACCGACCTACTTCTTTCGCCTATATATACTCTTATACCCTGAAAACATCCAGGAGAGCCACGAAACACTTTTTCCACCACCGCGACCTTCTGTACCCGTGAGATCCCGTCTTGGGGCCTTTTCTGGCGCTCCGTCGGAGGGGGGATCGATCACAGAGGGCCTCTACATCAACACCATGGCCTCTCCGATGATGTGTGAGTAGTTTACCACAGACCTTCGGGTCCATAGTTATTAGCTAGATGGCTTCTTCTCTCTCTTCGGATCTCAATACAAAGTTCTCCTCGATTGTCTTGGAGATCTATTCGATGTAATACTTTTGCGGTGTGTTTGTCGAGATCCGGTGAATTGTGGGTTTATGATCAAGATTATCTATGAACAATATTTGATTCTTCTCTGAATTCTTATATGCATGATTTGATATCTTTGCAAGTCTCTTCGAATTATCAGTTTGGTTTGGCCTACTAGATTGATCTTTCTTGCAATGGGAGAAGTGCTTAGCTTTGAGTTCAATCTTATGGGTCCTTTCCCGGTGACAGAGGGCAGCAAGGCACGTATTGTATTGTTGCCATCGAGGATAAAAAGATGGGGTTTATACCATATTGCTTGAGTTTATCCCTCTACATCATGTCATCTTGTCTAATGCGTTACTCTGTTCTTATGAACTTAATACTCTAGATGCATGTTGGATAGCCGTCGATGTGTGGAGTAATAGTAGTAGATGCAGAATCGTTTCGGTCTACTTGTCACGGACGTGATGCCTATATTCATGATCATGCCTAGATATTCTCATAACTATGCGCTTTTCTATCAATTGCTCAACAGTAGTTTGTTCACCCACCATAAAATATGCTATCTTGAGAGAAGCCACTAGTGAAACCTATGGCCCCTGGGTCTATTGTCCATCATATAAGTTTCCGATCTACAATTCTCGTTTACTATTTATTTATTTTGCAATCTTTACTTTTCAATCTATACAACAAAAATACCAAAAATATTTATCTTATTATCTTTATCAGATCTCACTTTTCCAAGTGGCCGTGAAGGGATTGACAACCCCTTTATCGCGTTGGTTGCAAGGTTCTTAATTGTTTGTGAGGTATTAGGGATTTGCGTGTAGTCTCCTACTGGATTGATACCTTGGTTCTCAAAAACCGAGGGAAATACTTATGCTACTTTGCTGCGTCACCCTTTCCTCTTCAAGGGAAAACCAACGCATGCTCAAGAGATAGCAAGAAGGATTTCTAGCGCCATTGCCGGGGAGATCTACGCACAAGTCAAGACATACCAAGTACCCATCACAAACTCTTATCCCTCGCATTACATTATTTGCCATTTGCCTCTCGTTAACCTCTCCCCCACTTCACCTTTGCCATTTATTCTCCCTTTTTCGTTCGCTTCTTTCCGCTTGATTCTTGTGTGTCCATGTGTTAGATCGTTTGTTTCGCCATTATGGCTAGTCCTTCTATCATTGTTAGTACTCCCGATCATGAAGTTCTTAATTTTAAACAAAGGGAGGGAGAAAATCTAAAAGATGCATGGCATAGAATTTGCAATGCTCAGAATAGATCTACTAGGAAGCAATCTACTTCCGTTCTTCTTTGCAATTTTTATGTAGGCATCACTCCTTCGAACAGATATATTCTTGATACCATTACTGGGGGGAATTTCTTGGGTAGCCATACTTTTGATTCTTATAATGCTATGTTAGATTTGTTTGGCCCACCACCTCTTTTGGTTAATGGAACTATTTTAACTTTGGAACACGTGATGCAAAGACTTGAAATTATTGAAAATAAAGTTGCCACTATAGAGTTGATTGAGAATTTGGATAAAAAGATCCACAACCAAATTACCCAATATGGATCTAAGGAAGGAGTTACTCTAAATTTTTTTAAAGAAAAAAGAACCCATAGTTAATGAAAAATAGATAAAGATTCCACTAGAATTGATAAGCTTGAGGATATTATTACCAACTTAGGGTCTGCCTTTTATGCCGTGAGAAATACTTCAAATCCTCCTACCACCAAAGTTGCCAAATTTATGTATGTTCCTAAAAATAAGGGTGAATCTTCTAGTAAGGAAACTGCGGATCTCAAATCAATAAGTGTTCACCCAAACTTTTTCGCTATCATTAAGGAACCTTTTGCTACAAATGAATTTCTTTATTTCTTGCCTAGGAGTTAGATCATTAATAAAAAGAAGGAAACTCCTAAGGGTTATAAGTGTTCAATTGAAGAATTGCCAACCAAAGATGACAATACCTAGATCTATTCTTGTTTTTATGCCTAGCTAGGGGCGTTAAACGATAGCGTTTGTTGGGAGGCAACCCAATTTTATTTTTGTTCCTTCCTTTTTGTTCCTATTTAGTAATAAATAATTCATCTAGCCTCTGGTTATATGTGTTTTTATGTTTTAATTAGTGTTTGTGCAAAGTAGAACCAATAGGATCTTCTTGGGTGATAGTTGTTTGATCTTGCTGAAAAAGACAGAAACTTAGCGCTCACGAATATAGTTGTTAACATTCACCAGAACGTTATAAAATACCAATTATTTTTGTAGTGGATCTATATACAAATTATCCAGGTTATCCTAGTTTTTCAGAATTTTTGGAGTTCCAGAAGTATTCGAACAAATCAGATTGCTACAGACTGTTCTGTTTTTGATAGATTCTGTTTTTCTTGTGTTGTTTGCTTATTTTGATAAATCTATGGCTAGTATCAGAGGGTATGAACCATAGAGAAGTTGGAATACAGTACGTTTAACACATATATAAATAAAGAATGAGTTCGTTACAGTACCTTAAAGTGGTGGTTTGTTTTATTTCGCTAACGGAGCTCATGTGAATTTCTGTTGAGTTTTGTGTTGTGAAGTTTTCAAGTTTTTGGGTAAAGATTTGATGGATTTTGGAACAAGGAGTGGCAAGAGCCTAAGCTTGGGGATGCCCAAGGCACCCCAAGGTAGAATTCAAGGACAACCAAAAGCCTAAGCTTGGGGATGCCCCGGAAGGCATCCCCTCTTTCGTTTTCATCTATTGGTAACTTTACTTGATGCTATATTTTTATTCACCACATGATATGTGTTTTGCTTGGAGCGTCTTGTATTATTTGAGTCTTTGATTTTTAGTTTACCACAATCATCCTTGCCATACACACCTTTTGGGAGAGACACACATGAATCGGAATTTATTAGAATACTCCATGTGCTTCACTTATATCTTTTGAGCTAGATAATTTTGCTCTAGTACTTCACTTATACCTTTTTAGAGCACGGTGGTTGTTTTATTTTGTAGAAATTATCGATATCTCATGCTTCACTTATATTATTTTGAGAGTATTTTAGAACAACATGGTAATTTGCTTTGGCTATAAAATTAGTCCTACTATGATAGGCATCCAAGATGGGTTTAATAAAAAAAATTCATATAGAGTGCATCAAATACTATGGTAAATTTGATACTTGATAATGGTTTTGAGATATAAAGGTGGTAATGTTAGAGTCATGCTAGTTGGGTAATTGTCAAATTGAGAAATACTTGTGTTAAAGTTAGCAAGTCCCGTAGCATGCACGTATGGTAAACGTTGTGTGACAAATTTGAAGCATGTGGTGCTCTTTGATTGCTTTCCTTACAAGTGGCGGTCGGGGACGAGCGATGGTCTTTTCCTACCAATCAATCCCTCTAGGGGCATGCATAGTAGTACTTTGCTTCTAGGGCTAATAAACTTTTGCAATAAGTATATGAGTTCTTTATGACTAATGTGAGTCCATGGATTATACACACTCTTACCTTTTCGCAATTTGCTAGCCTCTACGGTACAGTGCATTGCCCTTTCTCACCTTGAGAGTTGGTGCAAACTTCGCCGATGCATCCAAAACCCGTGATATGATACGCTCTCTCACACATAAGCCTCCTTATATCTTCCTCAAAATAGCCACCATACCTACCTATTATGGCATTTCCATAGCCATTCCGAGATATATTGCCATGCAACTTTGTAGGACCTTGAAGTATGTCTAGAGGGGGGGTGATTAGACTACTTGAGCAATTAAAAGCTATACCTTTTCCCAATTTTAGACTTTGGCAGATTTTAGCTATCTTTGAACAATTCAAGCAATCATCACGCAATTCAAGCAAGCATGCAAAGAGTATATAGGCAGCGGAAAATAAAGCATGCAACTTGCAAGAATGTAAAGGGAAGGGTTTGGACGATTCAAACGCAATTGGAGACACGGATGTTTTTGTCGTGGTTCCGATAGGTGGTGCTATCGTACATCCACGTTGATGGAGACTTCAACCCATGTAGGGTAATGGTTGCGCGAGTCCACGGAGAGCTCCACCCACGAAGGGTCCACGAAGAAGCAACCTTGTCTATCCCACCATGGCCGTCGCCCACGAAGGACTTGCCTCACTAGCGGTAGATCTTCACAAAGTAGGCGATCTCCTTGCCCTTACAAACTCCTTGGTTCAACTCCACAATCTTGTCGGAGGCTCCCAAGGGACACCTAGCCAATCTAGGAGACACCACTCTCCAAGAAGTAACAAATGGTGTGTTGATGATGAACTCCTTGCTCTTGTGCTTCAAATGATAGTCTCCCCAACACTCAACTCTCTCTCATAGGATTTGGATATGGTGGAAAGAAGATTTGAGTGGAAAGCAACTTGGGGAAGGCTAGAGATCAAGATTCATATGGTTGGAATGGAATATATTGGCCTCAACACATGAGTAGGTGGTTCTCTCGAGGCTGGTAAGTTGGAAGTGTAGGTTTGTTACGATGGCTCTCTCCACGAATGAAGAGGAGGTGGAGGGGTATATATAGCCTCCACACAAAATCTAACCGTTACACACAATTTACCAAACTCGGTGGGACCGAATCATCAAACTCGGTCAGACCGATTTAGTAAACCTAGTGACCGTTAGGGTTTTCGGTGGGACTGACATGCAACTTGGTAGGACCGATATGGTTAGGGTTAGGGCATAACGTAATCTCGGTGATACCGATTACACAAACTCGGTGGGACCGATTTTGGTAATTAGCTAACCAAAGAGTTGGTTAGGTAAACTCGGTGGGACCGATTTGCTCTTTCGGTGAGAGCGAAAAGTTACAAAAGGGAAACAGAGAGTTTACATTGTAATCTCGGTGGGACCGATTCGCTCTTTCGATGAGACCGAAAAGTTACAAAAGGAAAACAGAGAGATTACAATCCCATCTCGGTGAGACCGAGATCCCTATCAGTGAGACCGATTTGTCTAGGGTTTGTGGCAGTGGTTATGACATCTAAACTCGGTGGTGCCGGATAGAAAGAATCGGTAGGGCCGAGTTTGACTTAGGGTTTAGGTCATATGTGGATGTGAGAAAGTAGTGGAGGGTTTTGGAGCATATCACTAAGCACATGAAGCAAAAGGCTCATTAAGCAACACCTCATCCATCCTTGATAGTATTGGCTTTTCCTATAGACTCAATGTGATCTTGGATCACTAAAATGTAAAATGTAGAGCCTTGAGCTTTTGAGCTTGAGCCAATCCTTTGTCCTTGATATTTTGAGGGATCCACTTTCATCATCCATGCCATGCCATTCATTGAGCTTTCCTGAAATATTTGTCTTGGAATAGCATTAGCTCAATGAGCTATATGTTGTTATGAATTACCAAAACCACCTAGGGATAGTTGCACTTTCAATCTCCCCCTTTTTGGTAATTGATGACAACATATAGATCAAAGCTTCGACAAATGATAGTAAAATTTGAAAAACATCGTCGCTTTGAGAAGTATGTGATAAGCAAGAGCTCCCCCTAGATTTGTGCATAGTAATATTTGCTTTGGACTGCAAATGCACAAGGAATTAGGCTCATGGGTTACTCTTCCATGTCACATACATCTTGGTGGAGCGCTCAAAATAACAAATATTGAATACATGCACACATCACCAAGCAAAGTGAATGATCATATAAGGATAAATAAGATAATATCATAACGAGCATAAGTGTAGCTTATGATCAAAGACATGATCATCAATGTCTCACAGGTAATCGCATAGTATCTCAACCAATCAAAAGCAAATAAAGTTCAACCAAAAAGACAAGAGAGAACAAAAGCAAATCTCTCTCTCTCTCGAAGCCTATGATCTATACATTTTTCTCCCCCTTTGGCAACAAGTTGCCAAAAAGTTCCTAGAAAATGCATAGGACTATATCGTCTCTCAGGCTTGGTCTTCTGGTGGTGGTGGTGTCCGGAGAACTCCAAGAACGAAGGCTTCAGTCGATGTAGAAGGAGCTGAAGGAGTTGGTCTTTGGAGCTGGTGGTCTTTGGAGCTGTAGCTGGAGCTGATGAAGTGACTCTGGTGTCTTGAACTGGCTCTGCAACTGATATCTGAGCTCGTGGCACTCTGGCAAATGCATCAGTCGTTGTCCCGCCCTTCCTCTCCTGCATGTCATCCTGTAGCTGCTCCACAGCTGACTGAATCTCAGTTACTTTGACATCAAGATCATAGAAGTTTTGTTCCATGATTCTCTCCAGGCTCTCCTGGTTTTGAGTTAGGGTGGCCAACCCCTTCTCAATCCGCAGAGTTGATGCTATCAAGTAACCAAGCTGCTCTTGCTTGTTCTTCAGAAAGTATTCAGATGCCTCTGCTTGAGTTGGCATCTTGGCAGCCTTCTCTTTCCTTGCTTTCTCCTTCTTCTCTTGCGCTTGCACTGATGTTGGTTCATTCTCAGTCATGACAACTTGATTGTCCTCAAAATCAGGAT
Organism: Aegilops longissima; assembly: GCA_021605205.1. Classification (NCBI taxonomy): domain Eukaryota; kingdom Viridiplantae; phylum Streptophyta; class Magnoliopsida; order Poales; family Poaceae; genus Aegilops; species Aegilops longissima. The sequence continues at coordinate 292,191,829 of CM038681.1, forward strand.
AGAGAACCATGTGTTCCTTATCCAACAGATACTTTCCTGTGCCCATCTTTGAGTTTATCAACTCCTGAATCTGTGGGGCATATCCATAGCTCCTCTTCTGGTCTGCTGCAGTCCTCTTGATCGTTTCAACTATGAGGCTCATGACTTGAATTTTTTAGGCACATCAAAAACGTGAAGCAAATTGATTGCATGCCCTCTAATCATGTTGTGGTCACTTGATTTGGGCAAAAGAGTGTGCCTCAGGATCCAGTTGATTGTAGGCAGCCCTGACAGAAGATAATGAACTGATCCAAACTTGAAGGACTCAAGTGCATCATCTGGGATTTCCTTGTACATGTGTGACATTGAGTTGTGACCCATCTTCTTCTTGGCATAAATGTCCAAGTCATATTCATCTTCCTTTGGGGCATTGGTCAGACTTGCCCATTCTTCTATGGTTGACTGATATCGTGTTCCTTCAGACATCCACACTATCCTGCCATCTGGATAAAAAATGTGTTGTGGAGTAGAATTGCATTATGAGCTCGTCGTTCCAATTTGTGAGCTTCTGCCCAACAAAATCTGCAACTCCACAAGCACTGAGGCTGTGATATACTCTAGGGTAGTGTTCTTCATTCTCCTGAATATAGGTCCAGTCGACCCACCTCATATCACAAACTATGGGCTTCTTATCCAACAAGATAGTCTCATAGAAGTCCTGCTGTTCCTTGGTGTGGAACCCGTAATCCACAGCAGTCCTTCTCCTGGTGGCATATGGATCTGACTCTCTCCATAGCCTCAACCCTTGATCTCTCATGATCTTCATGTTTTCAGCCACAGGATGAGCATCATTGTGGTCTGGGATCTTGGGTTTGAGCTTCCTTAGGACCTGCCCTTCTTCATCTTCCTCAGCATCAACCTCAGGCATTGGAGCGTTGTTCTTCTCAGTTGCTGGTATACTTCTGGTATTTCTCTTTGGTGCACTCTTGGGCTTGGGGACATCTTTGGGATTTGAAGTTGCAGCCCCTGACTTTATGTATCACCCATCAGCTTTTGTGCCTTGGGTGTAGGCTCAGCAACCTCTTCTTCTTCCTCTTCTTCCATCATAGATGGTTTCCCAATCACTCTGGCCATGGTCTTCTTGACCCTTTCCTTCCTTTTCTTTCCTTCTGCAGCAGCAGGTTCTTTGGGTTGGGTTTCCAAAGAAGCTTGAGTGGAGACTCTGGCTTTGGACATAGGTTGTCTACCTGCTGGCCTTTTGATCTTCATTCCAGGCTTAACTGTTGTTGAGCTGTACTTTCTCTTGAGCACTTTCTTCTTGGAACTGGCCTCATCCTCAACTGCCACATAATCTTCATCCTCAGAATCTGAGGTCTTCTCCTTCCTTGTCCTTGTGGCAGCCTTGGGCAAATTGCTGGGAGTGCTTCTGCTCCCCTCATCTGAGCTGCTAGAGGGACTAGTGCCCTCACTCATTTTAATCTGCTCCTCTGACCTGTTCTGGCTGTCACTTTGGTCTGACATGCTGCACTGACTGACTACTGACCCTGTGAATAGTTATAGATGAGGTAGAGTGGATGAGCATCACAAAATGCAGAGATTTTCGCAAAAGAATGATTAAAAAAAACTTAGTTTTAGTTTCCACAGAAAGCATTTCGGATCTACCTATTTTCAAACTCGGTGATACCGAAGCAGTTTTGGAACCTAAACTAGTGAACTCGGTCGACCGAGTCACAGTTCGGTGGCACCGAGACTGCTAGGGTTTCACAAAGTTCTATAATCGGTCACACCGATTTGTAATTCTCGGTCAGACCGAGACTTACTAGTGCAATGGCATTAGCCAAATCGGTGGGACCGAGTTTTTCAACTCGGTGGGTCCGAGATGGTTTCGGCGGAAACCTAACCCTAAATTTTCAAATCATACCTATTCTAAGGATTGTTTTGACTGGATAGAAGTGTTTCAATCGTGGCAAGATGCATTACGAATACAATGTGCTGAGAATCGGACGATGATAGCACAGTGATCGAGTTCATACCCTAGTATGGCGGTGAACTCGCTACGGCGACAACGGCGGAGGAGAATTCCGTTGACGGCGGTGGATACCAGCGGCTGGAGGCGGCTGGCGACGAAGTCGACGATCCGTAGACCAAGTAGGCATAGCGAGCTATGCACGGGCGAGGAGTTTCAGAGAAAAATTTCCAAAATTTTCCCGTGTGATATATATAGCCCGAACTGTCGGTGTGACCGAGTTGAACAACTCGGTGGCACCGAGATGCATAACTGTTAACAGTTATGCAACTCGGTGTGACCGAAAAGTTAAAATCGGTTGCACCGAGATTGAAAACATAGATCGACTTAGTAATCTCGGTATGACCGAAATGGAGGAATCGGTCAGACCGAAAATCACAAAGAAGTTTTGGAAGTTTAAGTCTATGAAGAATCGGGGACTCCGAGTGCTCCTCACACAGAGTGGTTCGAAACTGACTTGATCAAATTTTGTGATGTAGCATGAATAGAGTTTGAGATGAGAAGAACATAGATAGCTAGAGAAGGTTCTTAGGCATTCTTGTCCATCCACTTGGCAAAAGAAAAAGAAACCAATCAATCAAACAACAAGTGGATGTCCTCGAATGAGTAAAATATGCAACCAACATGCTCACACAATAAAATGACAAATGAAATATGTGACAAAGCATGCACAACCAATTCTAGCATCTATCAAACAATTGGCGATGACTAGGTCATCTATATATGAGTATATTGAATTAGGAGTCAAATGAGAACATTTGATCATAGGTCATACTCATCGTTTAAGCTCAAGTGGGGTTACCACTTTTACATAAAGCATTTATGTGTTCACATCATTAGAGTTTCTTTGACTCAATTCTTAGAGTTAAGCTCCCCCTAGATGTGAGATCCAACCATAGAGGGATAAACTAACCTTGGGTTGTCGTTGATGACTTCATGTAGGTGTTGAAGATGTGGATGCTCAATGTTGATGTAGATCTTTTGAAGCAATCCTTTGGAGTGAGTTGCACTTTCAATACCTACACGGGTTAGTCCCACAAGGAACAAACAAGAATATCCATAGACATAGAGTGATGCACACACAAAATGATGTCCATGAAAACATTAGGTTACCTAGTCCCTTGCCTTACCAACATGAGGGATTGTGACTCCTTGAACTAGTGCAAGATATGGAAGTTGATTGCACTTGTCCTTGCCATAACGATATGAGTGAAAAATTTTGGCGGAGTCACCCTCAAGAACTCTCTAGTTCTTGTTCTTCGGGATCCACATCATCTTGATGGGAATCCTTGGTGTAGTAGTTGTGCTTAATGAAGTAGAACTTGACGTAGTCTTGGGAACCCACTTGACCAAGGCCTTAGGTGCTTCTTCAAATGCATCAATTTCCTCTTGAAGCTTGTCCTTGCCTTTGTTCTTGTGGTCTTGTGGTGGACGATCATCTTGTGCTTGTGTTCCCTTGAAGGAAGTAGGATCATACTTCTCTTGTTGAGGAACAAACTTCGTCTTGGGGTATTGATCTTCTTCCCACTCAACTCCATTGGCATTGAACTTTCGTTCAAAACCAACACCTTGATTCTTCGGTGCCTTCCTTGCTTGCGTACAATTTCCTCAAATTGCTTACTCCGGCAAGGCTCTTGTATACACCTTTTTCTATAATTCCTTCAATAAGCTATTTTCTTGCTCAAGTGTAACTTGGCTAAGAGAATCATTAGTGGAATCAAGAGAACTACTAGAAGCAACAATATTGGATTTAGCATTGTTATTGTTACTACTAGAAGAAGAATCCTTTTGTTCTTGTTACTAGACTTGACTTGAGGCATGTAAGTAGATAAGAGTAAACGCTTGGCAATGTAAGAAGAACTTTTCACGAAGATCATCATTGATCGCTTTTAGGAACTCATGCTCTTGCTCAAGATTGAGCTTTTCAAAGCGTAACTTCTCATGAGCCCTTAAAAGTTCTCGATGATCTTTGAAGATAGTTTCATGAGCTAACTTAAGAGTGTTTAGTTCTTTAGTTAGACGCTCAATTTTCTCCTTATCATTGTCATTCTTTTCATCTTGATTAGCATGATTAATTGATGTTTCATCATAGTATTCATCACTAGAGTTGTCAACAAGTAAATCATCATCACCTAGCAAGTCATCTTCATCACTATTAAAATCAACATACTCGGGGTGTGTTACCTTAGGACCTTTGGCCATGAAGAATCTTCCAATTCCTTCATTTGGTGATTCAAATATGTCGTAGGAGTTGGTTGACACAAGTGCTAAACCGGCAACACCTTCATCTTGAGTGTATTCAGAGTCGGAGTGATAGCTTCTCTCGGAGTGATTGTCGGAGTCGGAGCCGGATACCCATTCACTAACATGGGCTTGATGTCTTCGTTTTGTGTAGCTCTTTGATGACTTGTCCTTCCTTTCCGAATCCTTGCTTCTCCGTGAGGGTCTTCGTTCATAACGATCATCTCTACTCCTTCTCTCTCTTGGTGGTGATTCTTCTCTTCTACTTCTTCTCTTGGGAGAATCTTCTCTTCTTTTGTAGGGTGTCGTACACTCATTGGAATAGTGTCCGGGTCTCCCACAATTGTAGCAATTGCGCTCTTGACTAGAAGATATTTTGTCATTGCAGGACCTTGACTTGGAGCTTCTTTCTTTGCTTCTACTCTTGTAGAATTTGTTGAAGTTCTTCACCATTAAGCTCAATTCTTCATTGAAGGTTTGTTTCTCACTTGATGATGTGGGGGCTTCACATGAGGCTTTGTAAGCACCACTTGACTTGTTGTGAAGTTCCTCCTTATCCTTGAGTGACATCTCATGAGCAACAATTCTTCCAATGACTTCCGTTGGCTTGAGATCTTTGTAATTTGTCATCATTTGGATCAATGTGCACACGGTATCATATTTTCCATCCAATGCTCTTAGGATCTTCTTGATGATAAATCTGTCGGTCATCTCTTCACTTCCTAAGCCGGCAATCTCATTTGTGATAAGAGCAAGCCTAGAGTACATTTCAGCGACACCTTCACCATCCTTCATTTTGAACTTGTCAAGCTGACTTTGGAGCACATCCAACTTGGATTCCTTGACGGAGTCGGTACCTTCATGCATATCAATCAAAGTATCCCAAATTTCCTTTGCATTCTCAAGACGGCTGATTTTGTTGAATTCTTCGGGGCACAATCCGTTGAAGAGGATATCACAAGCTTGAGCGTTGTATTGCAACATCTTCAACTCTTCCGCACTAGCTTCACGGTTCAGTTCTCTCCCATCAAAGAATTCACCTTGCAAGCCAATACACACAATAGCCCAAACGGCGGGGTTATGTCAGAGAATATGCATTTTCATCTTATGCTTCCAACTAGCAAAATTAGTACCATCAAAGTAAGGACCTCTACGGTGATAATTTCCCTCGCTAGACGCCATACTCTCCTAGGTTGTGAAACCAAGGCTATGACCACTAAAAGCTATGGAAATCAAAGCAAATGGAGACCAAAGCTCTGATACCACTTGTAGGACCTTGAAGTATGTCTAGAGGGGGGGGGGTGATTAGACTACTTGACCAATTAAAAGCTATGCCTTTTCCCAATTTTAGACTTTGGCAGATTTTTAGCTATCTTTGAACAATTCAAGCAATCATCACACAATTCAAGCAAGCATGCAAAGAGTATAGAGGCAGCGGAAAATAAAGCATGCAACTTGCAAGAATGTAAAGGGAAGGGTTTGGAGGATTCAAACACAATTGGAGACACAGATGTTTTTGTCGTGGTTCCAATAGGTGGTGCTATCGTACATCCACGTTGATGGAGACTTCAACCCATGTAGGGCAACGGTTGCGCGAGTCCACGGAGGGCTCCACCCACGAAGGGTCCACGAAGAAGAAACCTTGTCTATCCCACCATGGCGTCGCCCATGAAGGACTTGCCTCACTAGCGGTAGATCTTCATGAAGTAGGCGATCTCCTTGCCCTTACAAACTCCTTGGTTCAACTCCACAATCTTGTTGGAGGCTCCCAAGTGACACCTAGCCAATCTAGGAGACACCACTCTCCAAGAAGTAACAAATGGTGTGTTGATGATGAACTCCTTGCTCTTGTGCTTCAAATGATAGTCTCCCCAACACTCAACTCTCTCTCATAGGATTTGGATCTGGTGGAAAGAAGATTTGAGTGGAAAGCAACTTGGGGAAGGCTAGAGATCAAGATTCATATGGATGGAATGGAATATCTTGGCCTCAACACATGAGTAGGTGGTTCTCTCTCAGAACTGGTAAGTTGGAAGTGTAGGTTTGTTCTGATGGCTCTCTCCACGAATGAAGAGGAGGTGGAGGGGTATATATAGCTGACGGTGTCCTGGACTAGGGGGTACTCACCAGGTCGTCCCCCAATCGGTTAGATTGGGCCGAGGACCCCCAGGGCCACATACTCATGGGCCAGTCCGGACAGGTGCCGCATACAAGGAAGATTCCACAAGACTTGGTGATCAAGACAAGGACTCCTCCCCCACCGGCGTATTCGGCTAGGATTCTTGTTATCCTAGGCCTCTGGTGCATTATATTGTGACGCCCCAAGACCGGAGCTTCAGTTGCCTTCCAGGGTTTCCGAGTTTTGTCGTGTGGTTTGTTTTGCTTGTGCATTCATCATGTCATCTCTTGCATTGCATCATGTCATCATGCCATCATATCATTAATTTTAAAAACTCAACTAAATAAATTGTATGGATTTTTCGATCCATTTAAACCGAGGGATTCACATGGTGACTTCTCTTTATAACATACCCTCCCGATATTAGGGAGCTATATAAAATATTCCATTTATTTGGAATTCACCATAACCCACTTGCATAAATAAATCCCATGCCTTTTTCTGCTCCGAGTTGACCTCAAAACCTTGCCATTATTATTCTATCATTTTCCGGAGTTCCACCAAAAATCCTCGGGCCATTTTTGTTAAATTCTTCATATTTTTGTGAGCCCGGGAAAATTGTCCTCGTTCCCAAATTCTTTCCCTAACCCTCTCTTTCTTTTTGTCTCTCTATATTTTTCTTTTCTGCTAAATTAGAGTAGAGAGAGGGAAGAGAGCCAGCCCAGCCGGCCTCTTAGGCCCAACTCCTAGCGCCTCCCTCGAGGCCGGCCTAGCCTCCCAAGGCCTCTAGCCCGCGGCCTCCCAAGGCCCAAGGCCCAGCAGCCCCGCTGTAACCCTAGGCCCCAAGGCCCAGCCTCCCCTCGATCCCCTCCTGTCTCGTCCTCCCACGCCGCCGCTTCGCCCGAACCCCTCGTCCTTCCCGACCCCATCTCCTTCCCCTCGCCTCCCTCCTCTCGATCTCTCCCTCTCCCTCGCTCGTGCCCTCCATCGCCGCCCGAGCCGGTCTCCTCCGTCCATCTCCATCGCCTCCGCTCCTTCCTCTCCTCCTCGAGCCTCCTCTCCATCGCGCCACCGTCGCGCCTCTCCACCTCCTCGCCCGGCCGCTCGCACCTCGCCAGCGCCGTGCAGTGCCCTCCATCGCCGACCAGCGAGCCTCAGCAGCGCCCAAGCCTGACCCGCGTCCGTCCGCCTCGGAGCCGGCCTCCACCGTGCTCCTCCCTCCACGGCGCCATTCGTCCGCACCTACTTTGCAACTTCTCGCGCCGCGGACCTCCATCGCGCTCTCTGCCCGTCGCCCTCCGCCGCTGCGACCAGGGCGTCGCCATCCCTCTGCTGCCTCGCGGACCTCCGTCCTCCGCCTTCCCCCTCACCGTCTGTCCCTTGGCCTTCTCCTCTGCCGTCCTCCGCGTCGATCGCGTCAAGCAGCACCCGAGGCCGAGCAGCTCCTCGAGCTAATCCTCCAGGAACCGGCGCCATGGATGCCCATGCTCTGCTCCGACTCAACCGGCGCCGCCACGCCTGCTTTTGACCCGATCCGGCCGAGATCGACCCCGCCGCCTCGGATCCTCGCGACCCAGCAGGACCGAAGCTGCCCTGCCGTGTTCGACCACCGAACCAGGACGCCAAGCTCTCTTTCGAATCTCCTCAAGACCAAGACCGCCCGAGACCGACAAGTACCTCTCGATGACCCTAGATGTCACGAGCTGTGTATCACTACCGACGGTGTGATTTTTGTCAAGTCCGACTACGACGTGCACGACTGCATTCGGGTGATGCGCCAAGTACCCCCTCGGATCGTCAAGTTCGACTACATGATGCGTCTAGTACCACTACCGTCGACCCGGAGACATCGGATGCGCCAAGTCCTCGTCGAGATGTATGCGACTACGAAATGTGTACCACTACCGTCGACCCTCGAAGACCCGTGGCCCCGAACATCCACGGACATGAACAAATACTTCCGATGGCGAGATGTACCAATACCATCGAACATGAGCGTCTACTTCCCCACGCGTGTAACGACTACCATCGCGAGACCGCAAGTACCACGACAACCCGAAGGATTCGGACCCGTCAAGTACCTCTTCAAAACGAGCGTGAAACACTACTTCCTCTACCGTCGCCGTGTACCACTACTTCCCTCGGCGATCATCGCGAGAACGACTACTTCCTCTACTTCCTCGATGACCCGTGAACGTCTACTTCCTCTCTGAAACTCGACCCGTCCCGATTGCTCGCGGAGGTATAACCACCGATATGTTTGCACCGTGTCCGAATTGTCCTTGCGATGCCCTCTTTGCCATTCTACCGTCCGTGGGAACCCGAATCGGGATCACCCACCATCCTTGCATGACACGCTCACGCCCACTTCTTTTGCTCCGGTATCTCCGTGAGTTATCGGAACCGATATGTTGCCATGGCATCATTTCCGGATTCGTTGCCGTGGCACCCCTTTTCGTTCCGCCACGGTGACACAATGCTTCATAACATGCTCATGTTAACGTTTTCATAAAAATTGCTTAAAACTTGCACATGTCATCCGCATCATGATAACAACATTTAAATGTTTAAAATTGTTGTTTGCTTTAATTTGCATTATGCCATGCTAAAATGATTTATTTCATAACTTAATAACTCGTAACTTCAGTTTAAATAAATTATATATGTAGATGGGGTAGAAAATGCCTAGTTTAACATGGTAGCATTACTTTTCATGTTTAACAACTCTAAAATATGCTTTAGGTCAGATCAGCACCAAATTCGAAATATGCATATGAGGATTTTTCCGAATTGTTGATTAGTTGTTTCGGCCTCATTTAAACTTGCCTAGATAGGTAGTTTCATTATGCTTCACCTCTTGCCATGTTTAATAACATTTAATATTGTTGAGTACCTAACGAGAGAGAACTAAATATTAGAATGTGGTGAGCCAGTCAATATGCAACTCGTTGCATATTGAGCTCCACTTAATTTGTAGGATTGTTTGTGCTTATTGCCATGCCATGCTATTTAAACCGGACATGCATCATACTTGGTTGTGCATCATGCCATGTTTATGTGATGGTTGTTTACTATGTTGTTTGCTTCTTTCCGGTTTGCTTCTCTCGTTAGCTTCGGTTTCGTTCGGAGTTGTGAGGATTCGTTCGACTACGTCCGTTTGTCTTCTTCTTGGACTCGTTCTTCTTCCTTGCGGGATTTCAGGCAAGATGACCATACCCTCGAAATCACTTCTATCTTTGCTTGCTAGTTGCTCGCTCTTTTGCTATGCCTATGCTACGATGCCTACCACTTGCTATATCATGCCACCCACATTGCCATGTCAAGCCCCTAACCATCCTTTCCTAGCAAACCGTTGTTTGGCTATGTTACCGCTTTGCTCAGCCCCTCTTATAGCGTTGTTAGTTGCAGGTGAAGATGAAGTTTGTTCCTTGTTGGAACATGGAGATTTTGTTCCTTGTTGGAACATGTTTACTTGTTGGGATATCACAATATATCTTATATTATTAATGCATCTATATACTTGGTAAAGGGTGGAAGGCTCGGCCTTATGCCTGGTGTTTTGTTCCACTCTTGCCGCCCTAGTTTCCGTCATATCGGTATTATGTTCCCGGATTTTTGCGTCCCTAACGCGGTCGGGTGATTTATGGGACCCCCTTGACAGTTCGCTTTGAATAAGACTTTTCCAGCAAGGCCCAACATTGGTTTTACCATTTGCCTCACCTATGCCCTTTTTCCTTGGGTTTCGGAGCCCGAGGGTCATCTTTATTTTAGCCCCCCGGGCCACTTCTCCTTTGAGTGCTGGTCCAAACCGGCGATGTCCGCGCCCCTCAGGCAATCAGGGTTTATGCCAACCCGACGTCTTGCTCATCCGGTGTGCCCTGAGACCGAGATATGTGCAGCTCCTATCAGGATTTGTCGGCACATCCGGGCGGCTTTGCTGGTCTTGTTTTATTGCTGTGAAATGTCTTGTGGCCGGGATTCCGAGACTGATCGGGTCTTCCCGGGGAGAAGGAATATCCTTCGTTGATCGCGAGAGCTTATCATGGGCTAAGTTGGGACACCCCTGCAGGGTATTATCTTTCGAAAGCCGTGCCCGCGGTTATGTGGCAGATGGGAATTTGTTAATGTCCGGTTGTAGAAAACCCGAAGTTGATCTTAATTAAAATACACCAACCGCGTGTGTAACCGTGATGGTCTCTTCTCGGCGGAGTTCGGGAAGTGAACACGGTGTTGGAGTTATGTTTGACGTAAGTAGTTTCAGGATCACTTCTTGATCATAGTTGTTCGACCGTGCTTTTGCCTCCTCTTCTCGCTCTCTTTTGCGTATGTTAGCCACCAGATATGCTAGTCGCTTGCTGCAGCTCCACCTCACTACCCTGTCCGACCTTTGAGCTTAAATAGTCTTGATCTCGCGGGTGTGAGATTGCTGAGTCCCCGTGACTCACAGATACTTCCAAAACCAGTTTGCAGGTGCCGATGAAACCGTGCAGGTGACGCATCCGAGCTCAAGGAGGAGCTCGATGAAGATCTTGTTCTTTGTGTTGTTTCGTTTGATCGATCAAGAGTGGAGCCCGGTCGGGACGATCGGGATCTGTGTAGCATTTGGGGTAGTCTTCTTTTATTTTGGTTCCGTAGTCGGACCTTGATTGTATCTGTATGATGTAATGTTTTACTCATGTATTGTGTGAAGTGGCGATTGTAAGCCAACTATGTATCTTTTTCCTTATGTATTACATGGGTTGTGTGAAGATTACCTCACTTGCGACATTGCTTTCAATGCGGTTATGCCTCTAAGTCGTGCCTCGACACGTGGGAGATATAGCCGCATCGAGGGCGTTCAAGTTGGTAATCGAGCCTTCCCGACTTAGGAGCCCCTACTTGATTGTTTCTTTGGCGTTGTTGAGTCTAGAATGGAAAATGTTTTGAGTCTTAGGATTATATATATCGAGAGTAGGATTCTTTTTACTCCTCGGTCCTTCGTCGCTCTGGTGAGGTATCCCGACGTAGAGTTTTGACTTTTCTCTCCTCAAATTTCACTAAAATTTTTTTAGGATCACGCGGGTATCTTGGAATCGTTCGATGGTTTTGTGACGATAACATTGTTCTTGGTGCCTCGACATTTAGGGGTTGTGGCGGTGTCCCGGGAGTTGAGCTCCGAGGTGTTGTCGTCACAATTTTATCGTTGCAGTTCTCGAATACCTGAGTTTTACCGACATCGAAATCTCTTTTGTGCAGTTGTTGGTGAGATAACCCGATAGCCCGATCTTGTGGCGAAAAGGGAGTATTGCCATGACTTGTATAACGGATGTTTTTGAAGGTCGAGGTACACGATTTCGAGGATTTCTTGGTTATGTGTTGACGGATGGATACAATTGGATCTAGGTATTGTTAGTTTGGGTGATATATTTTGTGTCCCCTGTATCCCCAACACCAGATTGCATAACCAGAAAGTTTCGGGAGTTTATAGGTGGGAATTCAAGTAGCTCCTAGAATATCTTTCCGACAGATGCATGATATGGGATTGGGTAAATCTCTATCACATGTATTTGTTCCGTCTTATTCTGCAAGCCAAATCCTTTGTTTTTGTTTTGTTTTGTGGTATTCAAGTTGCTTCAATGCCAAGTGTTGATTCCATATTTTTCCTAAATGGTGTTCTCATATTGCTATGTGAATACTAATCCTTCTTGATCACTGAGCTTGTCATCTCAATTCTTTTCTCAACCGGCGTGCTTCTCTTCAAGTGGATCCGATTATTCCAACATTCGCAAGATCAATTCTAAGCTTTTCTCAACGGTGTTCGTTTCATCCGACCTAAGTTGCCTTTGTTTTCCCCGCCCTCCCACCCTTTTTCTTCAAGGACTCAGATTTCTTAATCAAGTATCCATTTTTATTGAGTGAAGTTTCTTCATTCTTTTCTTTCAATGTTCTATCCGGTGATTTCTCATGAAGACGCTAAGGAAGCTTCAACCTTATCATTGTTCCATTCTAATTTTCTTCTCCGGTGGATTTAGTTCAAGATTTCGGTGTTGATCTTATCCCTTTTCCTATTTTCACAATGTTTTCCCATACCGGTGCACCTCATAGTCTTTCACTTCTCGTTATTCATTTGTTCCGGAGTGTTGAAGATATCTCAGAAGATTCTAGTTTCCATTCTCAATTCACTCAAGTTCTTTTGAGGATGCTATCTCATTCAAGCCATTTAATTCTACCGGTGCAATATCTATTTCAAGCAATTGTTCAACGGTGGTTCTTTTGAGTGGGCCCTAACCCACAGGTTTTTTCCCGGATCTTTACGACTCTTCTAATTTTCGGAGTTATTCTCAAATTCTTTGCAAAGTTTGATGTAAGGATGAGTTATCATCAGTCAAATGTCTTTCTCCAAGATCTTTTAAATTATTTTCATTGTTGGTTCAACCTTTCTAATTTTCATTCCGGAGTGCTTCAACAATTCATGGTGATGTTTCTCGTCGTCATTCTCAAATTTTGAAGACCGAAGACGAGTTTCTCTTTAATCTAGCTCCATTCTCTTCAAGATTCATGGTTCTAGCTTCGTGCATTCCTCTCATAATTGTTTTAGATTGTGAGAATTCTTTTAACCCACCCGGACCATTTCAGGAGTCTTTTCAGTTTGATTCTTCGGAGCCCATCATTTCAGAATTATTCATTCAAGCGTTCAACTCTTGTTTTCCAAATCCCACCGGTGGTTCCATCAATACCTTCTCAAGTTTGCGCTGTATCTCTATCTGTAATCATTTTTCAATGAGAATAAGTAGTATGCCAAATCCATTGCTTGCCACCAATTTTATTGGTGAAGGATCAGCATAATGTAATTCTTATTCTTGTTTCATCGAGTAAATTCAATTCCTTATTCCGGAGGATCATCAAAATTCTTGATTTCATTTGTTCATCTTTCTTTCCGGAGTTCCAAGTTTTCTCGGCTATATCATTTCAAAGCTTCATCTTAACACTGCAAGGCTTCACCTTGTATTGTCAACTTCTCTTTCTTTTATCATCCTTTTGTTTACCGGAGTTCTTCATGGAGGCTCTACATGATGGTTCGTCAAGGATTCTTTTCATTTCTCCAATTGTTCATCAAGATTTCTCGCGGAGTTATGATCCGCCAAGCTATACTCAAAATTGAACATGGTGCTCAACACATGTTTTGTTTTGAGGAGTTCTAGTATTCTTCTTCTTGCATTCCGAAGTGCAATTCTTTCTACCTTATCTCTTGAGATGGTGTTATGTCATTCTCGACAATTTGAGTTCGTGTTTCATGATTAACATGTTGTCAAGAATGAGGTATTTTAAATCCATCAATCTCTTCATTGGAGTTATCTTGGGCTATATTTCACCTAAAGCTTTCCCTAAGGATTGTTGCTATTTATGGTACTTATAAATGAACCAAGTTCTTCATTTATCCTCCTGGTGAAATAAGTTTCTCGTCTCCTTGTTGATATCAATCCAATCGTTTGTTTCCGTTGGTGGCAGTATTTCACCTCGTAATTTTGAGATGTTTTCATAAGCCCACTACAAGCTTATCCTTATCGTTGTTGTTTTTCAAACAACTCCGTTCTAGCCTTCCTCGTAAGGATGTTTCTTTCAAACTCATTTGTGGTAGAAGTTGTCATTTTCTTCTCCATTCCTTTATTCCAATGATCTATCATGCATTGTTTCCGGAGGCATTGTGATGTTGCTCTCTTCGTTGCTTATCGATTTAACCGGAGTGTGGTGTCTTCTCTTCAAGTTCTTTTCATCTTATCAAGTTTCCTTCTTCTTCCAGTCGGAGTGCTGCCCAAATTTTATCAATCTTATTCCTTGTCTATCTAGTTTTAACCGGAGTGGTTTCAATATCTATTTTATCACTTAACCTCTTGGTTCTCGTCGTATCCCTTGTCCCTCTTTTCTAACAGAGTGTTTTCAACTTTCTTCATCTTCATTGCTTTCTTTCTTTCAAGTTTTCAACCTCTCGAGGTTCATTGGTTTCATTCGTTTGTCAAAGAAGCAACTTTGTTTTACCTCTTCCTCTTCCGTTTTTCTCCGGTGCCATCCTAGATCTCGGGTCGAGATCCTCTCGTAGTGGTGGAGTGTTGTGACGCCCCAAGACCGGAGCTTCAGTTGCCTTCCAGGGTTTCCGAGTTTTGTCGTGTGGTTTGTTTTGCTTGTGCATTCATCATGTCATCTCTTGCATTGCATCATGTCATCATGCCATCATATCATTAATTTTAAAAACTCAACTAAATAAATTGTATGGATTTTTCGATCCATTTAAACCGAGGGATTCACATGGTGACTTCTCTTTATAACATACCCTCCCGATATTAGGGAGCTATATAAAATATTCCATTTATTTGGAATTCACCATAACCCACTTGCATAAATAAATCCCATGCCTTTTTCTGCTCCGAGTTGCCCTCAAAACCTTGCCATTATTATTCTATCATTTTCCGGAGTTCCACCAAAAATCCTCGGGCCATTTTTGTTAAATTCTTCATATTTTTGTGAGCCCGGGAAAATTGTCCTCGTTCCCAAATTCTTTCCTAACCCTCTCTTTATTTTTGTCTCTCTATATTTTTCTTTTACGCTAAATTAGAGTAGAGAGAGGAAGAAGAGCCAGCCCAGCCGGCCTCTTAGGCCCAACTCCTAGCGCCTCCCTCCAGGCCGGCCTAGCCTCCCAAGGCCTCTAGCCCGCGGCCTCCCAAGGCCCAAGGCCCAGCAGCCCCGCTGTAACCCTAGGCCCCAAGGCCCAGCCTCCCCTCGATCCCCTCCTGTCTCGTCCTCCCACGCCGCCGCTTCGCCCGAACCCCTCGTCCTTCCCGACCCCATCTCCTTCCCCTCGCCTCCCTCCTCTCGATCTCTCCCTCTCCCTCGCTCGTGCCCTCCATCGCCGCCCGAGCCGGTCTCCTCCGTCCATCTCCATCGCCTCCGCTCCTTCCTCTCCTCCTCGAGCGCCTCCTCTCCATCGCGCCACCGTCCCGCGCCTCTCCACCTCCTCGCGCCGGCCGCTCGCACCTCGCCGCGCCGTGCCGGTGCCCTCCATCGCCGACCAGCGAGCCCCGCGGCCACGCCTCCAGCGCCTGACCCCGCGTCCGTCCGCCTCGGAGCCGGCCTCCACCGTGCTCCTCCCTCCACCGGCGCCATTCGTCCGCACCTCGCCTGCAACTTCTCCGCGCCGCCGGACCTCCATCGCGCCTCTCTGCCCCGTCGCCCTCCGGCCGCTGCGACCAGGAGCGTCGCCATCCCTCTGCTGCCTCGCCGGACCTCCGTCCTCCGCCTTACCCCTCACCGACTGTCCCGCCGGCGCTACTCCTCTGCCGTCCTCCGCGTCGATCGCGTAAGCAGCACCGAGGCGAGCAGCTCCTCCGAAGCTAATCCTCCAGGAACCAGCGCCATGGATGCCCATGCTCTGCTCCGAGTCAACCGGCGCCGCCACGCCTCGTTTTGACCCGATCCGGCCGAGATCGACCCCGCCGCCTCGGATCCTCGCGACCCCGCGCGTGATCGAGCTGCCCTGCCGTGTTCGACCACCGAACCAGGACGCCAAGCTCTCTTTCGGGAATCTCCTCAAGACCAAGACCGCCCCGAGACCGACAAGTACCTCTACGATGACCCTAGATGTCTACGAGCTGTGTATCACTACCGACGGTGTGATTTTTGTCAAGTCCGACTACGACGTGCACGACTGCATTCGGGTGATGCGCCAAGTACCCCCTCGGATCGTCAAGTTCGACTACATGATGCGTCTAGTACCACTACCGTCGACCCAGAGACATCGGATCGCCAAGTCCTCGTCGAGATGTATGCGACTACGAAATGTGTACCACTACCGTCGACCCTCGAAGACCCCGTGGGCCCCGAACATCCACGGGACATGAACAAATACTTCCGATGGCGAGATGTACCACTACCGCCGAACATGAACGTCTACTTCCCCTACGCTGTGTACGACTACCATCGCGAGACCGCAAGTACCACGAAAACCCGAAGGATTCGGACCCGTCAAGTACCTCTTCGAAACGAGCGTGAAACACTAGTTCCTCTACCGTCGCCGTGTACCACTACTTCCCTCGGCGATCATCGCGAAACGACTACTTCCTCTACTTCCCTCGGCGACCCGTGAGCGTCTACTTCCCTCTCTGAAACTCGACCCGTCCGATTGCTCGCCGGAGGTATAACCACCGATATGTTTGCACCGTGTCGAATTGTCCTTGCGATGCCCTCTTTTGCCATTCTACCGTCCGTGGGAACCCGAATCGGGATCACCCACCATCCTTGCATGACACGCCTCCGCCCACTTCTTTTGCTCGGTATCTCCGTGAGTTATCGGAACCGATATGTTGCCATGGCATCATTTCGGATTCGTTGCCGTGGCACCCTTTTCGCTCCGCCACGGTGACACAATGCTTCATAACATGCTCATGTTAACGTTTTCATAAAATTGCTTAAAACTTGCACATGTCATCCAGATCATGATAACAACATTTAAATGTTTAAAATTGTTGTTTGCTTTAATTTGCATTATGCCATGCTAAAATGATTTATTTCATAACTTAATAACCGTAACTCGGATTTAAATAAATTATATATGTAGATGGGGTAGAAAAATGCCTAGTTTAACATGGTAGCATTACTTTTCATGTTTAACAACTCTAAAATATGCTTTAGGTCAGATCAGCACCAAATTCGAAATATGCATATGAGGATTTTTCCGGAATTGTTGATTCGTTGTTTCCGGCCTCATTTAAACTTGCCTAGATAGGTAGTTTCATTATGCTTCACCTCTTGCCATGTTTAATAACATTTAATATTGTTGAGTACCTAACCGAGAGAGAACTAAATATTTGAATGTGGTGTTTCGTCAATATGCAACTCGTTGCATATTGAGCTCCACTTAATTTGTAGGATTGTTTGTGCTTATTGCCATGCCATGCTATTTAAACCGGACATGCATCATACTTGGTTGTGCATCATGCCATGTTTATGTGATGGTTGTTTACTATGTTGTTTGCTTCTTTCCGGTTTGCTTCTCTCGTTAGCTTCGGTTTCGTTCCGGAGTTGTGAGGATTCGTTCGACTACGTCCGTTTGTCTTCTTCTTGGACTCGTTCTTCTTCCTTGCGGGATTTCAGGCAAGATGACCATACCCTCGAAATCACTTCTATCTTTGCTTGCTAGTTGCTCGCTCTTTTGCTATGCCTATGCTACGATGCCTACCACTTGCTATATCATGCCACCCACATTGCCATGTCAAGCCCCTAACCATCCTTTCCTAGCAAACCGTTGTTTGGCTATGTTACCGCTTTGCTCAGCCCCTCTTATAGCGTTGTTAGTTGCAGGTGAAGATGAAGTTTGTTCCTTGTTGGAACATGGAGATTTTGTTCCTTGTTGGAACATGTTTACTTGTTGGGATATCACAATATATCTTATATTATTAATGCATCTATATACTTGGTAAAGGGTGGAAGGCTCGGCCTTATGCCAGTGTTTTGTTCCACTCTTGCCGCCTAGTTTCCGTCATATCGGTATTATGTTCCCGGATTTTTGCGTCCCTAACGCGGTCGGGTGATTTATGGGACCCCTTGACAGTTCGCTTTGAATAAGACTTTTCCGGCAAGGCCCAACATTGGTTTTACCATTTGCCTCACCTATGCCCTTTTTCCCTTGGGTTTCGGAGCCCGAGGGTCATCTTTATTTTAGCCCCGGGCCACTTCTCCTTTGAGTGCTGGTCCAAACCGAAGCGATGTCCGGCGCCCCAGGCAATCAGGGTTTATGCCAACCCGACGTCTTGCTCATCCGGTGTGCCCCGAGACCGAGATATGTGCAGCTCCTATCAGATTTGTCGGCACATCCGGCGGCTTTGCTGGTCTTGTTTTATTGCTGTGAAATGTCTTGTGGCCGGATTCGAGACTGATCGGGTCTTCCGGGAGAAGGAATATCCTTCGTTGATCGCGAGAGCTTATCATGGGCTAAGTTGGGACACCCTGCGCAGGGTATTATCTTTCAAAGCCGTGCCCGCGGTTATGTGGCAGATGGGAATTTGTTAATGTCGGTTGTAGAAAACCGAAGTTGATCTTAATTAAAATACACCAACGGCGTGTGTAACCGTGATGGTCTCTTCTCGGCGGAGTTCGGGAAGTGAACACGGTGTTGGAGTTATGTTTGACGTAAGTAGTTTCAGGATCACTTCTTGATCATAGTTGTTCGACCGTGCTTTTGCCTCCTCTTCTCGCTCTCTTTTGCGTATGTTAGCCACCAGATATGCTAGTCGCTTGCTGCAGCTCCACCTCACTACCCTGTCCGACCTTTGAGCTTAAATAGTCTTGATCTCGCGGGTGTGAGATTGCTGAGTCCCCGTGACTCACAGATACTTCCAAAACCAGTTTGCAGGTGCCGATGAAACCGTGCAGGTGACGCATCCGAGCTCAAGGAGGAGCTCGATGAAGATCTTGTTCTTTGTGTTGTTTCGTTTCAGTCGATCAGTAGTGGAGCCCAGTCGGGACGATCGGGGATCTGTGTAGCATTTGGGGTAGTCTTCTTTTATTTTGGTTCCGTAGTCGGACCTTGATTGTATCTGTATGATGTAATGTTTTACTCATGTATTGTGTGAAGTGGCGATTGTAAGCCAACTATGTATCTTTTTCCCTTATGTATTACATGGGTTGTGTGAAGATTACCTCACTTGCGACATTGCTTTCAATGCGGTTATGCCTCTAAGTCGTGCCTCGACACGTGGGAGATATAGCCGCATCGAGGGCGTTTCATATATAAACCAGGGCCAGGCTAGTCGACAGATATACAATATACAACAATCATACCATAGGCTAGCTTCTAGGGTTTAGCCTCTTTGATCTCGTGGTAGATCCACTCTTGTAACACACATCATCAATATTAATCAAGCAGGACGTAGGGTTTTACCTCCATCAAGAGGGCCCGAAACTGGGTAAAACATCGTGTCCCTTGTCTCCTGTTACCATCCGCCTAGACGCATAGTTCGGGACCCCCTACCCGAGATCCGCAGGTTTTGACACCGACATTGGTGCTTTCATTGAGAGTTCCGCTGTGTGTTCAGCAAAAGGTCGATGGCTCGCCTGCAAATCAACTGCGACTTCGACATCTTCGTCACCAGCTCGACTCGTCACCTTGGTTCGACCAAGGACTGCGCCCTACCTCCGATCGTCATGTTCGGATGAGGGCCTTCATCAACATCAACTCCGATCTCTATCAAGATCATGGAGGAATCATCCAGGGAGCCCGGGGGCTCAACGTCAACATTGCCCTCGGGCGACCGTACTATTTTTCTGGACAGCGGACTTGTGTCCGCCGCTACCGCCTCCTCAAGCGTTGTTTTAACGATTGCTTCGGTGGAATTGTGCGGAATTGAGTCTACAACAACCCTGGAAAATTTCGTCGAGTTCCGATGGAGGAATCTCTGGCAATCTCCGATATACCAGAGCCGCACTGAATCTGGACGAGTTTAGGGCGTGGTGTCCAGCTTCTAGCTCGGACTTCCTTTGAAAGATCCAACCGTTGATAGGCTGCAGAATTCCTATATCTACCACCCCTCAAAATTTGAGCTCGATCCGACCGTCCAAACTCCCGAAACCTTCCGATTAGTGCATCACTTTTCGGATATGTTTTCTGCGCGAAAACGAATCCGACCCGAGTTCGTCTTTTTTACGAATGGGATTTCGGACATCCTTTTTGAAGGAAGTTTTGTATGGGGTATTATGTTTTTTTTTTCAAACACATCCCACTAACTTTATGATCTTTAGAACATGATCTTCAACATCATGTTGGTGTCAAACCAGTCCGGCAATATTGCTCCACGGTGCCGACCTACGCTAGACACGTCGTCACTTTGTTGAGCCGAGCTCAACTTCTTCGGATCATCATCTCGGCAAGCCGAACAAGAGTCCGGCATCGTGAAGGATAAATCATCACCAACATCGCCGCCCCACGGATGACATGGAGCGGGCATACCGCATCGCCCGCACGGTCGCTTCATCAAGCGGCATCGACCACGCCACGACCTGCATCGGCAGGGCCGCACTATTGCTTCTTCAAGCTGGTGTCTATCACGCCGACCTACTTCGACATCTCGGCTGGACCGGGGGCTTCGCCATCTCTTCATCAACCTACTCCGGACACTTCGGCGTCACTAGCTGACCAGGCAATGGGTGCGCGGATCGAGTCCCAATTTTGGGAATCACCTTCCTTCGGATTGCTACAACAAATAAACCAGGTGCTATTAATCCTAGTATTTCTTTTTGCTAGTTTGGGTTAATTTTCCCAAGGAATTATTACTCTGGTTTGTCCATCATATGTACACAGGTCTATCAAATGGTGGCCGCATTATCGACGGTCGCATGATGGTTCGGCCAGTTTCCGTACATAGTCCGGCGAACGCTGCATCCGGAACTCGGACCGACCTGTGAATTCAGGCCTTGCCATGCCTTTACCGCATCACGCCGCCGCCCCGCATCGACATTGACATCGGCGCCAGGCCATATTTCTTTTATTACTCACTTTGCATAAATTATTTATTATGCAACGATTTTTTATTACTATTATCTCTGGTTTGCACTATTTTTGTGCACGGAAAATGATCCAGCGGACTATATCCTTTAGCGTCACCTCGGCTGGGACGGGGCTTTGTCAACACTTCATTACCCCATGCCGGGGACTTGGCATCACTCTGCCGTCCTGCATTGACCGTGCTATGTCACCACTTCACAAAGTGCGAGCTCTTTGCTCCGCCACCTCGGGACCGGCTTGGGGATGGAACCTTGTCCCGCATCAAGCTCGGACCGCATCGTCAATACCGAACACATTAACCAGCTAAGTTGCCTTCATGCTCAAAGTTTTAAATTTCTAAACTTGTGTTCGATTCGACCAAGCATTATACTTTTTTGGAAAAAAGTTGCTTGTAAAAAATTTCCTTGTCGAAACTTTGTTCGCACACACTTGACGCGCTACCCACGCTCATTATACCTGGGGGCTTCTTTAACAGAGGCTTATTAATTCGGGCTTTATGCCCAGCATATGTGTCACACTTCCGCATGTACCTTTTATTCACCATTATATGCATAGATATGACTTAAGTTTTTGCCAAGCTGGGTTGCCTGGCTCCTGTGCTTACCCCTACGTTCCCGATTGTTCGGCTAGGTGGTAAAGGGAGCACCTCTGCGATTGTTTCTGGGTCACCGGATGTGTACCTCGGTGGGTGAAGCCGAAAGCTAGCGTTCTTAAGGGAATACTCGGTCGGTGAACTAAAAGATGATTTCTTACCTATTTATTTACCTACCCCAGATGTTTTTCTGCTCTTTTCGTGATCGGACATGCACTTTAGGGCATTCCTCCTGTGGAAAGGAACCCCTAACGGAACTATTCTCCCTGGAAGATGTTTCTTACTGACCATGTAATATAACATAACTAGTTGGGCACTTGTCTGATAAAGCACTAATGACCCCTACGCCTGGTCCCCTCGCGTGCCCTGGTTTTTATAACCGCGAGGGTATTCGGACACACTCCGGACTATTGGGTTCAGAATTGAAGCGAAAAGGTCCGCTACGACAAACGATCTACAATCCGGCTAGAAGGCATTATACATGTCACCTTACATTATATAATCAACTTTTACCCAAGTCACTTGGGGGCTCTTATGTTTATTTGAGTCGTTTCATACTAAGTGTTTTTCTTCTTAGTCGTTGCAAAGTTTTTATTATTTATCACTCCTTTTCTCGACACGAGTGTGCGGTCACTAGCCGGGGAGCCTAATTTCTCTCTCAAAACCGCTAGAGTTTAGTTTTCTAAACTGGCCTAATGAGAAGTACTCCGCCTTCGGGATGGGAGACTGAAGCCATAGGCTGACCCGCTTGAAGTCTTGAGATAGGATGTGTCATGTTAAAGCACGGCAGAAGCACTTTTTTTTCTAAAGTCCAATTTTCGGATTGGCATCGAACACTTGATCTTGTTCGGACGTCATGTTTTTCTTGGCGTTTTTGGTTTTTCAAGCTTTTGGCACTTTTACACTATTTCGTGTTTTCAGCACAAGTCTCGCAGATGCAATGCCGGACACCTTTAGAGATTCGGCAAAAACATTCTTGGATATTGCTATATATGCATCAGTTTCAATTGTGTCTTGATCAATAGTTGGGTTGCCCGGCTCGCGCTTGCCTCCTACGTTCCGCTTTGTTCGGCTAGGTGTGCAAAGGGAGAACCACTGCAATTGTGCTTCCAGCTCGCATGGTCAAGCACCTCAGTGGAGAAAGCCGAAAACTGACTGTCACAATAGGTGTAAACTGGTCAGCAATCCGATGACTATATTAAATGATGAGCCATTCATAACATTGGCCGAAGTGTTTCCGACTTGACCTCGACTGTCGCCGAACACTATCAGGGGCTAGTAACTGGCCTCCCAACCTAAATCCTCAATATTTTGCTCTTACATTGGAGCTGAGGTTTCATGATCATGCTTAGCATGACAACCCAAAGAAAGGAACCGATAGCGGGACTATTTTCTTTGGAAGACATTTCTTCTGTTAAACAGTAATATAACATATCTCTTTGCGTACCTTTGTTTATAAAACCGTATGGCCAGATTGCCTTGTTTGTCGTAAATCTTTGCCCTCATAAAGGCTTTATAAAGTAGGATAAACACTCCTCGGCTACTGGCCGAGGAGGTTGAAGCCGATGGTCGGTCAACAAAGTTTTGTACAATCCGGATCCGAGCATTAATGACGTAAAGTACTTGGATACATAGAGTCATTACACATAATTTGTGATTTTACTATGGATATCAATCCTTAATTCGGCCACCCGTGCCCGCATTAAGGCTCGGGGGCTACTGGGCTTCGGGCTTATTATTTACAAATATTAGAGGGCACATTGATCCCTCGATCCGGTGTTGCCACCCGACTAGTGTCTCGGGCTCTTGCATTGCTTGTTCTATGCAGAAAATTTTAAGTGCAATACAGTTTCGAGGAGATTTTGATCCTCGGGTTGGTCGGCCGCACCCAACCTGAGTCTCGAGTTCTGAGCACGCTGCTTTTGCGTCCCAAGTATTCTGCCGAGTTAGACTTGATCCTCGTGCTGATTTTGCAAATCAACTTTGAGTCTCGTGATTCTTGGGATCAGCGGTCTTATGACATCCTTCAGGTGCATCTCGGGTTTTAGACCGATACACACCGTGAGGGCTACTGTCTGTATATCTCGTCAGAGAATAAATTGCATCAATAAAAAATATTGACCAAAAATCAGCCCACATTCGGGGTGGTGCACCACCTCGGAAGCAATTCGGCATATAGTTCGGATGCAAGTGGCTGGCTCCTTAGAGGGCATTTCCGGCATTAAGCTCGGCTAAACTCCTTCAAACTTCTTTGAACCAAGGTGATTTACGACACCTAGGATACATAGTCCGGCGTTGGAGCTCGGATACAGTCCGGCGTTGGAGCTCGGATACATAGTCCGGCGTTGGAGCTCGGATACAGTCCGGCGTTGGAGCTCGGATACATAGTCCGGCGTTGGAGCTCGGACACATAGTCCGGCGTTGGAGCTCGGATACAGTCCGGCGTTGGAGCTCGGATACATTCCGGCGTTAGAGCTGGGAAGCGGTCCGGCATTGGTGCTCGGCTGCAAAAGATACCTCGAATGCAGTCCGGCGTTGGAGCTCGGAGCAAGAGGACGCTGCCGCCCGGGAACAACTTTAATCCCGAGGTGTGCATAAAAATAACAAGGCATTGATGAAGGCCGGAAACTTAAAGGGGCTCCTCGGATACCCGACGTATAAACTCGCCGAATGCATTTCGGCAATCCTCAAGATCGAAGATGAGAAGATTTGTTGAACCAGTTTTCAAGACCGGCAACCGAAGATGAAGAACAGTTCGAAGAATCGAGGCGCCCTAACTTGAAGACCGGTTGGGGGCTCTCGACGGTGTCCTGGACTAGGGGTACTCACCACGTCGCCCCCAATCGGTTAGATTGGGCCGAGGACCCAGGGCCGCATACTCATGGGCCAGTCCGGACAGTGCCGCATACAAGGAAGATTCCACAAGACTTGGTGATCAAGACAAGGACTCCTCCCCACCGGGCGATTCGGCTAGGACTCTTGTTATCCTAGGCCCTCGTGCATTATATAAACCAGGGCAAAGCTAGTCGACAGATATACAATATACAACAATCATACCATAGGCTAGCTTCTAGGGTTTAGCCTCTTTGATCTCGTGGTAGATCCACTCTTGTAACACACATCATCAATATTAATCAAGTAGGACGTAGGGTTTTACCTCCATCAAGAGGGCCCGAACCTAGGTAAAACATCGTGTCCCTTGTCTCCTATTACCATCCGCCTAGACGCATAGTTCGGGACCCCCTACCCGAGATCCGCCGGTTTTGACTACGACAATAGCCTCCACACAAAATCTAACCGTTACACACAATTTACCAAACTCGGTGGGACCGAATCATCAAACTCGGTCAGACCGATTTAGTAAACCTAGTGACGTTTAGGGTTTTCGGTGGGACTGACATGCAACTCAGTAGGACCGATATGGTTAGAGTTAGGGCATAACGTAATCTCGGTGAGACCGATTACACAAACTTGGTGGGACCGATTTTGGTAATTAGCTAACCAGAGAGTTGGTCAGGTAAACTCGGTGGGACCGATTTGCTCTTTTGGTGAGACCGAAAAGTTATAAAAGGGAAACAGAGAGTTTACATTGTAATCTCGGTGGGACCAATTCGCTCTTTCGGTGAGACCGAAAAGTTACGAAAGGGAAACAGAGAGATTACAATCCCATCTCGGTGAGACCGAGATCCCTATCGGTGAGACCGATTTGCCTAGGGTTTGTGGCAGTGGCTATGACATCTGAACTCGGTGGCGCCAGATAGAAAGAATCGGTAGGGCCGAGGTTGACGGGTTTAGGTCATATGTGGATGTGAGAAAGTAGTGGAGGGTTTTGGAGCATATCACTAAGCACATGAAGCAAAAGGCTCATTAAGCAACACCTCATCCCTCCTTGATAGTATTGGCTTTTCCTATAGACTCAATGTGATCTTGGATCACTAAAATGTAAAATGTAGAGTCTTGAGCTTTTGATCTTGAGCCAATCCTTTGTCCTTGATATTTTGAGGGATCCACTTTCATCATCCATGCCATGCCATTCATTGAGCTTTCCTGAAATATTTGTCTTGGAATAGCATTAGCTCAATGAGGTATATGTTGTTATGAATTACCAAAACCACCTAGGGATAGTTGCACTTTCAAACTTACCACCGTTCCGTTTATTATGACACGCTCCATCATTGTCATATTGCTTTGCATGATCATGTAGTTGACATCGTATTTGTGGCAAATCCACCTTTATAATTCTTTCATACATGTCACTCTTGATTAATTGCATATCCCGGTACACCGCCGGAGGCATTCACATAGAGTTATATTTTGTTCTAAGTATTGAGTTGTAAGTAAATAGAGGTTTGATGATTTTCATTATTAGAGCATTCTCCCATGTGAGGAAAGGATGATGGAGACTATGATTCCCCCACAAGTCGGGATGAGACTCCGGACGAAAAAAAGAGGCCAAAGAAGCCCAAATAAAAAAAGAGGCCAAAGAAGCCCAAATAAAAAAATGAGAGAAAAAGAGGGAAGGGACAATGTTACTATCCTTTTTCCACACTTGTGCTTCGAAATAGCACCATGATCTTCATGATAGAGAGTTTCCTATTTTGTCACTTTCATATACTAGTGGGAATTTTTCATCATAGAACTTGGCTTGTATATTCCAATGACGAGCTTCCGCAAAATGCCCTAGGTCTTCGTGAGCAAGCAAGTTGGATGCATACCCACTTAGTTTCTTTTGACGAGCTTTCATACACTTATAGATCTAGTGCATCTGTTGCATGGCTATCCCTACTCCTCGCATTGACATCAATTGATGGGCGTCTCCATAGCCCGTTGATTAGCCGCATCAATGTGAGACTTTCTCCTTTTTTGTCTTCTCACATAACCCTTATCATCATACTCTACTCCGCCCATAGTGCTATATCCATGGCTTGCGCTCATGTATTGCGCAAGGGTTGAAAAGGCTGAAGCGTATTAAAAAGTATGAACCAATTGCTCGCCTTCTCATCGGGGTTATACATAATGGGAGCATTTAGTGTGACGAAATGAAGCATGGCCAAACTATATGATTTGTAGGGATAAGCTTTCTTTGGCTATGCTATTTTGATAAGACATAATTGCTTGGTTAGCATGCTTGAAGTATTACTATTTTTATGTCAATATGAAACTTTTATCTTGAATCTTTTGGATCTGAACATTCATGCCACAATAAAGAGAATTACATTGAAAAATTATGTTAGGTAGCATTCCACATCAAAAATTCTGTTTTTATCGTTTACCTACTCGAGAACGAGCAGGAATTAAGCTTGTGGATGCTTGATATGTCTCCAACGTATCTATAATTTTTGATTGTTCCATGCTATTATATTATCTGTTTTGGATGTTTAATGGGCTTTAATATACCTTTTTATATTATTTTTGGGACTAACCTATTAACCGAAGGCCTAGTGCAAATTGATGTTTTTTTGCCTATTTTAGTGTTTCATAGAAAATGAATATCAAACGGAATCCAAACGGAATGAAACCTTCGCGAGGATCGTTTTTGGAACAAACGCAATCCAGGAGACTTAGAGTGGACATCAAGGAAGCAGCGAGGAACCCACGAGGCAGGAGGGCGCCCCCCCCACCCTCGTGGGCCCCTCACAGCTCCACCGACCTACTTCTTTTGCCTATATATACTCTTATACCCTGAAAACATCCAGGAGAGCCACGAAACAATTTTTCCACAACCGCAACCTTGTACCCGTGAGATCCCATCTTGGGGCCTTTTCTGGCGCTCCGCCGGAGGGGGGATCGATCACGGAGGGCCTCTAGATCAACACCATGGCCTCTCCGATGATGTGTGTGTAGTTTACCACAGACCTTCGGGTCCATAGTTATTAGCTAGATGGCTTTTTCTCTCTCTTTGGATCTCAATACAAAGTTCTCCTCGATTCTCTTGGAATCACCTGCTCCGCACCGCCGCCCGAAGGCGGAACGCAGAGGTGGATGCCCGCACGTGCGTCAGCGACCTTGCGCGCTACACCGAGTTCCTGCGGGAGGAGGAGGAGCGCCTTGTAGAGCATGCAAAGAGCCTTACCGCCGCCGTGGCTGCGGCACACGCCGCCTCAGAGGCGAGGAATCATGAGATCTACGAGGAGAACTACTGCTTCAAGAGGGGTCGTCTGGAGCGGCCAGAGGGCGTTCGAGGTGAGCGTCGCTGAAGCTGCAATAGCGGCATGCACCGTATTGCGGTTGCCCAGCTCGTCGGTAGGCTCCTCCTCCTCTGCCTCTTACTGAGCGCGCTCAGCAGAGGAGAGGCAGCCGAAAGTAGTACAAAGCCCCTCCGCAGTAGTAGTAGTAGTATTTAGGGGCTATTTTGCTCAGTTCATCTGACTATAGATGTGGTGGAACTATACAACGTACTTAAAATTAGCTACTATATATAGTTGAACTAGCTATTTCAGTACGTGGTTGGCAACAATTGGGGAAAATTTTGGTCGGTTCTGCTGTCGAGTTGAACTGTTTGTATAAATTAAGAACGACTGCTTAATCTATGATTGAAATCTATGCTTAATTACTGAATCTTAGTTGCAAAAATTAGATGCTGCTATGATTTTTAGCTTCATATTTTGACAAATCACAGTGTTACAAGGATTGACAAATCTTACCAAATTGTTTATACATGGTTATACACGGGTCATCCAAAACAACCGTTTGCGTTATAAGGATGCACAAATCCTGCGCTACTCTGACTTCGCATACGGGTGTTCCATCTAAAGCATTTGCGATCAAGAGCTGCAGAAATCCTGCTCGGCACATTTTCTCTTGGCTTCCTGGGGAAGCTGTCGGTTTGCATACGGGTGTTCTAACTAAAACATTTGCGATGAGTGTTTTATATTTAAAAAGCGAATTAAACTGCGGCTTGGGCGCCATTAATGGAGAGGATGCGAGCAAGGCGGGCAGCCATGGAAGTCAAAGGGCTCGCTTCCCAGTGAGCTCAAGACAACAGACAGCTCAGACGCTTCTGGTGAGCTTATGATTCGAGGACAACTTGCACGCCTCTCGGTCAGCCTGCACACCGGACGACCCTCGCACGCCTCCCATTCCGTCAAGGTCAAACAGCTGTCCGCACGGCACCTCCTACAGCCATTAAAACAAAGACACGTGGCGTCACATGAATGGTTAACAGAACGCACACGGTTTGAATTATACAAAAGTTTGAGATATTAAAGTGGCAGCTATTTTTTCAAAATGCCTTCGTTGGTTGTCATTATTCGAGTGCGCCTTCTCTCAAAATGGACACGAAAAATACCACAACATGTCGGGTCCCATTCCATGATAGAATGCCAAGTTTCATGAATTTTAGACGACTTTTGGATTTACTAGAATTTAAAAACCAGACATCTCAATATTTTGCCGGCAATCAATGGTGTCCTGGTGTTTGAAATTCATTCCCATTTCTTGCATGGGGCCTAACCATGGACCCAAGGACACATATTTGATTTTCAACCAATTTATATGCACTCGAGCATGTGCATGTAGTTCAAATTTGAATTGTGCACATAAATGCATTGAAAACTCAGTTAATGCATAAAAATGTCCAAACGAACCCTAAAAAATCACAAAAATTGACACAACACTCCTGTTGTTCTATGTTGACATGAGAAAAAATTTGAAAGCAATAAGAGGCAATGGATATAGTTTCATCCCCAAAGGTGGGACATTCCCTACCAAAAACCATCATGCTTGTTGTGAGAAGCTCCGGTTTGTGAGAAGCATATACCCAAACCTGCCCCAAATGGGACAAAAAATTTACCACATCATGTTGATGCCGCTCCATGATAGCATGCCAAGTTTGATTAATTTTAGACGAGTTTTGGATTTACTAGAATTTAAAAACCAGGCAGGCAGTCAACGGTGCCCTGGTGTTTGAAATTCTTTCCACAGCATGTCGGGTCCCATTCCATGATAGAATGCCAAGTTTCATGAATTTCAGACGACTTTTGGATTTACTAGAATTTGAAAACCAGGCATCTCAATGTTTTGCTAGCAATCAACGGCGCCCTAGTGCTTGAAATTCATTCACATTTCTTGCATGGGACCTAAGCATGCACCCAAGGACACAGATTTGATTTTTCAACCAATTTATATGCACTGGAGCATGTGCATGTAGTTAAGTACTAATAGATGGCGACTCCCCCACCTCCACACACCTCAGGCGACTCCCATGGCGATTCTAGGGTTTAACCCTACGATCTCCTCCCGACGTCCCCAATGGATGGCCTTCTCCATTGGGATTTCTCCCCCGGCCTCAAGGTTGAGGCACAGGTGCGTGCAAGGTTTGGATCCACGGTCCACTTCGTCTCCCACCCCGGCTCCAAGGAATTCTTCCTCGAAGTTTCCTTCTCCTCGGCTTATTTTCCCCTCTCGGTGGATTCGGTGGGTTTGGCCCTTCAGTCATGTGTTGGAGGTCTTTCTGCTGGTTTCAAGGTTTTGAGACTGGGTGATCGGCATTTTCGGTTTTCAGTGGCCTCAAAACGCGTGGGGCATTTCATTTTTGGGCTAAGGGACCGTATTTGGCCGGACTTTATTTGCCACTTTCATCTTCATCGTCCTGGGAATTCACGTCCACGGCTCCCATCATGGCACGCTGATTCTGAGCTAACTGGGTTGGCTACCTCACCTGGCCCGACGATTAAATCTACGTGGCTCTCTAGCCAGAGTAAACTACCATTGGATCCCGCGTCATTACCAGTACTGCAAAAATTGGGTTTCATTCCGCCGCCGACGGACTTGCATTCCGGCGAGCCTTCTGATCGGATCTCCTTTGGTAATTTTTCGTCTCCGGTTTCTCCGAATTCCTTTCGGATTGGTTCCATATCTTTACCTACTGTTCCCGATATTCCTGGGAGGTTGCCATCTATTCATGGGAAAGGATATATTGTGGGCTTATGGGATTCAATTACGGATGAAAAACTTCTTTCTGTTCTGGATGGCTGGCAGGCCGGTTACGATAATGATAATGTTAAGCTTATGGTGCAAATTTCGTCAGTCCCCACCAAGGAATACATTTACAAAAGACTTTTGCATTGTTCTCTCTGTGATCGTATTGGCCATGTTGACGATGATTGCACTGGTGTTTTCTGTCAACGGTGTGGGGATGATTCTGGCTCCTGCGCTTGTTCGTCTGCACGTATTGATGCTCATACGCATGTGCCATGCAAAGTGGGCCCGGACCCTTTGGGCTTTCCGTGTAATGCATGTTCTGCGGTTGATCATATGACTAGGCTTTGTCCTGGGCTTCGTCGCTGTTCTCTTTGTTATGGACTGGGCCACAAGTCACGTAAGCGTACGACTTGTGCTTATCTCCCTCGCTGGGCTTGGAAACGGAAAAATCTAATGAGGAGCTTGCCTCGGGCTACTGCGGATGAACCTGAGGATGGTAACTTTGTGGATGTTGGTATGGCCCGTGTCGTTAGGGATCCGCAGGGTGGTTGCACATGGCAACGGAAACAGATAATCCCGCACCACGCGGACGTGGCCAACCCCCATTGCTTGACGATACGCCTCCCTGGTCAGGGTGTAGTCAATTCTGCCTGCCAAAAACCCCAATCGGGTGAGGCGACTCTCCCCTCGAGTTCTACACCCACGTCTCCAGCACCTCGTTTCTTCTCCTCTTCGAC
This sequence comes from Aegilops longissima, assembly GCA_021605205.1. NCBI lineage: Eukaryota > Viridiplantae > Streptophyta > Magnoliopsida > Poales > Poaceae > Aegilops > Aegilops longissima. The sequence goes on from CM038681.1 coordinate 292,222,975, forward strand.
CATGTGCAAGAATCCACCACCTCCTTCTCCGGCGGAATCTCTCAAGCCGCCGCAGCACCAGGCTCCATCTACCATGGCGAACTTCCCGTGAGCCCGCTTTGCCTTCGCCGGATGGATCCACCTTTGATCGCGGGCCTGCTCATCGGGTCCAGCGCCACGTTATGGTGGTGGATGATCCGCCTCAATCATGATAGGTACGCCATTGTCTCCGCTAACCCTCCGGTCCCTCGATCATCGAAGGAGTTTTGGCTAGCTGAGGTCTGCCGCGATTATCGTTGGTGATTTAGAGTATGAACTGCTAGATGATTTTGTTTACCCACTCGGGATCGGGTGTGTTGTGTTTGCGGATATGGAGAGTAGAGATGCTACCATTCGAGAAGGACCGCATGCTTTGACCGAGGATTCTACTTTCTCTCTAGTTCCGCATGACGAGGGTATCAATATGCGCATGCCTGCCTTTGAATATGAAGTTTGGATCATGTTTCTTGCTTTTCCTATGGACTATCAAACTGAGCATTATGTTCATAAGGCTGTCTCACACTTTGGGAAGTTGCTTGTCTGGCCCCGCCCGGGACAGAACAAGGCTAGAATCCTAGTCAAATGTCATATCAAAGATGTTGCTGAAGTGTCGCATAGTCTTGTGATTACCAGGGTTGGTATGATGCCGGGTCTTGCTCGCTCGTGGTCGGTGCCAGTTTATGTTCTGAATGGTAGAAATACCATACCAAACTTGGTTGGCAATGAGGATGTCCGCCCACTTTTGAATGCATCTCCACATCCATAACAGCTTCCTTACTACACCCTCATGCAGCAAGTAAGAATTGATGAGATGATGGCTCATGATGCTTTGAATGAGGCTGCCTGGAATGCTTCGGAACCTGCTCAGGATGTTCAGGAAAATGGGTGGGGTGTGGCCTGTGACCCCTCCACCTTACATCGGATTCAGCCAGGACCTTCTTTTCAGATGATGGTCCGTCTCTCATGGATGGGTGGATCCGAGCATAATGTGCAGGACAATCTCCGACATTTGGTCATCTGATTCGAGTTTCGTGCAGCTTGAAGCTCGGTCGATGGATTTGTGAACGGTAACCCTACAACCAAAGTTGGAGTTCGCCGGGGCTGGGGACGTTCTATTTTCTTCAGGTTCCAGTTGATCATGAGTTCTTGCTTTGGATTGGGGGCATGCTCAAGCGCATATATACACCAGCTATCACCCTTCAACATACTCCTCCTGTGATGTTGCCCCTAAACCCGTTTCAGACTATTCAGAATCATCTTAATGCCGCTGCTGCAACTTGGATTCAGGGTATGGTGCCTGAACCTGACATCTTCTCAAGGATCTTTGCTTCTGTTTGTCAGTGGCGGACAATTGTTGTTCCATCGTCCATGCTATCGCTTGAAGCTGCAAATTGGGATGTGCCCGAACACTCCCCTGGCTTCAAGGCGATCACGCAGCTCGTCCCGGATGCAGTGGAATTAGTGTCGTCATCAGACCAGTCTAATGCGCTTCAGATGCTTGCATCCTCCTCTGTGTTCAATGCTACTCAACACCGCAGTGTGTTAGTGCCTTTAGACACCACTACTGTCAGACGGAGCAATCGATCCAACAAGTACGATGGATACAAAGTCACCCATGCTCCAGACACAAAGCGTTACAAGTCTAGGGTGAAACCACGTGAGACTCCTTTTGTCAATGCTGTTTCTTTGGCTGCTGCTCCTGTGCAGGTGCCCAAGGTTGCCTGCCCCCCACCAACATCGATCGAGGATCTTCAGCAGATGGGTAGCAACTGTGGAATTGCTCCGGAAGCCATCTCCTGGGAGAAGCTGCTGGATGACCAGCGTCCGTCGGGGGCGGATGAAGACTGAAGCCTTCCCTTCCGATGAATAAATCGTGGAATGTGCTCTCATGGAACATTAGAGGCATAAACTCTGATGCAAAACTTTTGGCTATTAGGAATGCGATTGATACTAGCGGTTGTTCTGTGCTATGTATCCAGGAAACTAAACGCGAATCCTTCGATCTTGCCTTTATTAAGACTTTCTGCCCTAAGCGATTTGATAAATTTGTCTTTGCGCCATCAGTGGGTGCCTCGGGTGGCATCATTGTCATTTGGAATAGTGCTGTGTTTACGGGCACATCTTGGTTTGTGGATTCTTTTGCCATTGGGATTTCTTTTGCGGCCACGCAGTCGAATGATGTGTGGAATCTGATCAATGTCTATGGCCCCTGCTCTGGTCAACGTAGAGTGGATTTTACGAACTGGCTTTTTGATTTGAATATCCCTGATGATGAAAACTGGCTAATTCTTGGCGACTTCAACTTTATCCGATCCACGAGTAACAGAAACAAACCTGGGGGTGACGCTGCAGACATGTTGTTATTTAACGAGCTCATCCGTGGACAGTCGCTCATGGAATTGCCCGTAAAAGGCCGAGCTGCTCACCGAGTAATATGCAGGATGATCCTCTCGTCGAACAGTTGGATTGGTTCTTTTCGCCCTCTTGTTGGACCACCTCATATCCAAACACAATGGTCCTGCCTCGGGAAGCTCGTGTCCGATCACATTCCATGCGTGGTCACAATTGAGTCAAGTATCCCCCGTCCAAGCTTTTTCGGTTTGAGAATTTCTGGTCTAACCATGATGGGTTCATGGAGGTTGTTGCTAGCTCATGGTCTAAAACATGTCACGCACCCAATGCCGCAGCACGGGTATGCAAAAAACTAAAAATCTTGAGATATGATCTCAAGCGATGGAGCAAGGGTGTCTCGAAACTTAAGGTTCTGATCCAAAACAGTAATGAGACTCTGGCCATCATGGACACCCTTGAGGACAAACGACCTTTATATGTTCCGGAATCAAACTTCAGGAAGATTTTGAAAACCCACTTACAGGCCCTGCTCAAATACCAGAATGAGTATTGGTGAAAAGATGTACTATCGTATTTTCGCTTTGTCGATTTAAAATACTAAGCTCTTTCAGTCATTGGCCACAGAGAGGTACAGGCACAATGCTATTCCCACGCTTAGAGTTGGCGAGGTCGAAATTCATGATCATGTTGGCAAGGAGGGGATCCTGTTCAATACTTACAAGGATCGTTAGGGTTCTTCTAAACCTACCAGCATGAAGTTTGATCTATCTAGGATCATCCGCAGGATTGATGGGCTGGACCAACTGAGTTCGCCCTTCTCAACTGATGAAATTGATGTTGTTGTTAAGGACATGCCGAATGACAGAGCCCCCGGCCCGGATGGTTTTAATGGTTGCTTTCTTAAGAAATGCTGGCAAATCATCAAGTCAGATTTTTATGACCTCTGTCACGCTTTCCATGCGGGTGGACTTGACATCACTAGCATTAGTGAGGGATATATCACCCTGATTCCAAAAATATCCTCTCCGGAAACGGCTAATGATTTTAGACCAATTACCTTACTGAACTGTTGCCTGAAAATCATTACTAAGATCTTGGCGAACCGGCTACAGAAGGTCATTTTAAAAATCATACACAAGAACCAGTATGGGTTTATTAAAGGTCGGACTATCCAGACTGTCTCGGCGTGGTCGCATTTAATATATCCACCAATGCCACTGTCTCGGGAGAGAGATTATACTGCTTAAGCTTGATTTCGCCAAGGCCTTTGATACGATTGAACATGCCCCATGTTGGAAATTATGAGACATATGGGTTTTGATGATAGGTGGTTAGGTTGGATGGAAACGATCTTTGGCCCGGAGTTACGCTATCCTTTTGAATGGTGTTCCTGGTCGGAAATTCAAATGCAAATGTGGCGTGCGTCAGGGTGACCCTCTCTCACCATTGATCTTTGTTCTTGCGGCTGACTTGCTCCAAGCTGCGATCAACAACACTTACACTCAGGGTTTGCTGGAGCTCCCCATTCCTCGTGATAATGCAGGTGACTTCTCGGTGGTGCAATACGCTGACGACACAATCCTGGTTATGCAAGCTTGTCCTACACAGGCCGCCCCGCATGAAACTTATCTTGGAGGATTATGCGGCCTCGGTGGGACTCAAGATCAACTTTCATAAATCGACCCTCATACCCATTAACGTCGACCAACAGCATGCTGGTGGGTTGGCAGGGGTGTTTGGCTGCTCTGTTGGCACCCTGTCGTTCACCTACCTTGGGCTTCCCATGGGGACGACTAGGCCGACTGTTCTCGACCTCATGCCATTGGTACACTCGGTTGAGAGGAAAACATCCACTACCCTATCACTCATGTCGTCGGGGGCCAAGCTGACGCTGGTGAATTCGGTGATCACCTCCATGCTGATCTACGCAATGTGCACGATCAAACTGCACCCTAAAGTGGTTGAGCACCTTGACAAGCTACGTCGTTACTGCCTCTGGGCAAAAAACTCGGATGATGGGATCAAATCCAACTCCCTTGCTGCCTGGGAGCTTGTCTGCCGACCGAAACGGTGTGGTGGTCTTGGTGTTATTGATATCAAAATGCAAAATGCCGCGCTTCTCCTAAAGTACTTGTTCAAGTTCTACAATCGTGAGGATGTGCCCTGGGTTCAGTTAGTCTGGGAGGCGTACTACCTGAACAAAGTGCCGCACGCCACTGAGCCTGTGGGTTTGTTCTAGTGGAAAGACGTAATGCAGCTCAATGGAACCTTCCGTGGGGTCGCCAAATTCATCCCCGGGGATGGTTGCAGCTCTCTGTTTTGGAAAGATGTCTGGTTTAGTGACACTGGGTCCACACTGATGGACACGCATCCGCGAGCCTTCTCTTTTGCTCTGAACGAGGACGACTCCATTGTCAAAGTTCTCAGGACCACTGATCCGGCCACGATCTTCCATCTGCCTCTTTCGGTCCAGGCTAGGGAGGAGATCAGAGAGATACAACAAGGGTCCTTGCATGTTAGTCTGGGAACCAGCTCGCCCGACGTTTGGGTCTGTGACCTAGGGCGTTATTCGTCAAGGAAGTACTACAACCACTGTTTCGGACAGGTGAAAGCAGATGAGGCCTTTGGATGGCTATGGAAATCCAAATTCCCGATCAAGTTTAAGATGTTTGGGTGGCTGCTTATGGTAGATCGTTTGAACACTGTGAAGATGTCAAGCGGCGGCACTTTGTTGTAGCCGGGACAACAACTACACTTGCATGCTCGCCAAAACCTGCCCGAGGAAACCGTGGAACATCTCTTCTTCGCAAGGCCCTTTTGCCAAACAATGCTGGAGTAAGGTTGGTCGACCTGGCCGGGAGGAACCAATAGGCTAGCCATCCTGCATGGTGGGAGAGAGAGTCAAGGCCGGCCGCTCTTTATGGATATCTTCCCGCTTGCTGCTTGAGCTTGTGGATGGAAATAAACAACCGACATTTCAGGGGATCCCAGACTGCTCGGGCGCTATTAGCTAGGTTCAAACATTTGTTGGGTTTGGTGATTCATAGCTGTCCTGAGAAGGTTCATCCTTTTCTCTAATTTCATTGTGAATTTGGACCGCTAGCTTTGTTTCTGATACCCTCACGGCCGGGGGGGCCTAAAACCCATTGTAACATACTTGTAACTGTCATGTGGTGAGTAATACAAAGTCAGTGGGAGCCTCTCCCACTGTCACTGATCCTTCAAAAAAAATTGAATTGTGCACCAGAAATGGCTAGAAAACCAATTTAATGCATAAAATGTTCAAACTAACCCGAAATAATTCCAATTCTTTTGCGACACACATATAGTTGCATATTCACTCCAGATAAAAGGTCTAGTAATTCAAACACCGTCCATTGCCGCTGTGACCCCATTATGTAATTCAAATCAAGATGAAAAATCAAGTAGATCGCACACGGTTTATTATCAGGAACCATGTGAGGTGCTGCACCAAATATCCTGGAGCACCGTCGGTGTATACTATGCCTATGGCTTACGCGAGAAGGTACGTCGGCTACAGTCCACAGCCGGCATCTCAAGCACACTAGCTCGCTCCCCAACTATCATTTCACTGTTCAATCGTCGCCGGTGAAAGATGAGCACATGGGCCCGCGTCGTGAGGGCATCTTCGGTGGCCCACTCCGGCGAGAGCGCGGCCGCAGTCGCCATGCGCTTGCTAACAAGGTGCATGAGCGCGGCCGCAATCTGCGACCAGGTGGCAAATGTAGCCCAAACGGCCGCTGTTGCTTATCAGGTGGCGGCAGCAACGTTTGCCTCAGGGATAGCAACTGGCGAGAGCAGCACATCAGTTGTCCGTTCTGCAGCGGCGGCCTTAGCCCTGATGGAGGCCGCCCACGACCATGTCGAGGCCGCCCACGCCCAGCTCCTGGCGATCACCGCACAAATCGAACGAAGCTTCTCCGACAATAGTCAGCAACCCACGGCCGAAGAGCTGGCAATCACCGAGAGCCCGTCCAAGCCTAGATCGTGTCCGCCCACGCCCAGGTCGTGGCGGCCTTTTCCAAAGAGATGGCGGACGTGGATGGCCAGATGCTTGCTGAGTATGGTGCGATGGATGCCATGGAGCCCCTTCCCCAGGAGACCGTCAGGCACAAGCTGAACATGGAGGCGGTGGCGGCGAGCACCAGCCGTAGTAGTACTCTTTGTTTTGTTTAATTAAAAGTGCCGGTCTTTGATTTGTTAGAGTAATGTTTTGGTCATCTAGCTCTGTTTAATTGCTGAAGTTGCTCGATTAAGAAGTGTGGGTGTGCTGTAGTCTCCTTTGTGTACCCAAATTATGCAATGACGTGGATGACCACTGTAACCATGGAAATTCAAACTAAAACTTTTGACGTTCAAACTCATCACACACGGGTTAAGCTATCTGAATCATTTGTGATGTCCACATATCGTACACAGTTCTGAATAAGGGACCGTGTCTCGATGACACTTATGCGCCAGCTTTTTTTGGTGAAGCGATTCCAAATTTTTGGCTTCGTGGAAATATCTACCTCCCCGCCTCCTTACCAAAAGCCACATTTCCCCTCTTTTCGCTTTCCTTTCCAAGTTGAAACCTTCACTCCTTGCTTGGAGCGTCGCCTCCTCGTCGGCGACCCTCCTTCACGCTGCTCGGCCTCGTCTATCCAGGCAGGTAATCCACACCCGACCCCCATCCTCCTCCTCCTTCCACATCCCACATGCCCCGACCGCCAGCGTGAGCGCGACACCTCCCACCCAAATCACCGACCCCTCCACCAAATAAGCGCCGCCCTAAGTGTGACGCCCTCGATTCAATCGTACACTAATCATACACGCAAATGTGTACGATCAAGATCAAGGACTCACGGGAGGATATCACAACACAACTCTAGACACAAAATAAAATAATACAAGCTTTATGTTACAAGCCGGGGCCTCGAGGGCTCGAATACATAAGCTCGAATACACAAGAGTCGCTGGAGGCAACAATATCTGAGTACGTATATAAGTTAGACAAGTTTGCCTTAAGAAGGCTAGCACAAAAGCAACATCGATCGAAAAGGCAAGGCCTCCTGCCTTGAGCCTCCTAACTACTCCTGGTCATCGGCGGCCTCCACGTAGTAGTAAGCATCGGCGGTGGCATCGGCGCCCTGGCTTCGCCATCCGTTGCATCAACCGGAAAGAAGAAGAAAGGGGGAAAAGGGGGAGCAAATCAACCGTGAGTACTCATCCAAAGTACTCGCAAGCAAGGATCTACACTACATATGCAACATTATCAAAGGAATGTTGTATATGTGGACTGGGCTGCAGAAATGCCGTAATAGAGAGAAGGCCTAGTCCTATCAAGACTAGCATCTTCCGAAACCACCATCTTGCAAACAACCGGAAGGAGTAGACTAGCATAAAGTAAAGTAGTAGTGTTATCAACCTCGGCCAGAAATCCTTTCTCGACTCCCTGCGAGAAAGCAATCCTGCAGCCATACTATCCAGCTTATCATCACAATCCAATTCTCATCGCAATCCATTGCTCATATCCATGTCTCATCTCAAGTATCCAGTTCTAGTTGTATCGACGAGATACAACTCCAAGTGTCCGCTACTATAGGACAGGCTATCGATAGATGTTTTCACCGCAGGGTGCACCAACTTACCCACCACGCCGCTAACTCCGCCGGACACACTTTCTAGGGTCATGCCCGACTCGCCAAACAATACGCCGCAACACCACCTAGGCTTAATAGAGAGGCCAGCACGCCGACTAAACCTATGCCCCTGTGGGTCATGGGCCATCTCCCGAACTCCCCGTGATGTTGCGTGGGCGGCCGGTGAGCAGACCTAGCTACCTCCTTCAACAAGGCAAAGCGCCACGCAGTCCAACCCGGCAAGGCCCGCTCGCCGCCGACGCCTATTAAGCTTCGCTGATGCATACGACGCAGTAACGCCCATACTATGCCCACGTGATGGTTAGTGCTATCAGCCGAGGCCCTCGGATCAAATATCCAAATCAGAGTGGATTAGGAACGCTGTAACAAGCAGAGACTCACTAAAGATGTGACCCCGTTTCCCGCCTCGAGGACTTGCGGCAAGGGCTAGGAATGCCCGCCACGCCTCGTAATTATCTCGTGGGCACCCTCCAGTCAACCTGCTCCACATCACTGCAATTAAGCTCAGGGGTACCCCTCGTGGTCGACCCGCCTTTAGTAGCATGGCTCAAAGGTAAAGTCATAGTAATCATAGTAACAAAGGTGTCTAAACATCAAGGGAAAGCCCGAGGAATCACCCCGGTGAATTCCATTCGATGTAATCATCAAGGTGAACGTAAGAGGATTCACCCTCGAGGTCAACACTTGAGGGGTTGCACCACGTAGTCGTGATCGAAGTGGTTAAAGAGGAAATCACCCTCGATGACCATGACCGAATAGCTACACTACAGGGTTAACATCAGGAGTACTGATGAGGACTCACCCTCGGTACTCGATAGTAACCTAGTATTGTCGAGCAACTAAGGGGAAAGTGAGGTGCGGTGTCGGGGCCTGGTCTTCGACCTCGTTGATCGGGTCTTCAATGATGAAGCAGGGGCAACAAGGACAAGGTGGGGGTCACTGATGGATCACTAACCAACCTATACTAGGCAGTTTAGGATAAGCAGGTAAGGTACAACAACAGATACAAAAGCAGGCTATGCAACAGAATAGGAGCAAACAATAACAGTAGCAAAATCTAATGCAAGCATGAGAGAATGGAATGGGCGATATCGGGATGATCAAAGGGGGGGCTTGCCTGGTTGCTCTGGCAAGAAGGGGTCGTCGTCGACATAGTCGATCACAGGGGCGGCATCGGTCTCGGGGTCTACCGGAGAGAAGAGGGGGAAGAAACAGTAAATATTAAGCAAACAGAGGTATCACTAAGCATGACAAGACGATACGTAGGGCTAGGCATGCTCTAATGCGGTACTACACATTGCAGACGAAGGGGGGAAACATCCGAGGGTGAATTCCCGACATTAGGTGGATTCCGGACAAGGAAAAGAGGGGGAAAGTTCCATGTTCAGCATGCTAGGAGCATGTGACAGATGAGCGGACCACGTATTCGGATTCGTTGGATTTTTCTGAGCAACATTCATATAGAAAACATTTTCATCCGAGTTACAGTTTATTTTCTATGAATTTTCAAAGATTAAAACAATTTCTGGAATTATTTAAATTAACAGAAAAGGAAATATGACGTCAGCATTGCATGAGATGACGTCGGCAGTCAACAGACTCACCGCCCAGGTCAAACTGACCAGTGGGTCCCACCTGGCAGAGACAGAGGCCTTAACAGAGTTTATTTTAATTAAACAAGGTTAATTAAGTGCGTGGGCCCGGGTGTCGCCGTTGCTTAGGATAATTAAACATTTTAAATTACACCGGTTAACTAGCGAGTGGGCCCTTTGTCATTGACAAGGATGCCCGATCAACAAAGTTGACTAAGTCAACTTAGTCAATAGGTTCGCGGGGCCCGCTGGCGATGACCTGTGGGTGGCCCTGTGTGTGCCACTCGGCGGTGGTGCCGAGCTAGCTCGGCGACCAAATGCCATGGCGGAGGGCGCGTCGTCGTCGATTCGCTACCGGCGGCCAAAATGGCATGGCGAGTGTGTTCGAACGGGGAGAAGATGCGGCGTCCAACCGAGGTGATTACGAGGCCGGAGCTGGATGGAGGTGACGGCGGTGAGCACCACAGCGGACGCCGGACTTCGGGCGTCGTCGGATACGGCGCTGCATGGCACGAGAAGGCGCGCTAGGGGTCTTGTTGGACTCGCACGAGCTCCAGAAGCTCGTCTACGAGCTCGGACGCGAGCTCGGGCTACGGTGGTCACGGCGGCGAGCTCATCTACGGCAACGAGTACGGCCATGACGTGGTCGGCGGCTACGAGCGCGGGGATGAGCAGGGAGTGTGGGGAGAAGGAGAGGAGCTCCTGGCGCCCTGCAGATGTGCAAAGCGGGCTCGGGGGAGAGCTCGCCGGAGCGAATCGACGGCGTGGTCGTGCGTTGGCCGTAGATGAGGAAGATGAAGAAAGGGACGACGGTGGCGCTCCCGGTCCCGATCCAGTGTAGAGGAAGAAGAGGCCGACCACGACGGAGCTCCCGGACTTGTCGGAGCAGCGGACGGGCGACGGTGGCCGCGGGATCGACACGGCGACGGCGGCGGGCGCGCTTGGGTCAGAGAGAGGGGAGTGCTCGAGGGGGATCTGAAGGGGAGTGGGAGAGGCGGAGGTGATTGGGGGTAGCTGGGGAGGAGGCCGAGGCGCCGAGGGGGCGCGGAGGCCTTATCCTCTCATGGAGGCGCCGACGGCGAGGTGGTTGGCGGGCGACGGGCGCGGCCTCGCCTCGCCCGGCCGGAGGAACAGGAGGGAGGCGCGGCTGGGAGCTGGGCGGCCAGCTGGGTGAGGTGGGCTGCCTGCTGGGATGGGCCAAGCCCAAGGGGAGGCCAGGCCTCCCACCCCTTCTTCTTTCCTTTTTTTTTTTCTTTTCCAGCAGCTTGTGCATTTTCTTTTGCCAAAATTGACTTTGCAAAATTATGCCACCGCCAAAACAATCTCAAAGAATTAAAGTGCTTGCCTCAAAAAGGTTGGGAGGCTTTTGAATAGTTGCCAATTTTATAAATTAAAAAGGGCATTTAATTTATTGTTTAGGTCATCGCTTAAGTAGCTTAGGCCACTTAAACCTTGCAAAAATGTTGGTTCACCACCAATATTAGTTGTGGATTATTTGGCACATGATGAACATTTTAGTTTTCATGTTTGAGCATTTTGAATTTCACATGTAATTTGAATTTGAATTCAACTCGAATGTGAAAGATCATGAGACAATAATGATCGTGCACATGTTTAGCAAAACAATTAACTTAACCCTGTGGGTTATCAGAGCATCATTACACCGGGTGTTACAACTCTCCTCCTCTAAAAGAAATTCTCGTCCCGAGAATTAAGAGGTAGAAGGGAACAGGTCGGGGTATTCAGCACGGAGGTTATCCTCGCATTCCCAAGTGGCTTCATCCTTAGAATGATTTGACCATTGCACCTTGAGGAACTTGGTAACCATCTGGCGTGTTCGACGTTCAGCTTGTTCAAGAATGCAGATCGGATGCTCCTGGTATGTGAGATCATCTTGAATTTCAATCAATTCCGGATCCACTTCACGTTCCGGATCCTTGAAGCATCGACGAAGTTGCGACACGTGGAAGACATCATGAACATGAGAGAACTGAGGTGGCAACTCAAGTTGATAAGCCACCAGTCCACGACGGGCGAGAATACGGAAGGGACCAATGTAGCGAGGAGCTAACTTGCCCTTGACTCCGAACCGATGAGTGCCTCTCAAAGGAGTGACATGCAGATAAGCTTGTTCACCAGGTTGATAAGTTGAACCCCAGTGTTTCCGGTCATAGTTGCTCTTCTGGCGGGACTGGGCCGCCTTGAGATTACCCCGGACAATGCGAACCTGCTCTTCAGCTTGTTGGATAATGTCTGGACCAATGAGCGTCCGTTCCCCAGTTTCTGACCAATTCAGAGGGGTTCGGCACTTACGTCCATATAGCACTTCGAAGGGTGCCATTTTCAAACTGGCTTGATAGCTGTTGTTATAAGAGAACTCCGCATAAGGGAGAGATTCTTCCCACTTCTTGCCGAAGGAAATAACACAAGCTCGAAGCATGTCTTCAAGAATTTGATTGACTCGCTCGACTTGGCCTTGGGATTGGGGATGATAAGCAGTGCTCCAGGTTATATGAGTCCCCATTGCCTCTTGGAAACTATCCCAGAACTTTGAAGTGAATAAACTGCCACGGTCTGAACTGATCTCCTTCGGAATGCCATGGAGTGACACAATTCTGGAGATATACAAGTTTGCTAATTGACTAGCAGTGATTGTCTCCTTGGCTGGCAGAAAGTGAGCAACTTTCGATAATTGGTCGATAACAACAAATATAGCATCATTACCTTTCTGAGACTTGGGAAGGCCTGTGACGAAATCCATTTGGATCTTATCCCACTTCCATTCAGAATCGAAGCGGTTGTAGAAGTCCAGCCGGTTTCGATGTTCGCTTTGGCGCGACGGCAAACGTCACATTCTTCGATATATCGAGCAATGTCTTGCTTCATTTTAGACCACCAGTACTTCTGACGGATGTCTAGATACATCTTGGTACTTCCCGGATGAATAGAGAGAGGGGTGTCATGCGCTTCTTTCATCACCTTCTCTGTCATAAGCTCGAACCGGGGTACTACAACGCGATCTCTGAAGTATAAGGTTCCATCTTCACCAAGTGAGAAATCTCTAGATTTCTCTAAGGCAAGATCCTTTTTCATCAAATCAATGTGAGCATCTTTGGCTTGAGCAGACTTAATTGCTTTTAGAAGAGTTGGTTCTAGTACAAGGTTATTCAGAGAACCCTGTGGAACTAGTTGAAGGTTTAGCTTGCATAGCTCTTCATAAAGGCGGGGTTGAGCTTTGTAGACCATGTGATTATTGCAATAAGACTTGCGGCTCAGGGCATCAGCCATTACATTAGCCTTACCAGGGGTATAAGATATACCGCAGTTGTAGTCCATAATAGCTTCCATCCACGCTGCCGACGGAGGTTCAGATCTGGTTGAGTAAACAGTACTTCAGACTCGATGATCGGTGAAGATCTCGCAACGACACCGAGAGGGTACCGTCACCATAGCTTCGAGGCAAAGATAACCGCTGCAAGCTCAAGGTCATGAACCGGTAGTTTTCCTCGTGAGGACGCACTTGATGGGAAGCATAAGCAATCACCTGCGCTCTTGCATTAGAACACAGCCTAATCCTTGACGTGAAGCGCCACAATAGATGACGAAGTCCTTGCGAGAATCAGGAGGAGCAAGCATCGGGCAGAAGTCAGCTTGTCCTTGAGTGCCTGGAAACTTTCCTGACATTTGTCTGTCCAATCAAACTTAACGCCTTTGTGAAGCAGATTAGTCAGTGGCTTGGCGATCTTGGAGAAGTTCTCGACAAAGCGGCGACAATAGCTGGCTAGTCCGAGGAAGCTTCTAACTTGCTTGACAGTCTTAGGAGGGGTCCAGTCAAGAATAGCCTGAACGCGCTCTGGGTTGACGGCAATACCATCCTTGGAGATAACATGACCAAGGTAGGTGACTTCGGGTAACCAGAATTCACACTTGGAATACTTGGCATAAAGTTGATGCTCTCAAGCTTCTCGCATAAAGACGAAGATGTTCAGCATGTTCTTCTTTATTCTTCAATATACCAAGATATCATCCAGATAGACTACGATTTAACTTGTCGAGGTAATCCATGAATATGTAGTTCATCGGACAAGAGAATGTAGCTGGAGCATTGGTTAAACCGAATGACATGACGGTGTACTCGTAAGAACCATAACGAGTGGCGAATGCGGTCTTTGGAACATCCTCTTCACGAACACGGATCTGGTGGTAACCCAACCTCAAGTCGAGTTTAGAGAATATCGATGATCCAGCCAGTTGATCATCTGAGATCATTGATCCGAGGAAGGGATATTTGTTCTGAATTGTAGCTTGGTTGATAGGACGATAGTCTTGGACCAAACGGTTCGTACCGTCCTTCTTCTTGACGAAGAGAGAAGGTGCTCCCCAAGTAGAGGAACTTGGACGAATGAAACCCTTGTGAAGAGATTTGTCGATTTCCTCCTTAAGCTCAAGGCGTTCATGAGGTGGCATCTTGTAGGGTCATTTAGCAATAGGAACGGTGCCTGGCTTCAAGTCGATGACGAACTCGACGGCTCGGGCAGGGGGTATTCCTGGAAGTTCTTCTGGAAATACGTCTTGGAAGTCGCGAACGACTGGAATCTTTTCAATTCCCTCAAGAGGTGTTGCGTTCAACGCATTCAAAGCATAAAGTCGTGCTTCAGCGTCCTGAACAAGCTGAGCATGGTAGCTTACTATTTCATTGGAAGGATGTAGGAGGTGAACAACCTTGGTGGCGCAAACGATAGAGGCAGTATGCTCTTTCAACCATTACATTCCCAGAATGAGGTCAATGTTGGAAGACTCCAGAATAATGGGAGAAACATGAAATTCCAGCCCTTCAATTTCAACGGGGACGTCGCGACCAATCATGGTAGTTCGACATCGACCATTGTGGGTGCGTACCACTATCGGGGTGTTCATGGGCTCGCATCGAATGTCGTGTGCGTATGCAAAATTTTCTGACATGAATGAATGCGAGGCTCCTGAATTGAATAAAACAGAAGCCGGTACTGAATTAACGAGAAGAGTACCCATTACAGTGGCAGGTTGATCTTGAGCTTCATTCAGATCAACATGATTAGCCTGACCACGACCAGAAGGTCTGGCATTGTTGTTATGGAGCTGATTGTTACGACCAGTTGAAGGCAGAGCCAGCTGATCCTGATTCTGAGGGCATTTCCTGGAGCGGTGAGGTCACACTTGAAGCATAGACCATCATTGGGATCGGGAGCAGGAGCTTGGGATGGTACAGCCCGAAGGGGCTGCCTCTGCGGTGGAGGAGGCAGACGAGGTGCAACATAGGACTGTCTTGGTGCAGGTGCAGTTGGATGATACATGCTGTGGGGAATCCATATCCGACGCTTCTGTTACCGACGGGTTCAAGATGAGCCAACGTCGCGACCACGCCTAAGGGATCCCTGGTGTTCTTGAAGACCAGTCTCAACCTGAATAGCCTTGTTCACCAAGGTGGCAAAGTCGGCAAAGTCATGAACGAGCAATGCTAGCTTGATATCAGGGTGAATTCCATCACGAAACTTCTCTTGCTTACGAGCATCAGTTGCAATGTCTTCTTCAGCATAACGTGACAAGTCCAGAAATTCCCGTTGATAAGCATCTACAGACTTGTTGCCTTGGGCGAGGTTGCGGAACTCTCGCTTCTTCCTGTCCATGGTTCCTTGAGGAATGAAACGGGCACGGAAGGCAGCTTGGAAATCCGGCCAAGTAATGACCGTTCCAGCAGGTAGGGTACGCCTGTGGCTGTCCCACCATTGAGCAGCAGGACCCTTGAGGAAGAAGGATGCGAAGGTGACATAGCTGGCAGGGGCAACACTAGCAGACTCCATTTCATATGTGATGTCGCGGAGCCAGTCATCAACATCAAGGGGTTGAGTTGAGCTGCGGTAAATAGTTGGGTTGAGGCGCATGAAGTCCTGCAGAGTTACTGGGGTTGGCTGTTGATTCATGTTC
The DNA here is from genome assembly GCA_021605205.1 of Aegilops longissima. Lineage (NCBI taxonomy): Eukaryota > Viridiplantae > Streptophyta > Magnoliopsida > Poales > Poaceae > Aegilops > Aegilops longissima. The sequence continues at coordinate 292,238,564 of CM038681.1, forward strand.
GGACGAGGAAACTGAGCCATCATTCCTTCCATGAAGCTGGCGGTTCAGCTCAAATTTTTGCATCATTCCAAAGAAAGAATTGAGGCGGTGGTGGATCATTGGCACCACGGCCACGACCAGCGGGTCTAACCATCCCGCTGACATGTAACAGGGGGTAGTTCAGCATTGAGCATTTGCAAAGACAAGGATCATTCATGATGAAACAGGCATAAGGAAAGATGTACGATGGATTCCACTTCGTAGTCAACACGACATGTGTGTGTACTATTCAAGATGCTATTCTAAGGAATAACTATGGCTTTATCCAGCTTCGGGTGAATGTGGTCACGGGATCCTAATGTTAGTAAATTGCTTAACCCGAGTAGAAGAGAGTTCGAGTCCCGAGTATAGACGAGGAGTAAAAGATGCTAATACCACCCAATGGCGGCGTGGGACCGTAAGCCACAGCCAATGTTAGTAAAAGTTTTTCGGTGACTAGACTCAACTTCGGTCAAGGAGTTGGAAAGGGGGCTACCTACAGGCAGTCGGCTCTGATACCAACTTGTGACGCCCTCGATTCAATCGTACACTAATCATACACGCAAATGTGTACGATCAAGATCAAGGACTCACGGGAAGATATCACCACACAACTCTAGACACAAAATAAAATAATACAAGCTTTATGTTACAAGCCAGGGGCCTCGAGGGCTCGAATACATAAGATCAAATACACAAGAGTCAGCAGAAGCAACAATATCTGAGTACAGACATAAGTTAGACAAGTTTGCCTTAAGAAGGCTAGCACAAAAGCAACATCGATCCAAAAGGCAAGGCCTCCTGCCTAGGAGCCTCCTAACTACTCCTGGTCATCGGCGGCTCCACGTAGTAGTAAGCATCGGCGGTGGCATCGGCCCTGGGCTCCGTCATCTGGTTGCATCAACCGGAAAGAAGAAGAAAGGGGAAAGGGGGAGCAAAGCAACCGTGAGTACTCATCCAAAGTACTCGCAAGCAAGGTTCTACACTACATATGCAACATTATCAAAGGAAGGCTGTATATGTGGACTGGGCTACAGAAATGCCAGAATAGAGAGAAGGCCTAGTCCTATCGAAGACTAGCATCTTCTGGAAACCACCATCTTGCAGCAACCAGAAGGAGTAGAGTAGCATAAATAAAGTAGTAGTGTTATCAACCTCGGCCAGAGATCCTTTCTCGACTCCCTGCGAGAAAGCAATCCCAGAGCCATACTATCCAGTTATCATCACAATCCAATTCTCATCACAATCCATTGCTCATATCCATGTCTCATCTCAAGTATCCAGTTCTAGTTGTATCGATCGGGATACAACTCCAAGTGTCCGTTACCGTAGGACAGGCTATCGATAGATGTTTTCTTCCCTGCAGGGGTGCACCACCTTACCCACCACGCTCGCTTACCGTAGGACACACTTTCTAGGGTCATGCCCGGCCTCGGCCAAACAATACGCCGCAACTCAACCTAGGCTTAATAGAGAGGCCAGCACGCCGGACTAAACCTATGCCCCCAAGGGTCATGGGCCATCTCCCCGGGAACTCCACTTGACGTTGCGTGGGCGGCGATGAGCAGACCTAGCTACCTCCTTCAACAAGGCAGCGCCACGCAGTCCAACTGGGCAAGGCCGCCGGCCGCCGACGCCTATTAAGCTTCGGTGATGCATACGACGCAGAACGCCCATACTATGCCCACGTGATGGTTAGTGCTATCGGCCGAGGCCCCTCGGATCAAATATCCAAATCGTCTTTGGATTAGGAACAGCGGTAACAAGCAGAGACTCACGAAAGATGTGACCCGTTGCCCGCCTCGAGGACTTGCGGCAAGGGCTAGGAATGCCCGCCACGCCTCGTAATTATCTCGCGGGCACCCTCCGTGTCAACCCGTCTCCACATCACTCGCAATTAAGCTCGCGGGTACCCCTCGTGGTCGACCCGTCTTTAGTAACATGGTTCAAAGTGTAAAGTCATAGTAATCATAGTAACAAAGGTGTCTAAACATCAAGGGAAAGCCCGAGGAATCACCCCGTGAATTCCACTCGATGTAATCATCAAGGTGAACGTAAGAGGATTCACCCTCGAGGTCCACACTTGAGGGGTTGCACGACAGAGTCGTATCAGAAGTGGTTAAAGAGGAAATCACCCTCGATGACCACGACCGAATAGCTACACTACAGGGTTAACATCAGGAGTACTGATGAGGACTCACCCTCGGTACTCGATAGTAACCTAGTATTGTCGAGCAACTAAGGGGAAAGTGATGTGCGGTGTCGAGGCCTGGTCTTCGATCCCGTTGATCGGGTCTTCACTGATGAAGCAGGGGCAACAAGGACAAGGTGGGGGTCACTGATGGATCACTAACCAACCTATACTAGGCAGTTTAGGATAAGCAGGTAAGGTACAACAACATATACAAAGCAGGCTATGCAACAGAATAGGAGCAAACAATAACAGTAGCAAAATATAATGCAAGCATGAGAGAATGGAATGGGCGATATCGGGATGATCAAAGGGGGGGCTTGCCTGGTTGCTCTGGCAAGAAGGGGTCGTCATCGACGTAGTCGATCACAGGGGCGGCATCGGTTTCGGGGTCTACCAGAGAGAAGAGGGGGAAGAAACAATAAATATTAAGCAAACAGAGGTATCACTAAGCATGACAAGACGATACGTAGGGCTAGGCGTGCTCTAACGCGGTAATACACGTTGCAGACGAAGGGGGGAAACATCCGAGGGTGAATTCCCGACGTTAGGTGGATTCCGGACAAGGAAAAGAGGGGGAAAGTTCCATTTTCAGCATGCTAGGGGCATGTGACAGATGAACGGACCACGTGTTCGGATTCGTTGGATTTTTCTGAGCAACTTTCATATAGAAAACATTTTCATCCGAGTTACGGTTTATTTTCTATGAGTTTTCAAAGATTAAAACAATTTCTGGAATTATTTAAATTAACAGAAAAGGAAATATGACGTCAGCATTGCGTGGGATGACGTCGGCAGATCAACATACTCCTTTGCCTGGTCAAACTGACCATGGGTCCCACTGGCGAGACAGAGGCCTTAATGAGTTTATTTTAATTAAACAAGGTTAATTAAGTGTGTGGGCCACAGGTGTCGTGGTTGCTTAGGATAATTAAACATTTTAAATTACACTGAAGTTAACTAGCGAGTGGGCCCGCCTGTCATTGACAAGGGATGCCCAGTCAGCAAAGTTTACTAAGTCAACTTAGTCAATAGGGGCCCAGAGAACCGGCTTGAGGACCTGTGGGTGGCCCAGTGTGTGCCAGCTCAGCGGTGGTGCCGGAGCTAGCTCCGGCGACCAAATCCGCGGTGGAGGGCGCGGCCGTGCGTCAGGATTCACCGTCCGGCGGCCAAAATGGCCGCGGGCGGGTGCGTTTGAACGGGGAGAAGATGCCGCGTCCAACCGAGGTGATTACGAGGCCGGAGCTGGATGGAGGTGACGGCGGCGAGCACCACAGTGGACGCCGGACTTCGGGCGTCGTCGGATACTGCGCTGCATGGCATGGGAAGGCGAGCTAGGTGTCTCGTTGGACTCGCACGAGCTCCAGGAGCTCGTCTACGAGCTCGGACGCGAGCTCGGGCTACGGTGGTCACGACGGCGAGCTCATCTACGGCGACGAGTACGGCCATGACGTGGTCGGCGGCTACGAGCGGGGGATGAGCAGGGAGTGAGGGGAGAAGGAGAGGAGCTCACAGCGCTCCTGCAGATGTGCAAAGCGGGCTCGGGGGAGAGCTCGTCGGAGCGAATCGACGGCATGGTCGTGCGTTGGCCGTAGATGAGGAAGATGAAGAAAGTGACGACGGTGGCGCCCCGTCCCGATCCGGTGTAGAGGAAGAAGAGGCCGACAACGACGGAGCTCCAGACTTGTTTGAGCAGTGACGGCGACGGTGGCATGGATCGACGGCGGCGACGGGCGGGCGCTTCGGGTCGAGAGAGGAGTGCTCGAGGGGATCTGAAGGGGAGTGGAGAGGCGGAGGTGATTGGGGGTAATCGGGAGGAGGCCGAGGCATCGAGGGGGGGGCTGGAGGCCTTATCCTCTCGTGGGCGCGACGGCGAGGTGGTTGGCGGCGACAGGCGCTCTGCCTCGCCTTGGGTCGGAGGAACAGGAGGGAGGCACGCCTGGGAGCTGGGCCGGCCAGGCTGGGTGAGGTGGGCGGCCTTTGGGATGGGCGAAGCCCAAGGGGAGGCTAGGGCTCTCCCACCCCTTCTTCTTTCCTTTTTTTGTTTTTCTTTTCCAGCAGCTTTTGCATTTTCTTTTTGCCACAATTGACTTTGCAAAATTATGCCACCGCCAAAACAATCTCAAAGAATTAAAGTGCTTTGCCTCAAAAGGTTGGGAGGCTTTTGGAATAGTTGCCAATTTTATAAATTAAAAGGGCATTTAATTTATTGTTTAGGTCTTTGCTTTAAGTAGCTTAGGCCACTTAAACCATGCAAAAATGTTGGTTCACCACCAATATTAGTTGTGGATTATTTGGCACATGATGAACATTTTAGTTTTCATGTTTGAGCATTTTGAATTTCACACAGAATTTGAATTTGAATTCAACTGGAATGTGAAAGAGCATGAGACAATAATGATCAGGCACATGTTTAGCAAAACAATTAACTTAACCCCAGGGGTTACTGTAGCATCATTACACCGGGGGTGTTACACTAAGCCATGGTGCACGCAGTATAGCCAGGATCTCAAGGAGCATTTGGCAGCGGAGAAGCAAATCGTGGCCGCACGCGCGGATGAGGTCGCTGTCACGACCGGTTTTTCAATAAAATACTTATTGAGAAACCGATCTTGTTATTCAGACAGGAGAGTTCTCCTCACTGGTAGACAAATTCTTGATCTGAAATCCGAAGTACTAAATATATTACAGTGGTTGAGCTGAGGTTGCTCAACAATTTTATTGCAAGCACGCCAATAATATACATAAAGGCGGATATGGCACAGGGTGTGGTGGCATACAACCGACTCAGATTTAAATGTGGTGGTGGATATGTCACAGTGAAGTGGGTGACATTGACTCCTACTCTTGCAGCTCATCGGCGTCAAGTGAGCTCGATGATTTATTCAGTAGCGAGCGGATATGGTACAAGTGATAAATTCCAGGATCGCACGGATCGATTGGGACTCCTCTAGGCGTCGGACTCGCTATCGAATTCTTCATCCATAAGATCGCCTTCGTCAACATCTGGCCAAATCAACAAGCCAGGTGAGTACTTTGAATGTACTCGCAAGACAGTTCGGACATAAGATATAACAAATGTAAGCATGACGCAACATGAGCAATTTGCAATGCACACTCAAATGATAAACTTGGACGACATGAATAATAAAAGGAAGTCGGGCGGTAGTCCTCTCGAAATCCCAACAGAAATAACTGAAAACCGATCGAATGTCTGAAACGATGCCTCGAATGGTGAACGAATAAATTAACATGCCGCAGTCGGGCGTCTAAGCGACACCACATAAAGGGCTTATATTGAAAAGTAAGTGACAATGCGTGCCACAGTCGGACGTCAAGCGACATCACATAAAGGGCTTATATAAAAAATAAACAACATAAATGCCACAGTCGGACGTCTGAGCGACATCACATAAAGGTCTTATATCGAAAATAAACAACATAAATGCCACAATCGGACGTCTGAGCGACATCACGTAAAGGGCTTATATCGAAAGTAAACAACATAAATGCCACAGTCGGACGTCTGAGCGACATCACATAAAGGGCTTATATTTCATCGTCGTATTCAAGAAGTATAGACCATTCCAAGGAAAAGACTCAGCACATAATAATAATAAACGGGTTAGTCCATCCACAGGAGTAATCGTATAGCCATGCTTTCCACACATGGTTGTTCACCGAAGATCGTCAAGGATATTGACACTGAGATTGACAAGGACAAGTTGAACACCGACCTTCATCATAGACACGGTTACTTGGATGAGTTTGACTCTGCAGAGTTTGTACTATTAAACCACAGCCAACGGATTTCAGTAGTCGCAAGGGACTAGTTCCGTTTACGGTATTTTAGAAGAAACACATCAATCCAGTACACACCCAATTCCACTTTCCGCTGCCAGGAATCACCCTAGGCAACGTTCAAGAAAAACTCTAAGACGGGGAGGTCACAACCTCGAATAGCATGGGATCAAATTTATCTCGCGCGCTCTAAGGGGTGCCCCCCTCTCGGTCCCAACCGGAAACACCCATGCTCCCTGACCGGATGACGGGCTTTAATCCAGGGCGATGGAGCCCTCATCCCGGCCCCTCTGTTTGGTGTGTACCAGGAAGGAGGTTTGCAACTTACTAAACCATATTCATAAAGAAAACATGTGGTAGTACAAGGGGAAGAACGGATGATAACGTGACTTGATTCACGTTGATACTGGAGTTAAATAGTTTGGCACAAGACTGGCATGCTATGACAATACCATCTTACCACCCATCATGTCACCACATGATCATGTAAACTCACATCGAATCAAACATCGAGTTTCGAAGCTCACATGCAATGGCTTTGCATGCAATAAAACCCTTACCGCTATGCATATAATCATGCCATGAACTGACTACTCAATGCAAACATGCAAAACACTCATCATATCAAAGGTTCAAACATGCTTGCCTGGTTCAGAGTAGTCGGAGTCTAGCTCGGTGAAGTTCGCGATCCCGTCACCTCTTCCGGTATCTACGGTATAAGAAAAAGATACGTACTAACGTAAATACCATGTGTGCACAAAAAGTGTTCCAAATATTTTTGAAATAAATACGATAAAAAACTAGACAGGATAATAAAGGTGACAGAAAAAGAATCAATCAAAAATCATTTTCTGTTTAAAAGTTATTAAGGTTTTTGTCCAGGGACTTGTTTGTAATGAAACAGAAAGTTCCAAGGGGCTAGCTTATAAAAATAGAAAACGGTTCGATTAAAAACCCGCCAACTCTAAAGGAAGACGTATCCTGCCCGAAGGCGTTTTCATAAAACATTTCGAAAAGAATAAAAAGCTGAAGGGGGGTCCCAATTGTCGGGTTTAAACTCTGAACAGAGTCACCGGTGCCCAAGAGCTGCGGTGGTCGCCGCGGCGATCCAGGACGAGTCAGGAGGAGTGGTTGGTACCTACGGGTTCCTTGGGTCCTTCTGCACCTGTGGGTGGTGGAGTTGGTCAACGGCGAGCACCACGCCGACGGCGACCTCAACTCCGGTGGGTGGTGGTTCGGGCGTTGGTGGATCTCGTCGCGGAGGGCTACACAACACGAATTGAGGCTCGGGTTAGAACACTGGGTGCACCCGAGGGCTGCTGACGTGGTTTGGGAGTCGGAGGTGGCCTCACCTGAGTGGATCAAGCCGGAGCCCGAGGCGGATCGGGGCGGCCGGAGTCGGGGAAGGAGACCTCCTCGGGGTCCTCCTGGTGGCTTGGCGGGGCTCTGGTGAGGTGGAGTGGTGGTGCGGGGTCGAGAACGCGCTCGGGACCTCCTTTTATAGATGATCCGAGGCGGTGGCCGTGAACGGGAAATCTCCGGCGACGATTACGGCGGTGCGACGGTTGGTCAGGCGGTTTAGGGGGCTAGGCATCACCATGGAGGTTTACTGGTTTGGTTTAGGCGCTAAACTTGGCCTGCCTTGGCTGCCACTCCAAGTTCGAACTGAGCAGGCGACGGAGCACGCGTCGGCGGGGGGAGCGCGCTTACGCTGCTCGAGCCACAGCGGCGACAGCGCTTGCAAGCCAGAAAAGCAGCAGCAGACGGCCACGCGGAGGCCTCGGGTGGCTTGGGCGGTGCTGGACGACACCGAAAGCTGGAATTGCTCCCTGCTGGCCGCCTCGGTTGGCCCTGCCACCGCAGAAGCTGCCGGCATCGGCGGGACACGTCACCACTGACGGTGGTGTCCATCCAAAGGACCGTGCGGCGCTCTGGATAAGAGGAAGGTGCAGTGCCCAAGGCTCCAGAGTGGGCACTGGTGAGATCGACGCCCCGACTCTAAAGAAAATGACACTGACAGTCGACTGAACACTGAACTCTGAAAATGAACAGCAACAGTGCCTGTCAGGTGTTCGATGAAATGATTTTGGCATGTCATGATTTTATCTGGAGCTGATCTTTGGTGGGGTGGCCTCTCAATGCACCTGGGGGGCTTCCTGAATTTTGGTAGATTTTTTGGAGAAGGAAAAATATGAATTTCATCAAATTTGCCAAATCTGGTCCAAACTTGCAGTGTGTGAAACTTGACAATTTTGAACTGAGGAAGAGTGTATCTTGATGGATCTAGGTTGGGGGTGCTAGGGACTAGCCAGAGGAGTTGTTTTGAGGTCAAAACTCAAAGTAAATCAGACACTTCCTTTGTAAATCACCTAGGCCCAAAATAAGAGGCAGAATTACTTTTGGGGATAAAATAAATGAAATAAATTTCAAAAATGGGTTGAACTTGTTGGAATAGAATATTTGGCTTGGCCCAAAGTGGAGGGAGGGGATTTGGGAGAAATATTAACATGGGGCATGGTAAGACAAAGGGTGGTTGCAAAACAAAAGAATAGCCCCCAAACCCATAGGGTTTCTTTTTAATAGAAAATTTAGTTTTTCCAAAAATTTATTGAGATGAGTTAAAATCAGAAGGAAGGTTTTTAAAACCAAACACCAAGGTTGAGGAAGATACAAAAATAAAATACTTGTCATGGGATAATTTTTTTTGAGAAGGAGGGGCTTTCGGAAAGATTTTAAATGGCCTCCTTTAAGTCAAATAAAAGGGTTTTGTCAAAAACCAAGTAAAATTTTTTGGGGTGTCACAACACCTACCCCCTTTAGAAAAATCTCGTCCCCGAGATTTCAGCTGATCCTCAAATAGGTGTGGGTGTTCTGCTTGAAGAAAATCCTCTCTCTCCCATGTTACCTCGTCTTCGATGTGATTGCTCCACTGTACTTTGAAAAACTTGATTGCCTTCCGACGGGTTCTCCTTTCAGACTCCTCTAATATCCTTATTGGGCGTTCCCTGTAAGTGAGGTCTGGCTGTACATCAATGTTCTCATGGGATACCTACTTTTCTGGGTTGCTCACGCATTTCCTCAACTGCGAGACGTGGAACAGGTCGTGGATGTCGGACAACTCTTCGGGTAGGTCTAGCTGGTAGGCTACTGTGCCTCTTCGTGCTACTACACAGAAGGGTCTGATAAATCTTGGTGCTAACTTTCCCTTAACTTTGAATCGTTGTAGGCCCCTCATAGGAGATACTCGGAGGTATACATACTCACCAGGTTCAAAACTGACTCCCCGATGTTTCCGATCGTAATAACTCTTCTGTCGGCTTTGAGCTGTCTTGAGTCTGTCCCTGATTAGCCTAACTTTCTCCTCGGCTTCCTTGAGCATATCAGGGCCGAAGATACGGCTGTCTCCGGTTTTTGACCAATTCAATGGAGCACGACATCTCCGTCCATACAAGGCTTCGAAGGGTGCCATTTGCAGGCTGGCTTGGTAACTGTTGTTGTATGCAAACTCGGTATATGGCAAGCTTTCTTCCCAACTGGTCCCATAGGTGAGGACACACGCTCTCAGCATGTCCTCTAGTATTTGGTTTACGCGTTCAGTTTGCCCATAGGTCTGGGGGTGGTATGCTGTACTGAATGCCAGTTGAGTACCCAGAGCTTGTTGTAATTGATCCCAAAATCTAGAGACGAATTGAGTGCCTCGGTCAGATATTATAATGTTTGGGACTCCATGCAGGCAAACTATGCGAGAGAGATAAAGCTTAGCAAGCTTCTGAGTGGTGTAGGTTGTCTTCACGGGAATGAAGTGTGCCACCTTGGTTAATCTGTCTGTGATGACCCATATGGCATCATTTCCGTGTTGTGACCGGGGTAGTCCAACAATAAAGTCCATCCTGATCTCATCCCATTTCCACTCAGGTATCCTGTTTGGCTGTAATAACCCTGCCGGTTTTTGATGCTCGACCTTAATGTGTTGACACGAATCACAATATGCAATGAAGGTGGCTATATCCCTCTTCATACCGTGCCACCAAAACTTTTCCTGGATGTCTTCGTACATTTTGGTTCCTCCCGGGTGGATCGAATACGGAGCAGTGTGGCCTTCGGCTAGGATTTGCTGTTTGAGGTCTTCTATACTGGGTATGTAAAGTCTGTCTCCGTACCATAGTATTCCCTCATTGTCTATGATAAATTCAGAGGCCTTGCCCAAACTCACTTTCCTTTTTATGCCTTCGATGCTGGGGTGTCCATGCTGAGCCTCCTTAATTTGCTCCATTAAGGTAGGCTGCATATCCAAGTTTGACACGTCGCGTTCGGCGACCATCATCATGTTGAGTTTGGCGAACTCTTGCTGAAATTCGGGTCTCAAGTCTGGTAGACAGTCGTTGTCCGAACTGGGGTTTCGGCTAAGAGCATCTGCCACAACATTCGCCTTTCCTGGATGGTAGTGAATACCGACATCATAATCTTTCACTAATTCCAACCAGCGCCGTTGCCGTAAATTGAGTTCGGTTGTGTGAAAATGTACTTGAGGCTTTTATGGTCCGTGTATATTTCTAGCGGTTTCCGAGTAAAAGTGCCTCCACTCCTTGAGTGCATGAATGATCGCTACCAGTTCCAAATCATGCGAGGATAATTTTCTTCATGCTTGCGTAGTTGCACAGGGGCATACCGACTACCTTGCCTTCTTGCATTAATCGCATCCGAGGCCCTTCGGAGGCGTCACAATATACCTCAAAACTTTTGTATATCCGCACAACCAATCTGTTGTTGTTGTTAATTTCCTTTTGAGGTCTTGGAAACTTTTCTCGCAAGCTTCCGTCCAAACAAATTTCTTGTCCTTCTAGAGCAACTGCGTCATTGGCTTTGCTATGGTGGAGAACCCTTCAATGAACCTTCGGTAATACCCTGCCATTCCCAAGATACTTCTTACATCCATTACACTGGCTGATGGTTTCCAACCAAGTACGGCCTTGACCTTCTCCGGGTCTACAGCAATACCTTCCTGTGTTAACACATGGCCTAGGAAACCAACTTGTCTCAACCAAAATTCACATTTGCTGAACTTGGCGTATAATTTATTTTTCCTTAATTCTCCTAGTACAATTCTGAGATGTTCAACATGCTCTTCTGGTGTCTTGGAGTATACCAGAATATCATCGATAAACACCACAACAAACTTGTCCATAAATCTCATAAACACTTTGTTCATGAGGTGGGCCGAAATATCTTGAGGCGTTAGTCGACCAAGCGGCATCCTTTGTAAACTCACAGCCCGTGATCACGGAGGTGAATGCTGTCTTGGGGATATCTTCTGTCCGTACTTTCAGTTGATGGTATCCCGACCTTAAGTCAATCTTTGAGAAAACCTTGGCTTGAGCGAGCTGGTCAAATAAATCATTTATCCGTGGCATCGGATATTTGTTCTTGATTGTGACCATGTTGAGTGCTCGATAGTCTATACACAATCTCGGTGTCCCATCCTTTTCTTGGCAAATAAAGCTGGAGAGCCCCAAGGTGAGGAGATGGCTCGAATGAATCCTTTGTCCGATAATTCTTTTATTTGCTTCTTTAATTCCACCAACTCGAGGGTGCCATTACGTATGGTTTCTTGTAAATGGGGGTGGTTCGGTGCTAGCTCAATGCTGAATTCTATCTCCGGTGCGGTGGCATGCCTGCTAGTTCTTGAAATCGTCTGAAACTCTGCGCCTGGAACTTTGCTTAACTCAGAAACGTCCACCTTGTTCAACCTCGGTTGTCGGGATATTTGTCTCTCTTGAGCTGAAACTTTTATTGTCTTCCCGTGATGGTGGGTAAGAATTACTGTCCAGTTGAAGCAGTCAATAAATCCTTTGTTGGTGGTTAACCAATCCATTCCTAGGATGACATCCAGTCCCTTATTCTCCAATACAATAAGCATGGCGTGAAACTTCAATCCCTCAAACTCAATAACCACACCTTGGCAGTAACTCTGAGTAACTTGCTTAATCCCGGGGGACTTGATGATCATGGATTTTTCCAGGGGAAGAATTGAAAAATTATTTTGCAAAGAAAATTTCTTTGAAATGAACGAGTGAGAAGCTCCAGAATCAAACAAAACCGTGGCAGGTATTGTGTTGACAGGGAACATACCGAGTACGATATCCGGGGCATTCTGTGCTTCCTCCTTGGTCACATGGTTCAAGTGACCCTTCTTGTGATTATTATTGGGGTTGAAATTGTCACGCTTGGTTGCTGAATTATTCCCACCGTGGTTCGGCATGGGAGCCGAGTTTCTTGGCTTTGGGCACTGCTTGGCATAGTGCCCTTCTTCTCCACAAGCGTAGCAAGTAACACATGTGCGGTATGTGAAATCCTTGTCCCTCGCATGATAATTCTTGATCGAGCGCGGGATATTGGTTGTGGCCTTGTTTGCTCCACTTTTCTGGAAGTCAGTCTTGTTTCGGTTGTTGCGAGCTTGGGTAGTTTGGCCCCTCTTGCGCTTGCGAAAATCTTCAAAACTGCGGTGCTCAATTTCCAGGGTAATGGCCTTGCCCACAAGTGTTTTGAAGTCTGGAAAGGTGTGTACAACCAGCTGGCATTTAAGTGCTGGTGCAAGACCGTCCAGAAACTTTTCCATCTTCTTACTTTTCGTCATGTGTTCTTCGTTGGCGTAGCGAGATAACTGAGTAAACTGGTTGTTGTACTCAGTCACCGTCATGCCTCTTTGCTTGAGGTCGTCAAACTCCCTCTTCTTGATTTTCATAACGCTTTTGGGAATATGCGCCCCATGAAAACCTTCTTTAAATTCCTCCCAGGTGATGTTATTCTCATTGAGGTGCATGTGTAGGAAATTCTCCCACCATGATGCAGCTGCTCCTGTGAGGTAGTGAGGTGCATATAGTACCTTCTCACAGTCTGAACATTGTGCAATAGTCAATTTTCTTTCAATGTCCGAAGCGATCATCGGCCTCAAGAGGTTTGTCGATGTGTGGCGAGAAAGTTGGGGGACGCGTCTTTTGCAGATTCGACAATTTGGATTCTCTTGATACGGTCCATGGTGATTTCCATATTGATGACCTGGTTCATCATTTCTTGGTGTTGTTGCTGGCTTTGCTCATAAAGGCGGCACACTTGAGAAAAAGCTGTCTCTTTGCCTGTTGACTTATTTGTCCTGTGTGAAGTTGTTGCTGGTTTGGGTGCCATAATTCTCTTCTGGCGGATTTGGCATGGAACGAGTCCAAGGACGAGACATTTTCCACTCTAGGGATATATTTTAAAGAAATCATAAGGAAAAGAAATTGAGCCACAAAAATAAATAAATACTCAAAGGCGAAAAAAATTTAACCACTCTAAGATTTTTTTTCAAGAAAATATTCGATAGCGCACGGAGAAGGACCGCTCAGTACATATCTTACACGCAAGCAGTAATTATACAATACATCATTCAAGATGTGCGTACACAATCCTGACATGTTATTTAGGCTAGTGCACTTCTCCCAGTTCCTACATGATGCGCATACAAACTAGTTCTCACAACCTATATACATATAAACATATCATACAAGCTGGCGCAACACGGAGTTGCTAGGCGTACTCCCTTGGCCTGCTGAGGGTGAGGCCCAGAGATGCCGGGGACTCAACCTCCTCCTCACTAATAGGCTCCAGGCGTGAAGTGCTACGCTGATAAGCTGCAGCGGGCGCGAGAGGCGGTGCAACACGGACTGGGGCAGGCGCCATAGGTGGTGCCACACGGACTGGAGTGGGCGTGATAGGTGGTGCAAGATGGACTGGAGTGGGCGCGATGACCTGGTCGAACTCCTCAGTGGTAGGCAGGCGACGAGCGGTGGCGAGGATGGCAGGTGAATAAGATGCTGAGGACGAGACGAAGGTCAGTGGTGGTGTGGTGTGTAGGAGCTCCCTCCTGTTGGCGGCACAACCATGGACTGAGTCCATACGGGCAGCCACAAGGTCGTCCACAAGGTTGTCAAATGCTGCCTCCAGTGCCTGGAGGTATTCCACAAGCATCTTAATAGCCTCGTCTCGCTCTCCTCTAGGGCAAGCGAATGCATAGTGACACGTGTATGGCACGTGGCATGGAAGGTAGCGGTAGCGGCGAGTCTTCATCGAAGGAAGCACATCCCCGAGACGAGCTATCGCCTCACGGGCAGCCATCTGCATGGCATGCCTCTCCGTAGGCATGTCCCTGCCAACAAATCGGAATTGGCATGACTCTGAACGTCCTCCCTTGAACTGTACAGTGGCCTGGTGCATAGACAGACTGTCGCTGATCTTGTGTTGGTAGAGTGTGAACACTGGGCGAACCGATGGCCCAATCGCGATCTTGACGATGTAGGTGAGGAGCTTGATAAATCCCTCAGGAACATTGGCGAACACCTGCGACTCACAGTCGCTGCTAGCCATCTACAAAAGTAGACAAAAATTCCGAATAGTCAGATCATAAATTTATGATGACTAACAGAAAAATTGCTACGTTTTGCAAAAATGCTAAAATCGCACTAAAACGCTAATAACTGATTAGCGATCACACCTAGTGGCTTCCTACAGTTAGCCTGGCTCTGGTACCAAGTTTGTCACGACCGGTTTTTCAATAAAATACTTATTGGGAAACCGATCTTGATATTCAGACAGGAGAGTCCTCCTCTTTGGTAGACAAATTCTTGATACGTAAATCCATATGTACTAAATATATTACAGGGTTGAGCTGAGGTTGCTCAACAATTTTATTACAAACACGCCAATAATATACATAAAAGGCGGATATGGCGGGGTGTGGTGGCATACTCTTGACTCGTATTTAAGCGTGGTGGTGGATATGTCACGATGAAGTGGGTGACATTGACTCCTACTCTTGCAGCTCATCGGCGTCGAAGTGAGCTCGATGATTTATTCTGTAGCGAGCGGATATGGTACAAGTGATAAATTCCAGGATCGCACGGGACTGACTGGGACTCCTCTAGGCGTCGGACTCGCTATCGAACTCTTCATCCATAAGATCGCCTTCGTCAACATCTGGCCAAATCAACAAGCCAGGTGAGTACTTTGAATGTACTCGCAAGACAGTTCGGACATAAGATATAACAAATGTAAGCATGATGCAACATGAGCAATTTGCAATGCACACTCAAATGATAAACTTGCACGACATGAATAATAAAAGGAAGTCGGACGGTACTCCTCCCGAAATCCCAACAGAAATAACTGAAAACTGATCGAGTGTCTGAAACGATGCCTCGAATGGTGAACGAATAAATTAACATGCCGCAGTCGGGCGTCTAAGCGACACCACATAAAGGGCTTATATTGAAAAGTAAGTGACAATGCGTGCCACAGTCGGACGTCAAGCGACATCACATAAAGGGCTTATATCGAAAATAAACAACATAAATGCCACAGTCGGACATCTGAGCGACATCATATAAAGGGCTTATATCGAAAATAAACAACATAAATGCCACAATCGTACGTCTGAGCGACATCACGTAAAGGGCTTATATCGAAAGTAAACAACATAAATGCCACAGTCGGACGTCTGAGCGACATCACATAAAGGGCTTATATTTCATCGTCGTATTCAAGTAGTATAGACCATTCCAAGGAAAACACTCAACACATAATAATAATAAACGGGTTAGTCCATCCATAGGAGTAATCGTATAGCCATGTTTTCCACACAAGTTTGTTCACCGGAGATCGTCAAGGATACTGACACTGAGATTGACAAGGACAAGTTGAACACCGACCTTGATCATAGAAACAGTTACTTGGATGAGTTTGACTCTGCAGAGTTTGTACTATTAAACCACAACCAATGGATTTCAGTAGTCGCAAGGGACTAGTTCCGTTTACGGTATTTTAGAAGAAACACATCAATCCAGTACACACCCAATTCCACATTCCGCTGCCAGGAATCACCCTAGGCAACGTTCAAGAAAAACTCTAAGACGGGGAGGTCACAACCTCGAATAGCATGGGATCAAATTTATCTTGCGCGCTCTAAGGGGTGCCCCCCTCTCGGTCCCAACCGGAAACACCCATGCTCCCTGACCGGATGACGGGCTTTAATCCAGGGCCATGGAGCCCTCATCCCGGCCCCTCTGTTTGGTGTGTACCAGGAAGGAGGTTTGCAACTTACTAAACCATATTCATAAGAAAACATGTGGTAGTACAAGGGGAAGAACGGATGATAACGTGACTTGATTCACGTTGATACTGGAGTTAAATAGTTTGGCATAAGACTAACACACTATGACAATACCATCTTACCACCCATCATGTCACCACATGATCATGTAAACTCACATCGAATCACACATCGAGTTTCGAAGCTCACTTGCAATGGCTTTGCATGCAATATAACCCTTACCGCTATGCATATAATCATGCCATGAACTGACTACTCAATGCAAACAAGCAAAACACTCATCATATCAAAGGTTCAAACATGCTGGCCTGGTTCGGAGTAATCGGAGTCTAGCTCGGTGAAGTTCGCGGTCCCGTCACCTCTTCCGGTATCTACGGTATAAGAAAAAGATACGTACTAACGTAAATACCGTGTGTGCACAAAACATGTTCCAAATATTTTTCAAATAAATATGATAAAAAACTAGACATAAAAATAAAGGTGACAAAAAAAGAATCAATCAAAAATCATTTTCTGTTTAAAAGTTATTAAGGTTTTAGTCCAGGGACTTGTCTGTAATGAAACAGAAAGTTCCCACGGGCTAGCTTATAAAAACAGAAAACGGTTCGATTAAAAACCCGCCAACTCTAAAGGAAGACGTATCCTACCCGAAGGCGTTTTCAGGAAACGTTTCGAAAAGAATAAAAAGCTGACGGGGGGGGGGGTCCCACTTGTCGGGTTTAAACTATGAACAGAGTCACCGGCGCCGAGAGCTGCGGTGGTCGCCATGGCGATCCACGGCGAGTCGAGGAGTGGTTGGTACCTCTGGGTTCCTTGGGTCCTTCCGCACCTGTGGGTGGTGGAGTTGGTCGACGGCGAGCACCACGTCGACGGCGGCCTCAACTCCGGCGGGTGGTGGTTCGGGCGTTGGTGGATCTCGTCGCGGAGGGCTACATAGCACGAATTGAGGCTCGGGTTAGAACACTGGGTGCACCCGAGGGCTGCTGACGTGGTTTGGGAGTCGGAGGTGGCCTCTCCTGAGTGGACCAAGCCGGAGCCCGAGGAGGATCGGGGCGGCCGGAGTCGGGGAAGGAGACCTCCTCGGGGTCCTCCTGGTGTCTTGGCGAGGCTCTGGTGAGGTGGAGTGGTGGTGCGGGGTCGAGAACGCGCTCGGGATCTCCTTTTATAGATGATCCGAGGCGGTGGCCGTGAACGGGAAATCTCCGGCGATGATTACGGCGGTGCAATGGTTGGTCAGGCGGTTTAGGGGGCTAGGCATCACCGTGGAGGTTTACTGGTTTGGTTTAGGCGCTAAACTTGGCCTGCCTTGGCTGCCACTGCAAGTTTCGAACGGAACGACGCACGAAGCACGTCGGCGGCAGGGAGCACGCTCTGCGCTGCTCAGGCCACGACGACAGCGCCGCAGCGCGCGTAGGCAGGCAGACGGC
Organism: Aegilops longissima; assembly: GCA_021605205.1. Classification (NCBI taxonomy): domain Eukaryota; kingdom Viridiplantae; phylum Streptophyta; class Magnoliopsida; order Poales; family Poaceae; genus Aegilops; species Aegilops longissima. The sequence continues at coordinate 292,256,142 of CM038681.1, forward strand.
CACGCGGAGGCCTCGGGTGGCTTGGGCGGTGCTGGACGGCGCCGAAAGCTGGAGTTGCTCCCTGCTGGCCGCCTCGGTTGGCCCTGCCACCACAGAAGCTGCCGGCGTCGGTGGGACACGTCACCACCGACGGTGGTGTCCATCCAAAGGACCGTGCGGCACTCTGGATAAGAGGAAGGTGTAGTGCGCAAGGCTCCAGAGTGGGCACTGGTGAGATCGACGCCCGACTCAAGTAAGCGACAACGACGACAATGGTGAACACTTGAACTCTGAAAATGAACAACAACAGTGCCTGTCAGGTGTTCGATGAAATGATTTTGGCACGTGGGGATTTTATCTGGAGCTGATCTTTGGTGGGGTGGCCTCTCAGTGCACCTGGGGGCTGCCTGAATTTTGGTAGAATTTTTGGAGAAGGAAAAATATGAATTTCATCAAATTTGCCAAATCTGGTCCAAACTTGCACTGTGTGAAACTTGAAATTTTGAACTGTGGAAGAGTGGATCTTGATGGATCTAGGTTGGGGGTGCTAGGGACTAGCCAGAGGAGTTGGTTTGAGGTCAAAACTCAAAGGAAATCAGACACTTCCTTTGTAAATCACCTAGGCCCAAAATAAGAGGCAGAATTACTTTTGGGGAGAAAATAAATGAAATAAAATTCAAAAATGGGTTGAACTTGTTGTAATAGAATATTTGGCTTGGCCCAAAGTGGAGGGAGGTTATTTGGGAGAAATATTAACATGGGGCATGGTAAAACAAAGGGTGGTTGCAAAACAAAAGAATAGCCCCAAAACCCATAGGGTTTCTTTTTAATAGAAAATTTAGTTTTTCCAATAATTTATTGAGATGAGTTAAAATCAGAAGGAAGGTTTTTAAAACCAAACACCAAGGTTGAGGAAGATATAAAAATAAAATACTTTTCATGGGAGAAATTTTTTTGAGAAGGAGGGGCTTTTGGAAAGATTTTAAATGGCCTCCTTTAAGTCAAATAAAAGGGTTTTGTCAAAAACCAAGTAAATTTTTTTGGAGTGTCACAGTCGCGATGGCTGCCATTCGTGCCGACCCCCAGATCTTGGAGGAGCACCTTGACATTTGCTAGCTACGCTGGTTAAACATGCTTGGTTTACCCGTTGCATGTGCTGCTCCTGCCTTTCCTTCACAAATTCTAGTGAATTGTGCTATCTAATTTTACCATGCAATCTGTTGCTCTAGTGTATATGTTCCATATGTCGTGTAGTGTGGTGATCACTTATTAACTGTTTTGTTAATTAGTTGTCGTCTTCAGTTAACTATTTTTTTCAATTATGCAAATGTGATGTTCAATTCTTCAGTCTGCAATTTTGTATTGTCTTCCATGTGAGAAATAAATCGAATTTATCTTCACAAAATACATGAGAAACGAATACAATTGCTATATTTCCAAGTTGTCAACCATGCTTGGTTGGGTTTTACATTGTGCAATGTGGTGCTCAGTTAACTTTTGGTTCATTTGTGTTGTGGTGTTTAGTTAACTATGTGGTTCAATTATGCAAAGCGATGTTCAATAGTTGTGGGTGCATTCTGTTATTGTATACCATGTGAGGAATAAATTGAATTTGGCTGTAGTAAATACATGAGAAACAAATGCAATTGCTACAATTGGCTGTAGTTAACTGTTTGGTTAACTGTCTGATCTTCTATTAGAAGTATATTATATTGTGCAATGTGGTGCTCAGTTAATGTTTGGTTCATTTGTTCTGGTGTTTAGTTAACTGCTTGGTTCAATTCGGCAATGTGATGTCCAATTGTCGTGGGTAGAATTTTGTATTGTTGTGCATGTGAGGAATAAATCAAATTTGGATGCACTTAATACATGAGGAACATATACAAGTGCTATATTTCCTAGTTCTTAATCATGCTTGGTTTGGGTAAATGGGTTTTCAGTGTGGCTTGAGTTAATCTGATGAATCTGCAATGTGCTTATTTTCATCAACATATTTTACTGATAGCATGCGAACCCTTACTTAACCTGATGACTATGTGACGCCCGGATAATTAAGCTACAGTAAATCTCTGCTGATGATGCCACGTCACCTCGGTTACCATTGATAAACTCGCGTGATTCGAAACCAATTCAAATTGAAACTTAAAATAAAGTCAACTAGAAAAGTTTTCAAATGTTAAAACTAAAATGTTTGGGTTGTGCCAAATGATGCATAGGTAGTTATGGTTGAGAAACCACACTTTTATAAAATGTCTAATTATTCTGAAATGAATAATACAGTAACAAAAACAATTATTTAAATGCTCCTAAAACAATAAACAATTACAAACAGTTCTATCTTAGGTGCCAAGATAATTGTGGTAATGACATAATTGACAATACTATGTTAGGTATGATTTTTGCGTTTTATAATAAGTAAAAATTCATAAAACAGGAAAGGAAAGAAATAAATAAAAGGAAAAAACTAAACTGAATTAAAACAAAAAACAAACAAACTAAAAGGACCCCCCCAGCTGGGCCTCGGCCCAGCAGGCTACCGGGCTGCCAGGCCGGCCCAGCCGCAGCCGCAACTACTCCCCGACGCGCCCCCTTAACCCCACCCTAACCGAACCCTATCTGCTATCCCCCCACTCGCTCACCCACGACCCCCTCGCTCCTCTTCCCGATCCGATCTGGATCGGGGGCAACGGTCCGCCGCCGTCATCGATCCCCACGGCCACTACGCCGGAACCCCCTCGCAGCGACACCCTCCCGCCTCTGCGCCAACCCTGGTGAACGCCGCCCCGCCGCCTTGCCGGACCGCCTCGCCTCCTCCCCGACATGCTTCACTGACCCTCGTTGTTCACCTTCGCCGTGCTCCGCACCACCTCGCCCCCCGTCTTCGTCCTCCTCCACGACCGGAGCTGCTCCGCCTCGTCGCGCCGACCCCGACTCCTCCCCAAGCCACTGCCATTCCTCGTCTGGGCCCTGTGAGTCGCCACCTCCCCTCCTCACTTTCTCTGCTCACCACGCGTCGCCGTCGTGCCTCGCCCCTGCCGGCCACCCCGGCCCCCTGCCCCTGCTCGCGCGCCTCCGCGCATCTCCGCGCACACCGCGCCCGGTCCCCGTGGTGTTGCACCTCCGTATGCCTCTTTGTTTGTGCCCGCTACTAGCGCCACCGCTGACCTCCTCCTGCTACTTTTTTGCTGCCATGGCTGCAGGCGTCTGTCTTTGGCGTGTGTGCCCCGGACGCCCCTGCTCGCCAACGCCCTACTTCGGCCGCGGCCACGCCTCTGCGCGTGTGCTCGAATGCCCATCCCCGGGTGGCTCGGTTGAGCCACTGACCGCTGGGGCCCGCCCTGGGATAAGATAGAAAAATAAATTTGTAAAAAGAATAATGATAATAATCATTTTTTAATTAAAATTAATCAAGGTAGCTTAAATAGCTAATTAACTTGTAACTAGGTTGATGTGTCCATGATAGTAGGGCCCCACCTCTAATTACACTGATTTAAACAATTTGTTAAAACACACGAGACACTGACAGATGGGCCCCGTCAACTAATTATCCCATTAAAAACAATCTGTTAAAATATCAGCCAATGACAGGTGGACCCCCTGTCCAGTTTGACCAAGTCAAACTGCTGACTGGACTAGCCTAGTCATTGACAAGAGGGTCCCACTAGACCCCTTTGACTAGTCAAGCCGACCAGTCAACTGCTGACTGGGCCATTGACCTGGCCCCACTGTCAGCCTCTGGTGCATTGTCGGGTGTACTAGACCGGGTGCACCTAGCTTTTTCATGTATATTTTTGAATTAAGTTTAATCCTAGGAATTTCCAGAAAAGGTTAAAACTTTGAAAAATCATAGATGTTAATTCGTAGCTCCGATGAAAATACTTTGTACATGAAAGTTGCTCAGAACGACGATATGAATCCGAATACGCGGTCCGTTTGTCAGGCACATGTCCCTAGCATAGCGAACATGGAACTTTTCCCTTCCGGTTCATATGTCCGAAAATGCGAAACACTGGGATTACTTTCCCGGATGTCCCGCCTTTGCCGGTATCACCTACCACTGCGTTAGGTCAACCCTAGCACCGCGTCTTGTCATGTTATGTTTTGTGATGCTTTGTTTGCTCCGTATTTACTGTTTCTCCCCCCTCTCCTTCTCCGGTAGACCCCGAGACCGACGCTGATGCCCCTGAGTACGACCATGTCGACGACAACCCCTCCTTGCCAGAGCAACCAGGCAAGCCCCCCCCCCCCTTGATCACCAGATATTGCCTATTCCTTCTCTCTACTGCTTGCATTAGAGTAGTGTAGCATGTTACTGCTTTCGTTTAATCCTATTCTGCTGCATAGCGTGTCATTGTTGCTACAATTATTGATACCTTTACCTGCTATCCTAATGCTTAGTATAGGATGCTAATGTTCCATCAGTGGCCCTACACTCTTGTCCGTCTGCCATGCTATACTACTGGGTCGTGATCACTTTGGGAGGTGATCACGGGCATATCTATATACTTTATCTTGTTACATTACTTGTGATCTTTGTTAGGAGATGGGGCTGAAGGGGCAGGTGGCTCCATCCCGGTAGAGGTGGGCCTGGGTTCCCGACGGCCCCCGACTGTTACTTTGTGGCGGAGAGAGGTGGGCCTGGCCCTGGTCGTCGTCCGCGGTTACTTCAAAATAACACGCTTAACGAGATGTTGGTATTTGATCTGAGTCTGGCCACTGGCCTATAGCACTAACCAACTACGCGGGAACAGTTATGGGCACTCGACGTCGTGGTATCAGCCGAAGCCTTCTTCACGTCAATGACTGGGCAACGCACGCCGGATTGGAATGGAACGCCTGCTCTTGTATTAGGGAGGCTAGGTCTGCTTCCGGTCGCGTTCACAACGTGCAGGCGTGCAAAGGGCGATGGGCCCAGACCCTTGCGCCATAGGATTTAGACCGGCGTGCTGACCTCTCTGTTGTGCGTAGGTAGGGCTGCGACGTGTTGATCTTACGAGGTCGGGCATGACCCAGGAAAGTGTGTCCGGCCAAATGGGATCGAGCGTGTTGGGTAATGTGGTGCACCCCTGCAGGGAAGTTTATCTATTCGAATAGCCGTGTCCCTCGGTAAAAGGACGAACCGAAGTTGTACCTTGACCTTATGACAACTAGAACCGGATACTTAATAAAACACACCCTTCCAAGTGCCAGATACAACCCGGTGATCGCTCTCTCACAGGTCGACAAGGATAGGATCTTCAGGTAGGATTATGCTATGTGATGCTACTTGGTGAACTTACCATCTACTCTCTTCTACATGCTGCAAGTTTCCTCCTTTTCCTTTCTTCCTGTTTGTCGCAACCATATGCTGGAGCCCAGGAGCCAGACGCCACCGTCGACGACGACTCCTACTACACCGAAGGTGCTACTACTACGTGCAGGCCACTGACGACGACCAGAAGTAGTTTAGGAGGATCCCAGGCAGGAGGCATGTGCCTCTTTCGATCTGTATCCCAGTTTGTGCTAACCTTCTTAAGGCAAACTTGTTTAACTTATGTCTGTACTCAGATATTGTTGCTTCCGCTGACTCGTCTATGATCGAGCACTTGTATTCGAGCCCTCGAGGCCACTGGCTTGTATTATGATTCTTGTATGACTTATTTATGTTTTCAGAGTTGAGTTGTGATATATTCCCGTGAGTCCCTGATCTTGATCATACACGTTTGCGTGCATGATTAGTGTACGATTGAATCGGGGGTGTCACAAGTTGGTATCAGAGCCGACTACATGTAGGAATCCCCCTTCCACACTCCTTGGCTGAAGTTGAGTCTAGTCATTGCAAAACTTTTACTAACATGGTTGTGCGGCTTATGGGCCCACGTCGCCATTGGGTGGTATTAGGATCTTTTATTCCTCAACCTTTAATATGGGACTCTGAACTCTCTTCTATTCGGGTTAAATGATTTTGCAAAAATCTAACTGTAGATTCTCGGAAATACTTCCTCCCGGAGAGCCCCTTCAGGCCAGATGATTGCCTACTGCACCAGAAGATTCTGAAGACACTCTCTGATGCTTTCCCGAGACCCTTATGCCCTTCGCCGTTGTGATCCCTACCACCGATAAATCTTTATGGGTAACTATATACTTTTGTCGTTCATACCTTCATCCCTAGTTGCCCTTGTTATTACAAGGTGCCCTCAAATACTCTCCGATGTTCCAAGCATCCTTTATGCTTACTACCCCGCAGTTCCTTGCCGCATGAATACCCCTACGAATAATTCTTCACCCTTATCAAGGAACTGTTCATTACTAGTTGATCATATGATCCACAAGGTACATTGATATACTATCCGGTCTTTCGGTAATTCTCTGCCAGCTGTTGCTGTGCAAATACTTGTCTACTTGCATTATGGTTGTGTTCCATATGTCTAGCAATATTCATTAGTATCCCTTGTCATCGTCATTTTCAGACTTTGATTTGATATGTGGTGAATGCTCGCAATCCTCAGTCGAAATCCTAGAATTCATCCTTCCGGATCAGACGTCATTTTAAACATGAACTGGTTCTCGACCAACCGAATTGCCGTCGATTGTACCCCTAAGTCTACTCAACTTATCCATCCTTAATCAGAGTGTTTGCTTCTGATCCCTTGATTTGGAAATCGCAATTCCTTTGGATTTGAGCTTTGAATTAGTCAGTTGTTTCTATAATCCAATGCCCTTGCATTTTTTCTTCCTCTGATTGTGTGTCGATGCTCACATCATCTCCATTATGGACCATCAGATCCTTTGTCGAATTATCATCCAACAGTGTCCTTTGTATACAAAAACCTCGAGAATTTCTTTCCCTGATACATAATGCCATTGGTAAATTCTATTCTTTGATATGGCCAACGATGCTCTGCTTTCAAGCTTGAGTTATTTACTTCTAAACTTTGTAGTATATGTTCCTAAGATGCCTCGATGGGTTGAACCAATGCCTTACCTAATCTATGTGAGCCTGAAAGATTTCACGGGCCATACTCATCTGGTATTTCACCAGGTAAAAATTTCAACACTAATGCCTTTATCAAAACGATAAGTGAATGTAAGGTTGTGCTTTGGAGAAGTGGGAGTCGACCTTGAACTTTGTGTTCATGCCCATGGATCCGATGTGGAATCTATCATAAAATTTTCTTGTATTAATAATGGTCCCCTTGTTATAAGTTCATCTTGTATCTAAGTTTTGCAACTGTGGTTCCGACCATGGTTGATCATTTTTTCCTATTCTCGGACAAGTTGAAGTACTTGCCTTCTGCAGATAAATACACCACTTCAACCTCTATTCTGATATGCCTTCGAGTATTACCCTCGGTATCTCGAGAATATCACGGAACTACATAACTTCTTATGAGTTCATACCGATTCCAGTTTTCCCCGGGGTTCTGAGTGGTAAATCACTCGAGGACATTGAAAATTGAATCGAGACCTCACTACGATTTAACAACTCTTAGTAATATTTGTTGCTTACGATTTTGTACTCAATCATGTCATTCTCAGTCGATTGTCTAAACCACCATCGTCATGCTGAAGCTTGACCATGCTATCTATGTCCTTCATCCCCGGAACACCATTGCATCAATACACTAAACCTAAATCGAGCCTTCAACATTATGTTCGTTGTCACAAAAGGCTATTTTGATTCTGAGCTTTCAATCTTATCTGTGGTTCCGACAACCTTTCGCTTCACCATTCGTTTGGCTTGATGTCGTCGTCGATCGATTATATCTTCATGAAACTTCTCGACAAATGTGTCGTGATCATCATGAACGTTCTAAGCTCTTCCAGGATATCAATCAAACTCATTATTACAAATATCTTCCTTGCCCCTCGATGATTTGTGTTATCATCGACAACATTATTGCCTTCCCTCCGACACAAACTTGATCATGTTTTGTGTTGTACCTTGAGTTCCTTGCTATCCAGCTTTTGTTGCTTTCTACCTTGGAGTATTACAATCTTTGATGTCAAGGATGTTGTGAGAATTGCTCCACCCATCATTTCTTGAAATAGTAATACTTCTCGTCATCTTTGTTCATTTCTTGGTCCCCGTGTTGTTTCTACCCGGAATACCGACAATTGAACTATGATGTGTGAATTCGAAACTTCTAGCAGCCCCATTTGCTTTATAGTGAATGGTCGATAGTTTCATTCTTTGTGCATTGGTTATCAAATCACCATACTAACATTGACCATGCTACCTAAAGCCCATATTTCGGGTGCACCTTCCAACCAGTGTTTGCTCGTGGATGTTCTCCTCGAGTATACATCATTATATCATTTTATATGACAAATGTTATCTCCTTGTTCACATAATTGTGGAACTCCATCTTCTTGGAAATTTTGAGGAATTGTCGCTGGGTCCATCAGCCACCTCCTCACTTCTCTTTGATTTAATGATGAACACTTGTTTTGAAACTCACTTCCATAGTTCAATTCCTGAGAATCTTGCAATGACATCTTGTCAATTTGTGTCACACCCTTTTCTTCTCAGGCATCCTGAATCTGAGGTATCCTGACACCAATCAGATCTGAATCTCGGTTAGATATGATGGTTGGAACATATTTCCAAGAGTTATAATATTGTTGTTTATATGACCCGGTAAGGTGATGTCATGCCTAGCACACCTAGCCGAAGGGCCTATTGTTATAGTATCCTTTTTAACAAGTTTAACCATTCTTCCATGAGGAAACTGTAAGACTTATTCTACAAGTTGTTCCCGATGGATCCTTCGTGTATCCAGAGTCTGATCTTTACCCAATGACCATGTCAATGCTATCTCGAAGCATGTCTGTGGTACTCCGATTTTCAAAAAGAACATTTGTACCACAATGCTAAATTTCCTTTATCATTTATCATAACACCGTTGTATGGGTAATATCATGAAATCCCTTCCCCTTACCTTAATGGTTTTCTACTTTCTATCCTGTCATGGATATCATGCTCCGCTTGTCCTTGGAAAGGATATACCCTTGAAATATGTGTTTAAACACATTTTTGTTTCCATTGTTCTGCTTAAACCTAATAATCATATTTTCCTTTCCATTGTTTGGTTTAACCTTTCTTGTGATCTATATGATCTAAGCAGTAATATTCTCCAACTTTTGTAAACACTTCGGTGTACAATTTTGTCAGAAAGACCCTGCTACTGGTCCACCTCGTTCAACGAGTAGGAAAATGGTTCTCTTCGTCCCTCGCCCTTGGTACCGATGTTGTTGCCGACATAACCGACAGACTATCCTCTGACATGCCTTGCCTACATGATCGTGCAAGATTTCACCGCCCTTCCTACTTTTAACCCACATGGTGGGCCCATAACCCACAGTTCCACAGGATCGAAACCTGACTCTCCTGTACACCGTTGTTTCCAAAGTGATTCCTTGCGCTTGATTTCGTATGTAATTCACGGGCCACCTTCCGAGTGATCTACTTTGGTATCAGACGCAATACTTATTCTCGTTGCTCCCGACCCGTTTCACACTTTGTTCAGGCATCGAACAATTGCCTAGTCGCTTAAACTTCTCATTGTACCTTCTTACTTTGCTCTCGAAATTTTCTTAAGTTTCATTTCGAGAGTTACTTTCCGCCACCTTCCCCCGATGTTAGCTACCAGGTAGTCAACCTTGCAGAGGTTCGTTCTTTCGGAATAACCACCCTTTACTCTTTCGTAAGTACGATGGAGTTCCCGAAGGAAGGGCGACAACTTCATCATGATGACCTGAAGCAGAGAAATGAAGACATCAACGTAATGGATCGACATCTTCGAGAAGAGAAACCAAGACCGAGGAGAATCGTTAGAAATTTCGTAACCTAGTTCCCCGAAGTTCCACCGCTTAAATCTCGGGACGAGATTTTTTGTAGTGGAGGAGAATTGTGACGCCCGGATAATTAAACTACAGTAAACCTCTGCTAATGATGCCATGTCACCTCGGTTACTTTTGATAAACTCACGTGATTCAAAACCAATTCAAATTCAAACTTAAAATAAAGTCAACTAGAAAAGTTTTCAAATGTTAAAAATAAAATGTTTGGGTTCTGCCAAATGATGCATAGGTAGTTATGGTTGAGAAACCACACTTTTATAAAATGTTTAATTATTCTGAAATGAATAATACAGTAACAAAAATGATTATTTAAATGCTATTAAAACAATAAAAAATTAAAACAGTTATATCTTAGGTGCCAAGATAATTATGGTAATAGCATAATTGACAATACAATGTTAGGTATGATTTTTGCGTTTTATATTAACTAAAAATTCATAAAACAGGAAAGGAAAGAAATAAATAAAAGGAAACTACTAAACAAAATTAAAACAAAACAAAACAAAATAAAAGGACCCCCCAAGTTGGGCCTCGGCCCGGCGAGGCTACAGCCAGCCGCCCAGCCATACCCATAACTACTCCCCGCGCCCCTTAACCTCACCCCGACCGAACCCTATCTGCTATCCCCCCACTCGCTCACCCATGACCCCCTCGCTCCTCTTCCCGATCCGATCTGGATCGGGGGCAACGGCCCACCACCGCCGCCGATCCCCGCAGCCACTACGCCGGAACCTTCTCGCCGCGAGCCCTCCCGCCTCTGCGCCAACCCCGGTGAACGCCGCCCCTCCGCCTCGCCGGACCGCCTCGCCTCCTCCCCGACGTGCTTCACCGACCCTCGTTGTTCGCCTTCGCCGTGCTCCACGCCACCTCGCCGTCCGTATTCGTCCTCCTCCACGACCGGAGCTGCTCTGCCTCGTCGCGCTGACCCCGACTCGTCCCCGAGCCTCTGCCATTCCTCGTCTGGCCCCCTATGAGCCGCCACCTCCCCTCCTCCCTTTCTCTGCTCACCACACGTCGCCGTTGTGCCCCGCCCCCGCCGGCCACCGCGACCCCTGCCCCCTGCTAAGCTGCCTGCAGATTACCAAGACACCGCGCCCGGTCCCCGTGGTGCTGCACCTCCGTTTGCCTCTCTGTTGTGCCCGCACTAGCGTGCCACCGTGGCCTCCTCCTACTCGCACCCGCTGCCATGGCCGCGCGAGCCCTGTGCTGCGTGTGCCTGCCCCCGACGCCCCTGCTCGTCGGTGCCCTACTTCGGCCGTGGCCACACCTCTGCACGTGTGCTCGCATGCCCATCCCCGGGTGGGTCGGTTGAGCCACTGACCGCTGGGGCCCGCCTTGGGATAAGAACGAAAAATAAACGTGTAAAAAGAATAATGATAATAATAAATTTTTAATTAAAATTAATCAAGGTAGCTTAAATAGCTAATTAACTTGTAATTAGCTTGATGTGTCCATGACAGTAGGTCTCCACCTCTAATTACACTGATTTAAACAATTTGTTAAAACACACGGGACACTGACAGATGGGCCCCGTCAACTAATTATCCCATTAAAAACAATCTATTAAAATATCAGCCAATGACAGGTGGACCCCCTGTCCAGTTCGAGCAAGTCAAACTGCTGACTGGACTAGCCTAGTCATTGACAGGTGGGTCCCACTAGACCCCTATGACTAGTCAAGCTGACCAGTCAACTGCTGACTGGGCCATTGACCTGGCCCCATTGTCAGCCTCTGGTGCATTGCCGGGTGCACCTAGCTTTTCCATATATATTTTCGAATTAAGTTTAATCCCAAGAATTTTCAGAAAAGGTTAAAACTTTGAAAAATCATAGATGTAAATCGGTAGCTCCAATGAAAATACTTTGTACATGAAAGTTGCTCAGAACGATGAGACGAATCCGAATTCGCGGTCCGTTTGTTAGCCACATGTCCCTAGGATAGCGAACATGGAACTTCTCCCTTCTAGTTCATCTGTCAGAAAATGCGAAACACCGGGATTACTTTCCCGGATGTCCCCCCCTTTGCCGGTATCACCTACCACTGCGTTAGGTCACCCCTAGCACCGCCTCTTGTCATGTTATGTTTTGTGATGCTTGTTTGCTTCGTATTTACTGTTTCTCCCCCTCTCCTTCTCTGGTAGACCCCAAGACCTACGCTGATGCCCCTGAGTACGACCACGTCGACGATGACCCCTCCTTGCCAGAGCAACCAGGCAAGCCCCCCCCCCCTTGATCAACAGATATCGCCTATTCCTTCTCTCTACTGCTTGCATTAGAGTAGTGTAGCATGTTACTGCTTTCATTTAATCCTATTCTGCTGCATAGCCTGTCATTCTTGCTACAATTATTGATACCTTTACCTGCTATCCTAATGCTTAGTATAGGATGCTAGTGTTCCATCAGTGGGCCTACACTCTTGTCCGTCTGCCATGCTATACTACTGGGCCGTGATCACTTTGGGAGGTGATCACGGGCATATGCCATATACTTTATACTGATACATTACTTATACTGTTCGGAGATGGGGGCTGAAGGGGCAGGTGGCTCCATCCCGGTAGAGGTGGGCCTGGGTTCCCGACGGCCCCCGACTGTTACTTTGTGGTGGAGCGACAGGGCAGGTTGAGACCACCTAGGAGAGAGGTGGGCCTGGACCTGGTTGGTGTCCGAGGTTACTTCAAAATAACACGCTTAATGAGATCTTGGTATTTGACCTGAGTCTGGCCACTGGCCTATACGCACTAACCAACTACGCGGGAACAGTTATGGGCACTCGACGCCGTGGTATTAGCCGAAGCCTTCTTGACGTCAATGACTGAGCGGCGCGCGCCGGATTGGACTTGAACGCCTGCTCTTTTATTAGGGAGGCTAGGTCTGCTTCCGGCCGCGTTCGCAATGTGCAGGTGTGCAAAGGGCGATGGGCCCAGACCCCTGCGCCATAGGATTTAGACCAGCGTGCTAACCTCTCTGTTGTACCTAGGTAGGGCTGCGACCGGTTGATCTTACGAGGCCGGCCGTGACCCAGGAAAGTGTGTCCGGCCAAATGGGATCCAGCGTGTTGGGTAATGTGGTGCACCCCTGCGGGGAAGTTTATCTATTCGAATAGCCGTGTCCCTTGGTAAAAGGACGACCCGGAGTTGTACCTTGACCTTATGACAACTAAATCTGGATACTTAATAAAACACACCCTTCCAAGTGCCAGATACAACCCGGTGATCGCACTCTCATAGGTCGACGAGGAGAGGATCGTCGGATAGGATTATGCTATGCGATGCTACTTGGGGAACTTACCATCTAATCTCTTCTACATGCTGCAAAATGGAGTCTGCCAGAAGCGTAGTCTTCGACAGGACTAGCTATCCCCCTCTTATTCTGGCATTCTGCAGTTCAGTCCACCGATATTCCCCCTTGACACTGATACCCATGCATATGTAGTGTAGATCCTTGCTTGCGAGTACTTTGGATGAGTACTCACGGTTGCTTTGCTCCCCGTTTTCCCCTTTTCCTTTCTTCCTGGTTGTCGCAACGGATCTTTGGAACCAGGGCGACGCCACCGTCGATGACGACTCCTACTACCCCGGAGGTGCCTACTACTACGTGCAGGCCGCTGACGACAACCAGAAGTAGTTTAGGAGGATCCCAGGCAGGAGGCCTGCGCCTCTTTCGATCTGTATCCCAGTTTGTGCAAGCCTTCTTAAGGCAAATTTGTTTAACTTATGTCTGTACTCAGATATTGTTGCTTCCGCTGACTCGTCTATGATCGAGTCTTGTATTCGAGCCCTCGAGGCCCCTGGCTTGTATTATGATTCTTGTATGACTTATTTATGTTTTTAGAGTTGAGTTGTGATATCTTCCCGTGAGTCCCTCATCTTGATCGTACAAGTTTGCGTGCATGATTAGTGTATGATTGAATCGGGGGCGTCACAGACTAACTACCTGATATGTGTTGCAGGGAAACAATAGGAAGCACTGAGGTTTACAATCGAGGTTAGCACGTGCATGGTCCGTTCTCTAATAGCACATTATTGTGCAATTGTAGGAACCATTCTAATATTTTGGTTTCTAACAATTTGGTCTTGCACATGTAGGTCCTGTTGTCAGAGGTTTTGAACCACTGTTCGACCCTTTTTGCATATGGGGCAATGAGTTGTCCATGAATGCCAATCAAATCAAGAAACTCAGAAAGATTGTTAGGATAAAGAAATTAGCGACAAAAAACAACAAGATCTTTGTCTGCACAATGGAGAAGACATCAATTCACTACAAGATGGTACTAACTATTATAACTTGCCTTTTTTTATTCCTTTGCCCCATTTCCAATATAGAGAAGATATTTATGCACATCCTTGTTTTCAGGCCTTTCCAAAGCAGTTTACCGATGATTAGCTCTCAAACCACCTCTATGGTCAGGAGGCGAGGAAGGTTTTCATACAACACCCACGGTTCAATATTGAAGTGTTCCTGAAGAGGAAGAAGGGCGGACGATCAATCATCCACAGGCACTGGCCTAAAGTTGCAAAGACCTTCAACATGAATGAAGGCTCAACATTCGCCTTCCGCTATACCTTCTATGATGCTAATTTCGAAAGGTTCTACATGTTGCATGTGGAACTTGCTGTTGGTGCAGTTCTGTAATGGGGTAGCTGAGTGCTGAAGCTATATCATGTTGTACTCTGATGTATTTCAATTATGAAATTCTGCTTCCTTAACATGGAAATGAGATAATTGTGTGCTTAATATGAAATGTCAATTAGATTAATAAATGGATTATGAATAATTGGATAATTATCCTGCTAATGGTGAATTAGCCTGCTAATTGGGTTTTGCTATTGCAAACGGTTGTTGAAAAAATACCGTGGGCGATGACCTCAGGCAACGCACACAGTTTCTAGGAATAAACCGTGTTGGATCAATGAACAATCACACACAACTTTCTCTTGAAAAATGTTTGTGTTAGGTTATCTTGCGCAAACGTTTACCACATAAAAACTGTGTGTGATGGACAACTTTTGCCACACAATTTCTTCTATGGACCGTGTGTGATACATTCAATAACGCAAACGATTTAATGGGAAAAATTGTGTGTGATGTACCTGTGAACGGAAACGTTTTCCTTGGAGCGACTGTGTGGGATGTACATATGAATGGAAATGTTTAGCGGGGATTGACTGTGTGGGATGTACTTGCGACCGGAAGCAATTTCTCCGTATAATTGTATTTTTTTAGCTCTATTGTACATATTTCCGTATTTGTGCGCTCGTCGGTCGCACACGACCTCATTTTGCCGAGCGTTTGTGCCGGGAGGGCATATCCCCAACGGTTTCTAGGTCGTGTGGGAAGGACCCCCCTATCGCCCACACTCACTTGGCGATGGTTCCAAATGTCGTCGCGGAAAGGGGTTAAAAACCGTGACTACATTAGGAAACAAGATCACTTCAACGAAAATGTTATGAAACAATTGAAATACAATTCTGATATGATTGCTTGCTTGAGTAACTTGTTATTTAGAATCACTAATGATGTTAGAGGTGTAGGAAAACATGCCTCTATGGTTCATACCTAGTTAGAACAAGTTGCTAAATCTCAAAAAGAAGTTCTTGATGAAATGAACAACGATTTAAATGACTTTGCTGTTAGAGTAGCAACTAGAGGAGGTAAAATGACTCAGGAAACACTTTATCTTGAGGGACACCCTAAGAGAATTGAACAAGACTCTCAAAGAGTTAACACTGATGGACCTAGTCCTTCTAAAAAGAAGAAGATAAAGAAAAATGATAGGACTTTGCTTACCTCCAGTGAACCTGAAGTAGAAAAACCTCCTAATAATAATACCTATATTTCTATTTCTGATGCTGAAACTCAATCTGGTGATGAACATTCATCCAGTGATAATGAAAAAGATAATGATGATGTTCTTGAAGACACTCAACTAGACAAAGATAAAGAACCTGATAATGATGTTGAAATAGAACCAGCTGTTTATCTTGATAACCCACAACCTAAAAATAAAAGATATCATAAAAGAGACTTTGTTGCTAGAAAACATGGAAGGAAAAGGGAACCATGGGTTCAAAAACCCATGCCCTTTCCACCTAAATCAACTAAGAAAAAAGATGATGAAGAATTTAAACGCTTTGCTGAAATGATTAGTCCAGTCTTTTTGCGCACTCGCTTGACTGATATTCTAAAGATGGCCCCTTATGCAAAATATATGAAAGACATTATCACTAATAAAAGGAAAATACCTGAAGCTAAAATGTCCACCATGCTTGCTAATTATTCTTTTAAGGATGGAGTACCTAAAAAACTTGGAGATCCGGGAATACCAACTATACCTTGCTCCATCAAAAGAAATTTTGTTAAAACCGCTTTATGTGATTTAGGAGCTGGTGTTAGTGTTATGGCTTTTTATTTATATAAAAGACTTGACTTGAGTAAAATCACACCTACTGAAATTTCTTTGCAAATGGCTAGAAAATCAACTGCCATACCTATCGGTATTTGTGAGGATGTGCCCTTTGTTGTTGCAAATGTTACTATCATAACATACTTCGTTATACTTGAGATGCCCGAGGACGACAATATGTCGATTATCCTTGATAGCCCCTTTTTGAATATTGCAGGGGCCGTTATTGATTGCAATAAAAGCAAGATGACTTTTCATATCAATGGTAATGAGCATACGGTGCACTTTCGGAAGAAACAATTCCAAGCGAATGGTATTAATGTTATTGAAAAATCTCCGACACTCACTATTGGAAATTTTCAACTACCTCTACCAACTACCAAAAACAAATATGATATACTTAATGTTGGGGACATGCATATCCCCATTGAGGTAACTTAGTGTTTTACGAAAGTTCTTTGGTTTCATGCTAATCGAAGAGGGTTGTTAATAAGATCTGATCAACCTTACTAATGGATCATTTTTGAGAGCTATGAAGTTGATGAATTTAGTAGGCACTACCTTCCGAACTTACCTTCTGTTCTCTATTTTTCTTAGTTAAATAAAATAAAATGCCATGTTTATCCTGTTTTCTGGATTTCACGTGCAATAAAAAAATGACCCAAAAATAAAAGTGCTCAGAATGCCCTGAAAATTTAATACGATTTTTTTCTGAATATTTCTGAATTTTTAGTGCAAATAACATCATAGGGGGTGTACCAGGTGGGCACAACCCACCCAGGCGCGCCCTGGTGGGTTGTGGTCCCCACGTGGCCCCCTCACTTATCTCTTTAGCTCATGTCATCTCCTACCTCTATAAAAAATCACCATTGCTCTCTCTCTCTCTCTCTCTCTCTCTCTCTCTCTCTCGTGTGTTCTTGCTCTCAAACCCGCGGATTTCGATCCCTTTGCTCAAAACTCCGTTTCCGAAACTGTTTTGGGGGATTGCTACTTGGCATGTGACTCATCCATTCCTCCAATTAGTTTTTTGCTTTAGTAGTTTGTATTTTGAATAATTAGCTACTCTTGCTGCTACTGTAGATGAGCTTGCATGTTGAATTCTTAGGGTTCTAAGTAGTTTGAATGCTTAATATAGCCTCTATGCATCCTTATGAGTAGTTGCTATCAATCTTGTGAAGTTTTGTTGACAAAAATTTCATGGACTAAAAATTTCAGAATTTTATTTATAGGAATAAGATGAGTTTATTTAGGAAGTTTGCCTCCAAGTAAAATGCCAAGGGAGTCATTGGGGAATCATCGGACAATGACCTCCATACTCGGAGAAGGGCGAAGGTGCGGCCGTGCCAATGGCCGCATAACCCCTTCATGAATGGAGCCGGAATCCGTCGAGAGTTCACGCAATTTGCTGCTAATGTTGGGCTCACCGACTTCATTGCAGCTGGGTGTGAACAATACTATATTCTTACAAATTGCTTTGTGCAAATTTTTCATTTTCTGAGTAGGAATAACCCCCCTGAGGTGCAGTTTAATTTACATGCTGAAACCCGTCAGATACCACTTACTGATTTTTGTGATATATGCTTGATCCCTTCTGACAGGGAAATAAGAGAGCCTAGGCCTGCAGAGTATGAGGACTTTATCATACTCTGTCAGTGGGAGATGAGAGAGGCGTGTCGAGTGTCACCGCTACTAGTTTGTAGTTTCCTTCTGTGCATTATTTTTCTCTAATCATCGCTAAGTACTTAATTGCTGGAGAGAAGGTCGGTGCACTTAGTGCCCCTGAGTTTACGATTCTACTTCGTGCACTATACGATGATGACACCTTTAGCCTCGGGGCCCCCGGGTCTATTCTCATCATATCAATCTCCATCACTTTTATACTTGCTTTGTCTTTACTTTGCCTTTACTTTTCACTTTGCATCTATATACCAAAAATATTATCTCTATCAGATCTCACTCTCGTAAGTGACCGTGAAGGGATTGACAACCCCTAATCGTGTTGGTTGCAGTAGCTATCGGTTTGTGCAGGTCACGAGGGACTTGTCGTGGCCTCCTCTTTGGATTGATACCTTGCTTCTCAAAAGCGAGGGAAATACTTACGCTACTGTGCTGCATCATCCTCTCCTCTTCGGGGAAAACCAATGCAAGCTCAAGACGTAGCAGACGCTCAGGTGCCCGCTCCACAACACTTCAATGTGGGACCGGATGGCTACTACGAGTGGTCATTACCAAGCTAGGCCAAAAGCCTAAGCTTGGGGGAGTACGTATTTCCACCGACATTACATTCATGTTCACACATTTAATTCCAGTTGTCGGTGTTCACACTTTTTCATTGTATGATCCATGCTAGATTTATTTTCTCGCTTTCTTCTTGTGTGTTTGAAAAACTTTGAGAAAACCCAATAATATTTCCTGCTTATTTTTGTTTTTTATTTCTAGTTTAATTAGTTGTAGTACTAAAAGAAAACCCAAAAAGATTCCTCTATTCTTATTTTGCCTGTTGGGAGTTTTCCCGTGTAAATAGTTTTTCTCATTTTTGTTTTTCTTAAATTTGCTTTCTTCAAGAAAAACTAAAAACTCCAAAAAATATTTCAGTGTGTTTCTCTGAAATTCTTTTTTGTTTATTGAGTCATACCTAGGAGAAGACCATGCACGATGAAAATGTTGAGTAGCTCTCATATGCATTATTGCTGATCTAATAAAGAACCCAAATTGCTTCGTCTTCTCCTTTTGAATAAAATGTTTGTAGATTCCAGCTTAGTCCATGACACTCCTGCACTATTATATTTTTCATATCATTCGATCGTGCAAGTGAAAGGCAATAATGACGATATTTGATGAACTGGTCGTGGCAGAGAGAAACGGGTACGAACTCAACTTGTTTTGTTTTTGTAAATATGTTTAACATAGTATCCATGATTCAACATATTATGATCAAACATGTTTGCAATGAAAACTAGAGATTATAGTTTCTCATGCCATGCTTAAGTAGGTAGGAGTGGATAATGATTTATCTTGGGTGTCAACATTGAGTTAAAATTATTGTGATGTAGTATGATGAATTGATGATATGGTATCCTCCTCTGAATGTTTCAAGTGGCTTGACTTGGCACATGGTCATGCATATAGTTGAATCAAAACCAATATTATCCTCTATGATATTTATGTTCATGGTGTTCATATCATACTCATGCTAGTATCCAATGTTCATTATGCATAATGCATGTTCATGACCGTTTTCGCTCTCTAGCTGGCCGCTTCCCAACCTATTTGCTAGCCTTCGCCTGTACTAAGCAGGAATGCTGCTTGTGCATGAAAATCCTAAAACCCAAGTTATTCCAGACGAGTCCACCATATCTACCTATATGCGGTATTACCTTGCCGTTCTAAGTAAATTTGCATGTGCCACCTCTAAAAACTTCAAATAAATATCGGTTTTTGTGTGCCTGGATTGTTCATAGAGCCACAGGGGGTAGTCGGTATCTTCCATGCTAAGCGGGTTATTCTCATGATGAGTTTTTATTCACTCTTCCTTGCACGAGAGGGGCGGTAATAGGATTCCTAGTTCCGAAATCAAAAATTGCAAATAATTAAACAAAACTCCCCCAGGATTATTGTTGGTATGGACGGTACCCATGGATTCGGCTAGCCGTGGAGTGTGTTTGTTGGTGGAGGGCGAGTAAACCTTTACTTTTATCGCTTGGGAACCGCCAATAATGTGTTTGGCATGGAAGATATTGATAACTTTCGGTCGTGACGTAAACAGGAAGGGTGCATTTCCCAAAATTTCATTTACCTCTGTTTTGAAATCTGAGCTTTAGCACCACTGCAAATCCCTACTTCCCTCTGTGAAGGGACTATCTATTTAATTCTATGTTGAGTCATCAACTTCTCAAATAAGCTCCAGATTCTAAGAGCACTATTGTCATCCTCATGCATTATTTATAGTTAATGTTGGATGCATCATAACTGGATCTTTTCTACCATGAATTACAATGTTTAGTCGCTGCTTGAACTTTGGAGGTGCTCTTTATTTATGTTTTGCGGTCTCAGAAAGTGCGAGTGAGATACCACAGTTGTCATATTATATCATGAGTGTTTTGAAAAAGTGTAGGAATTTGAGATATCTTATTATTGCTCGCTAGTTGTTTATGCCATTGAAATGAGTTAATATAATTTTTAGGAGTTATTGATGACATGGTTAGTCATGGTCTTTGCAGAAAACCTAGGTGCTACTTAAGCTTATTTATGTAACAAGAACAAAAGAGTTCGTAAAAGTTTTTCTTTTTTACTTTCAGTTTGTCAACTAAATTGCTTGAGGATAAGCAAGGGTTTAAGCTTGGGGGAGTTGATACGTCTCCGTCGTATCTACTTTTCCTGACGCTTTTTCTCTTGTTTTGGACTCTAATTTGCATGATTTGAATGAAACTAACCCGGACTAACGTTGTTTTCAGCAGAACTACCATGGTGTTGGTTTGCAGAAATAAAAGTTCTCGGAATGGAACAAATTTTTTTGGAGAATTATTCTGGAAAATATATAAAAAATCCTGGAGCCAAGAACCACCGGAGGGCCCCCCTGGGTGGGCACAACCCCCTAGGGCGCGCCTATAATGCCCGGATAATTATGCTACAGTAAACCCAAACTAATGATGCCACGTCACCTCTGTTACTATCGCTAATCTCGAGTTAACTCAAAACGTTTCGAATTCAAATTTGAATTATTCTCAAACAACAGAATTTTTCAAACACTAAAACTAAAATGTTCGGTTCGTGCCAAATATTACATAGGTAATTATTGTGAAGAAAACATTTTTTTAATGCCTAAATATTTTAAAGTGAATTAAAACAGAAAGTAAAATAAATAAAAAGAAAAACAATAACCCCCCCCCCCCCCGCCCCCCGCTGGGCCAAGTGGCCCAGCTGGCCTCCGCCGCCCGAACGGGCCGGCCCAACCGCCCACACCCCACTCCCTTAATCCCCCTAGACACGAAACCCTAACCTACCCCGCACCCCACTTCCCCCCCCCCACATCTCTCTCTCTCCTCCCCCCGATCCAGACCGAGAAGGGGAATGACCCGCCCCAATCGCTCGACCCCGTCGCCACCACCACGACACTGTCTCCCGGAGCCCACCTCGCCGCTCGTCGAACGCCTCCCCGCTGCGCCCCAACGACCAGGCCTCACCGCCCGGCGGTGCCCGACGTCGTCTTCCCCGCGCCCGTCGCCGGATCGCCAAGCGCCGCGCCTCCTCATCACCACCTCGCCGGACTGCCGCGCCGGAACGTCGTCCCCGTCTCCCTCCCCACGCCCCGCTGCCATAGTCCCAACGCCCCGCGGTGAGGCCCGCGATCTCCTCTCTCCCTCGCCCCGTCCTCGCCCATGACCGCCCCCGTCGTGCAGCGCCGCGCTCGTCGCCCATCCCCACTGATGCTGCCGGCTCGTGAGCTGCTGCACGCCCTCGTGCTCTGGGTTGTGCCTAGGCCGCGCCCGGTGACTCCGCTCGCCTCCCGCTCCGTCCCGCCTCTCCCGCTGCAGCCGTGCTGCTTCTTCCCGTCGGCCAACGCAGACGCCGCCCACGACGGCCGCGCCGCTCCCTCCTGCGCCACTCGCCCGCGACCCCTGCTGCTGCTCTGCACAACCGCCTGACCGGCGCCGAGGCCATCGGCCTCCCCGTGCTCCGGCACCCTATCGGGTCCGCCCGCCCCTGGGCGTGCGCCCGAACGAACGGGTGTTGGGCGCCTGTTGTGCCCGTGCCTGCTAAGGCCCCTGTGGGCCACTGCCAAATGGGGCCCACTGCCCAGGACTTAAGAAAAGGAATTAAAAAATATGATAATAAAATTAATTAATTAATTAGTTAACTTAATTAATCCTATTTAGATTAAACTAATCAACTAATTAAACTAATCAATTTTGTTTAACTAAACTCAGTCAATGACAGTGGGACCCACGGGTCAGTTGGACCAGTCAACGGTCAGATTTGACCTGCTGACGTCATGGTGATGTCATGCTGACATCACCTTTCACTATTCTGGATAATGTGGATTTACAATAATTAAGTAAATTCTAAACATGATTAAATCTTTTAAAATTAATATAAAATAAACCGTAGCTCGGATGAAAATACTTTGTACATGAAAGTTGCTCAGAACGACGAGACGGATCCGGAGACGTAGCCCGTTCGTCCACCACACATCCCTAGCATAGCGAACACGCAACTTTCCCCCTCCGGTTTATCTGTCCGAAAACGCGAAACACCAGGTTACTTTCCCGGATGTTCTTCCCCTTCGTCGGTATCACCTAGTACCGCGTTAGGTCAGCCCGAGCACCGTGTATTGCCATGTTATGCTTTGTGTTCCTTTGATCGCTCTGTTATTTATTTTGTTCCCCCTTTGTAACTTCTTTATGGTAGACCCCGAGACCGCAGCCGGTACCCCTGTGATCGACTACATCGACGACGAACCCTCCTTCTTGCCGGAGCAACCAGGCAAGCCCCCCCCCCCCCTTGATCACCAGATATCGCCTATTCCTTCTCTATACTGCTTGCATTAGAGTAGTGTAGCATGTTACTGCTTTCGGTTAATCCTTTTATGATGCATAGCCTATCATTGTTGCTACAATTGTTACCCTTACCTGCTATCCTACTTCTTAGTACAGGATGCTAGTATTCCATCAGTGGCCCTACACTCTTGTCCGTCTGCCATGCTATACTACTGGGCCGTGATCACTTCGGGAGGTGATCACGGGCATATGCTATATACTTTATACTATTACATTACTTATGATACTGTTAGGAGATGGGGCTGAAGGGCATGTGGCTCCATCACGGTAGAGGTGGGCCTGGGTTCCCACGGCCCCGATCGTTACTTTGTGGCGGGTTTAGGTGGGAGGTTGAGACCACCTAGGAGAGAGGTGGGCCTGGCCCTGGTCGGCGTTCACGGTTACTTCATTATAACACGCCTAACGCGATCTTGGTATTTGATCTGAGTCTGGCCACTGGCCTATACGCACTAACCAACTACGCGGGAACAGTCATGTGCACTCAATGTCGTGGTATCAGCTGAAGCCTTCGTGACGTCAGCGACTGAGCGATGCGTGCCGGATTGGACTAGAATGCCTGCTAGGCTAGGTCTGCTTCCGGCCGCCCTCGCAATGTGCAAGTGTGCAATGGGCAATGGGCCCAGACCCCTGTGCCATAGGATTTAGACCGGCGTGCTGACCTCTCTGTTGTGCCTAGGTAAGGCTGCGACATGTTGATCTTCCGCGGCCAGGCATGACCCCGAAAAGTGTGTCCGGCCAAATGGGATCAAGCGTGTTGGGTTATGTGGTGCACCCCTACAGTGAAGTTTATCTATTCGAATAGCCGTGATCTTCAGTAACAGGATGACTTGGAGTTGTACCTTGACCTTATGACAACTAGAACCGGGTACTTAATAAAACACACCCTTCCAAGTGCCAGATACAACTCGGTGGTCGCTCTCTAACAGGGAGACGAGGAGAGGATCGCCAGGTAGGAGTATGCTATACGATGCTAGTTGGAGGACTTCAATCTACTCTCTTCTACATGCTGCAAGACGAAGGCTGCCAGAAGCGTAGTCTTCGACAAGATTAGCTATCCCCCTCTTATTCTGGCATTCTGCAGTTCAGTCCACCGATATGGCCCTTTACACATATACCCATGCATATGTAGTGTAGCTCCTTGCTTGCGAGTACTTTGGATGAGTACTCACGGTTGCTTTCTCCCCTTTTTTCCCCCTTTCCTTTCTCTCCGGTTGTCGCAACCAGATGCTGGAGCCCAGGAGCCAGACGCCACCGTCAACGACGACTCCTACGATGCTGGAGGTGCCTACTACTACGTGCAGCCCGGCGACGGCGACTGTGAGTAGTTTAGGAGGATCCTGTGCAGGAGGCCTGCGCCTCTTTCGATCTGTATCCCAGTTTGTGCTAGCCATCTTATGGCAACTTGTTTAACTTATGTCTGTACTCATATATTGTTGCTTCCGCTGACTCGTCTATGATTGAGCACTTGTATTCAAGCCCTCGAGGCCCCTGGCTTGTATTATGATGCTTGTATGACTTATTTTATTTGTAGAGTTGTGTTGTGATGTCTTCCCGTGAGTCCCTGATCTTGATCATACACGTTTGCGTGTATGATTAGTGTATGATTGAATCAGGGGCGTCACAAGTTGGTATCAGAGCCGACTGCCTGTAGGAATCCCGCTTTCCAACTCCTTGGCCGAAGTCGAGTCTAGACATTGCAAAACTTTTACTAACATGGCTGTGTGTCTTACGGGCACACGTCACCATTGGGTGGTAGTAGGATCTTTTATTCCTTGACCTATACTCTGGGACTCTGACATCTCTTCTATTCGGGTTAAACGATTTTACTAACTCTAACTTTAGGTTCTCGTAAATACTTCCTCCCGAAGAGCCGCTCATTCCCGACGATGGCTTGAATCGCCAGAAGATTTTGGAGAAACTCTCCGAAGTTCTGCCGAGACTTTGTACCGTCACTTTGCAATTACCTTCCACCAATATATCCTTATGGACAACTTCTTATACTGCCATTCATACATTAGTTCCCAGTTGCTCTTGCTAGTACAAGATGCCCCGTAATACTCTCCGTTGTCTCGAGAATCCTTGTGCCTGCTGCCTTGCAGCTCTTTTCCGCATTGATACCCCCATTAATAATCCCTCGCACTTACCGAGTATCCGCTCATCCCCCATTGTTCATGTGTTTCACAAACTTCCTTGGAGTGCTATTCGATCTTCCGAAAATCCTCAGTAGCCTATTACTCTTGTTCCTCCTTACCTGCTTACCTTATGGTTACTGCCATATGTTTAGCAATGTTCATTAGCATCCTTTGAAATTTTGATTTGATTCAATATGTTGTAAATGCTCGCAATCATAAATCACAAATTAGAATTCTTGCCTTCGGCTCACACGTCACCCTGGACATGAGCTGGTGTTCGACAAATCAAACCTTGATTGATTGTTGATCTATGTCTATTAAACTTGTCTTTGGTTAAAGCCTCTGCTTCTGACCCCCTTGTTTGGGAATCGTAGTTCCGTTACATTTGAGCTTTGAATTAGTTAGTTGTTTCTATAGTCTGATCTCCTTGCATTGTTTCTTCCTCTGGTTGAGTACCGATGCTCACATCAGATCCCTTGAGGACCACCAGGTCCTTTGTTGGATTTTATCCGATAGCGTCCTCCATATTCAATCACTTTCGAAGTTCTTTCTACATTTGTAAATCCTATCCTCTGATTGACCGACCATGCTCTGCTTTCGAGCTTGTGTTATTTACTCCTGAAGTTCATGGTATATGTTCTAAGAAGCCCCGATGGGTTGAACCTATGCCTTAATCTGTGTGAACCCAAAAAGTTTCACGGGTCATACTCCTCTGGTAATTCACGAGGTAGGTTTTCACACTGAAATTATTTTTATCTAGAGCAGTGAATGAAAGGTTATGCATTGAAGAAGTGGGAGTCGACCTTGAACTTTGTGTTCATGCCCACGGACACGATGTAGATCTTATCATTAAAGCTTCTCTTAAATTAATTATTCCCTTGGTATACGTTCATCTTATATCTAGGATCTGGCCTTTTGCAATCGTGGTTCCGAACATGTTCTCCTTTAAATACCATTTCTCGTGCAAGTTTCAGCACTTGTCTTCTGCAGAGCAATACCCTAGTCCAACCTCTACTTTGATTTGTCTTCGAGTATTACCCCTCTGGTATCTCGAGATTATCTTGGAACTGCATAACTTCTTATGAGTTCTTCATCAAGTACTACATTCTCACTGATTACAATTTTTCATGGGCTCTGAGTTACTAAACACTCAAAGACACCGATAACTGAACCGAGTCCGCACTACGGTTCAACACCTTTTAGTAATCTTATTTAAGTACGCTTTTGCCCGATCAAGTCATTCCTAGCCTGATCAACTATATCGTTATCGTGCTATAGTTTAACTGTGCCACCCGGTCCTTATTCTCGGAGCACAGCTTTCGAATATAAGCTAAGCTTACGCCGATTTCCTCGTCTTATCGTTTCACCTCGAACCACAACTTGTTTCCGAGTTTGTGTCATATATGTGGTTCAAATAATCTTTCGTTGCATCAGTCCTTTTGCTTGATGCAGTCATTGTTCGATTGCTTCTCCATGGAGCCTCTCGACAACAATTGCCGTGATCATCATCAACAATTTTTGGCTCCTTCCAGGATATCGATCGAATTCATGATGATAAGTGTCATCCTCGTCCCTTGGTAATTTGAGTTACCATCGCCAACATCGTTACCTTACTTTCATCACAAACTTGTTCATGTTATGGATGCAACTTGCTTTCGAGCTTGTATTATGTTCTACCTTGACGTATTGCCATCTTTTATGTCAAGGATGTCGTGAGAATTGCTCCACCTCTTAAGAATTCTTGTTAAAGTGATGCTTCTTGCCATCACCATTCTTTCTTGGGTCCTCGTGTTGATTCCAACAGGGGTACCAACAAGTGAACGGTGCTGTTTGGATTCTGCCCTTCTAGCAACCCTCTTGCTTGAAGTTAATGGTCGTCCGTTCATTCTTAGACTATTGATTATTGGATCACCATTCCAACGTTGGTCGTGCAACCCAGCCTATATTCGGGGGCACCTTTCAACCAATGTTTAATTGTGTGTGTTTTCCTCGAGCAAACATCATTATACCATTTGATCTGACAAATGTTATCTCCTTGTTCACATAATTGTGGAAACCCATCTTTTGTTAATCTCGATGAATTGCCGCTGATTCCATCAGCCATCTCCTCATCCTCTCGTTGGTTTACTGACGAACTCTTGTTTCGAAACTCGCTTCCATAGTTCATTTCTCGAGAATTTTACAATGTCATCTCGTCAATTTTTATTTCACCTTTTTCTCTCAGGCATCCTGAGTCTGAGGTATTTTGACACCGATCAGATCTGAATCTCGGTCACATATGATGGTTGGAACATTTTCCAAGAGTCACAACATTGGTCTTTATATGAGCCGGTAAGGTGATGTCATGCGTAGCACACCTGGCTGGAGGACCTATTGTTATAGTTTCTATCTTAGCAAGGTTAACCATTCTTCCATGAGGAAATTGTGAGACTTATTCTATAAGTTGTGCCTGATGAATCCTTTGTATATCCAAGTCCGGCCTTTACTTGAAGACCATGTCAATTCTATCTCGAAGCATGTCTGTGGTACTCCGATTTTCGACAATAACATTTGAAGCCCAATGCTAAATGTTTTCTTGCTCAATTATCCAAACACCATTGTATGGGTATTGTCATGGAATTTCTCTCCCCTTACCTAAAGAGTTGTCTACATTATATCTTGTCATGGATATCATGCTCTGCTTGTCCTTCCGAAGGATATACCCTTGAAATATGAGTTTAAACACTTTCCTTTCCATTGTTCTGTTTAATCTGGTAATCATATTTTCCATTCCATTTGTTGGGTTAACGTTTCTTGTGATCTATATGATCTAAGGAGTAATATTCTCCTGCTTATGTAAACACCCCGGTGTACAATTCTGCCAGCAAGACCCCGTTACTATTGTTGAGGACATTCCGGTAACCACCGATGGATGAGAACTTTGCCTATTGGTCCGCCTCGTTCAACGAGAAGGAAGATGGTTCTCTTCGTCCCTCGCCCTAGATACCAACGTTGTTGCCAACAAAACTAACAGGCTATCCTCTGACATACCTTGCTATCTTGACCATGCAAATGTTAGAGCCTTCCTGCTTTTAACCCACATGGTGGGCCCATAACCCACAGTTCCACAGGATCGAAACCTGACTCTCCTGTACACCCCCGGTTTCCAAAGTTATTCCTCTCGCTTGACTTCTTATGTAACTCACGGGCCACCTGCCAAGTGATCTATTCGGGTATCAGACGCAATACTTATTCTCGTTGCTCTGACCCCCTTTCACCTTTTGATAGGCATCGAACGCTTGCCTATCGGTTTGAAACTTCTCATGGTACCTTCTTACTTTGCTCTCGACATCTTCTTAAGTTTCAATTCGAGATATACTTATGCTTATTCCCCTGAGTTAACCGTCTGATGCTCGATCTTGTTAGAATCTGTGCTTATAGGGTTTCCCCTTCTCACCCTTTCGTAAGTACGGTGAAGATCCTGAAGGAAGGACGACAAACTTCATCATGATGACCTGAAGCAGAGGACTGAAGACATCAATGTAATGGATCGACCTCTTCGAGAAGAGCAACTATGACCGATAAGAATCGTTAGAATTTCTTAACCAGATCCCTTCCCCCTTATAACCGCTCTTAAATCTTGTAGTGGAGGAGATTTGTAACGCCCGGATAATTATGCTACAGTAAACCCAAACTATGAAGCCACGTCACCTCTGTTACTGTCGCTAATCTCGAGTTAACTCAAAATGTTTCGAATTCAAATTTGAATTATTATCAAACATCAGAATTTTTCAAACACTAAAACTAAAATGTTCGGTTAGTGCCAAATATTACATAGGTAATTATTGTGAAGAAAACATTTTTTTAATGCCTAAATATTTTAAAGTGAATTAAAACAGAAAGAAAAATAAATAAGAATAAAAACAACATAACCCCCCCCCACCCCCTGCTGGGACAAGTGGCCCAGCTGGCCTCCGCCGCCCGAACGGGCCGACCCAACCGCCCCACACCCCACTCCCTTGATCCCCCTGGACACGAAACCCTAACCTACCCCGCACCCCACTCCCCCCACATCGCTCTCTCTCCTCCCCCTGATCCAGATATGGATCGAGAAGGGGTACGACCCGCCCCAATCGCTCGACCCCGTCGCCACCACCATGACACGGTCTGCCGGAGCCCACCTCTCCGCTCGTCGAACGCCTCCCCACTGCGCCCCAACGACCATGCCTCGCCGACCGGCGCTGCCGACGTCGTCTTCCCCGCGCCCGTCGCCGGATCGCCAAGCGCCGCGCCTCCTCATCACCACCTCGCCGGACTGCCGCGCCGGAACGTCGTCCTCGTCTCCCTCCCCACGCCCCGCTGCCATAGTCCCAACGCCCCGCGGTGAGGCCCACGATCTCCTCTCTCCCTCGCCCCATCCTCGCCCGTGACCGCCCCCGTCGTGCAGCGCCGCGCTCGTCGCCCATCCCCACTGATGCTGCCGGCTCGTGAGCTGCTGCGTGCCCTCGCGCTCTGGGTTGTGCCCAGGCCGCGCCCGGTCACTCTGCTCGCCTCCCGCTCCGTCCCGCCTCTCCCGCTGCAGCCGTGCTGCTTCTTCCCGTCGGCCAACGCAGACGCCGCCCATGACGGCCGCGCCCTCGCTCCCTCCTGCGCCACTCACCCGCGACCCCCCTGCTGCTGCTCTGCACAACCGCCTGACCGACGCCGTGGCCATCGACCTCCCCCTGCTCCGGGGCCCTATCGGGTCCGCCCACCGCTGGGCGTGCGCCCGAACGAACGGGTGTTGGGCGCCCGTTGCGCCCGTGCCTGCTAAGGCCCCTCTGGGCCACTGCCAAACGGGGCCCACTGCCCAGGACTTAAAAAAAGGAATTAAAAAATATAATAGTTAAATTAATTAATTAATTAGTTAACTTAATTAATCCTATTTAGATTAAACCAATCAACTAATTAAACTAATCAATTCTGTTTAACTAAACTCAGTCAATGACAGTGGGACCCACGGGTCAGTTTGACTAGTCAAAGGTCAGATTTGACCTGCTGACGTCATGGTGATGTCATGCTAACATCACTTTTCACTATTCTGGATAATGTGGATTTAAAATAATTAAGTAAATTCTAAAAATGATTAAATCTTTTAAAATTAATATAAAATAAACCTAGCTCGGATGAAAATACTTTGTACATGAATGTTGCTCAGAACGACGAGACGGATCCGGATACGTAGCCTGTTCGTCCACCACACATCCCTAGCATAGAGAACACACAAATTTCCCCCTCCGGTTTATCTGTTCGAAAACACGAAACACCAGGAATACTTTCCCAGATATTCTTCCCCTTCGTCGGTATCACCTAGTACTGCGTTAGGTCAACCCTAGCATCGTGTATTGCCATGTTATGCTTTGTGTTCCTTTGATTGCTCTGTTATTTATTTTGTTCCCCCTTCGTTACTTCTTTCCGGTAGACCCCGAGACCGCTGCCGGTACCCCTGTGATCGACTACATCGACGACGAACCGTCCTTCTTGCCGGAGCAACCAGGCAAGCCCCCCCCCCTTGATCACCAGATATCGCCTATTCCTTCTCTATACTGCTTGCATTAGAGTAGTGTAGCATGTTACTACTTTCGGTTAATCCTATTTTGATGCATAGCCTGTCATTGTTGCTACAATTGTTACCCTTAACTGCTATCCTACTGCTTAGTATAGGATGCTAGTATTCCAGCAGTGGCCCTACAATCTTGTCCGTCGCCATGCTATACTATTGGGCGTGATCACTTGGGAGGTGATCACGGGCATATCTATATACTTTATAATTGTTACATTACTTATGATCTTTGTTAGGAGATGGGGCTGAAGGGGCAGGTGGCTCCATCCGGTAGAGGTGGGCCTGGGTTCCCACGGCCCCGATCGTTACTTTGTGGCGGAGCGGCAGGCAGGTTGAGACCACCTAGGAGAGAGGTGGGCTGGCCTGGTCGGTGTTCACGGTTACTTCATAATAACACGCTTAACGAGATCTTGGTATTTGATCTGAGTCGGCCACCGGCCTATACGCACTAACCAACTACGCTGAACAGCGATTATGGGCACTCGGCGTCGTGGTATCACCGAAGAAGCCGTGGCGTCGGCCGACCGACCGACGCTACCGATTGGACCGGAGCGCTGCTAGGCAGTGCGCTTCCGTCCGCCCTACATAGCGTGCAGGTGTGCAATGGGCGATGGGCCTGACCCTGCGCCATAGGATTTAGACCGGCGTCTTGACCTCTGTTGTGCCTAGGTAAGGCTGCGGCGTGTTGATCTTCAGCGGCGGGCATGACCCAAAAAGTTTATGCGGCCAAATGGGATCAAGCGTGTTGGGTTATGTGGTGCACCCTACAGGAAGTTTATCTATTGAATAGCCGTGATCTTGATGTGAGGGCGACTTGGAGTTGTACCTTGACCTTATGAGAACTAGAACCGGATACTTAATAAAACACACCCTTCCAAGTGCCAGATACAACTCAGTGGTCGCTCTCTAATAGGGCGACGAGGAGAGGATCGTCGGGTAGGATTATGCTATACGATGCTACTTGGAGGACTTCAATCTACTCTCTTCTACATGCTGCAAGACGAAGGCCGCCAGAAGCGTAGTCTTCGACAGGATTAGCTATCCCCCTCTTATTCTGGCATTCTGCAGTTCAGTCCACTGATATGGCCCTTTACACATATACCCATGCATATGTAATGTAGCTCCTTGCTTGCAAGTACTTTGGATGAGTACTCACGGTTGCTTTCTCCCCTTTTTTTCCCTTTTCCTTTCTCTCTGGTTGTCGCAACCAGATGCTGGAGCCCAGGAGCCAGACGCCACCGTCGATGACGACTCCTACTACGTCGGAGGTGCCTACTACTACGTGCAGCCCGCTGACGACGACCAGGAGTAGTTTAGGAGGATCCCAGGCAGGAGGCCTGCGCCTCTTCGAAGTTTGTGCTAGCCATCTTATGGCAACTTGTTTAACTTATGTACGTACTCAGATATTGTTGCTTCCGTGACTTCGTCTATGATCGAGCACTTGTATTCGAGCCCTCGAGGCCCCTGGCTTGTATTATGATGCTTGTATGACTTATTTTATTTGTAGAGTTGTGTTGTGATATCTTCCCGTGAGTCCCTGATCTTGATCGTACACGTTTGCGTGTATGATTAGTGTACGATTGAATCGGGGGCGTCACAGCGCCCCCCTCCAGGCGCGCCCAGGGGTTGTGCTCACCTGGTGGCCCTGCATACCCTATGTCCAACTCCTTAAATACCCATATTCAGAGAAAAAATCAGAGAGGAAGAATTATCGCGTTTCAGATATGTAGCCGCCACCAGCTCCTATTCTTCATCGGGAGGCCAGGTCTGGAGTCTGTTCAGGGCTCCGGAGAGGGGGATCTTCGATATTGTTCATAACCAACCCTCCTTCATCGCTAGTTCCATGATTCTCCCCACTGGGAGTGAGTAATTCCTTCGTGGGCTCGCTGGTCCGTGAGGAGTTGGATGATATTCATCATGTAATTAATCGAGTTAGTTTTGTTAGGGCTTGATCCCTAGTATCCATTATATTATCTGATTGATGTTGTTATGACTTTACCATGCTTAATGCTTGTCACTTTGGGCTCGAGTGCCATGACTTCAGATCTGAACCATTTATGTTTTCACCAGTATATCTATGTTCTAGATCCGATCTTGCAAGTCATATTCACGTATTACGTGTTACGATCCGTAAACCCAGGAGTGACAATAGTCGGGATACTTTCCGGTGATGACCGTAGTTTGAGGAGTTCATGTGTTAATGCTTTGTTCTGGTTCTCTATTAAAAGGAGGCCTTAATAAATCTTAGTTTCCTTATGGGTCCCGTTGCCAAGGGAGGGTAGGACAAAAGATGACATGCAAGTTCTTTTCCATAAGCACGTATGACTATTTACGAAATACATGCCTACATTATATTAATGAATTGGAGCTAGTGCTGTATCGCCCTAGGTTGTGATTGATATATGATGAATATCATCCAACGAATTCACCGATCCAATGCCTATGAATTTTCCACATATTCTTCTTGCTAAGTTACTATTGTTGTTGCTACTATTACACTTGCTACAAAATCATTGCTATCACTGTTACCGTTACTGCTACTATTATCACTGCTATCAAAATTATCATATTGTTGTGCTACTTATCACTGTGCTGCAGATAATTAATCTCCAGGTGTGGTTGAATTTACAACTCAGCTGCTAATACTTACAAGTATTCTTTGGCCCCCCTTGTGTTAAATCTATAAATTTTGGTTGAATACTCTACCCTCGAAAACTGTTGCGATCCCCTATACTTGTGGGTTATCAGAAATCTTCTCACGAGCTGGCCTCCTTGGTTCTGCCTAACCTGAATGAAAGCATAAGGGGACATTGGGGGTTGCCCCCATCCCGCATTGAAATCTCCCATATAGTATGGCACATAGGGGGTGGCACCATCCATGGTCCTAGTGCCCACGACCCATAGGGCCTTGTGTGATGCTAGAATTCTTGCCTCGGAGGTGATCTTGAGCGCTTAAAATTTGATGACCGGTTAGAGCTAGAACCGGCCGCTTGATTGGCATATTTGGACATCAACATATCAAAAGTTGATTTGATTCTCGTGTGCTGCACTTTAGCATCATTCTTCTTCCAATATCCAACCTCTGTACTCTTGGGCTTATCGAATTTGACATGAGTGTTCTCTTGCACTTGTGGTTGCCCCCCGAGTGTAGGATTCTTGATGGTGATCTTAATTATCTCCTTGCCACCGGGTTGCTTGTCAAGCACAACTTGCCTCCCCAAGACCTTGTTGCCCTCCTTATCTTTTCTGGGCTCACCAATGACAATATTATTTTTATTAGCTGATTCGGCTATGTTGGGCCAAATTAACATCTTATTCCCCTCCAAATCCATGGTGTTTATTGGGAAGGGCTACTTATCAACTTGCATGTCAGAAAAATTCAATCGTCCATCATTAATGGCTGATTGTATCAGTTGTCGAAAAACATTGCAATCATTAGTAGCATGAGAGAAAGATATATGGTACTTGCAAAAAGCATGCTATTTCAGCTCTTCAAACGGCGGTAATGTAACGCCCTCGATGCGGCTATATCTCCCACGTGTCGAAGCACGACTTAGAGGCATAACCGCATTGAAAGCAATGTCGCAAGTGAGGTAATCTTCACACAACCCATGTAATACATAAGGGAAAGAGATACATAGTTGGCTTACAGTCTCCACTTCACACAATACATAAATAAACATCCATCATTCAGTTTACACTCAAGGTCCGATTACGGAACCAAAATAAAAGAAGATACCCCAAATGCTACACAGATCCCCGATCGTCCCAACTGGGCACCACTACTGATCATCAAGAAAAGACACATAGTAACGACCACGTTCCTCCTCGAACTCCCACTTGAGCTCGGTTGCGTCACCTGCACTGGCATCGTCGGCACCTGCAACTGTTTTGGTAGAATCTGTGAGTCACGGGGACTCAGCAATCTCACACCCGCGAGATCAAGACTATTTAAGCTTATAGGAAGGACAGAGTTGTAAGGTGGAGCTGCAGCAAGCGACTAGCATATATGGTGGCTACATTCGCAAAAGAGAGCGAGAAGAGGAGCAAAGCACGGTCGTCAAGCTAGTAGCGATCAAGAAGTGATCCTGAACTACTTACGTCAGACATAACTCCAACACCGTGTTCACTTCCCGGACTCCGCCGAGAAGAGACCATCACGGTTACACACGCGGTTGATGGTGTATTTTAATTGAGGTCAACTTCGGGTATTCTACAACCGGACATTAACAAATTCCCATCTGCCTCATAACCGTGGGCACAGCTTTCGGAAGATAATACCCTGCAGGGGTGTCCCAACTTAGCCCATTATAAGCTCTCACGGTCAACGAAGGATATTCCTTCTACCGGGAATACCCGATCAATCTCGGAATCCCGGACTACAAGACATTTCGACAGCAATAAAACAAGACCAGCAAAGCCGCCCGATTGTGCCGACAAATCCCGATAGGAGCTGCACATATCTCGTTCTCGTGGCACATCCGGATGAGCAGTCCATACAACTAAAACCAGACCTCAAGTTTCCTTGAGGGGCGCTGCACAGGGGCTCTAGTTGGGCCAGCACTCGAAGGAGCACTGGTCCGGGGTTAAAATAAAGATGACCCTCGGGCTCGCGAAAACCAGGGGAAAAGGCTTAGGTGGCAAATGGTAAAACCAAAGTTGGGCCTTCTTTGGAGGAGTCTTATTCAAAGCGAACTGTCAAGGGGTCCCATAAATCACCCAACCGTAAGGAACGCGAAATCAAGGAACATAACACCGGTATGGCGGAAACTAGGGTGGCAAGAGTGGAACAAAACACGGTGCATAAGGCCGAGCCTTCCACCCTTTACCAAGTATATAGATGCATTAATTATAGCAGATATATATATTGTGATATCCCCACAAGTAAACATGTTCCAATAAGGAACAACATCTCCATGTTCAACAAGGAACAAACTTCATCTTCACCGCAACTAGCAACGCTATAAGAGGGCTGAGCAAAGCGGTAACATAGCCAAACAACGGTTTGCTAGGAAAAGGATGGTTAGGGGCTGACATGGCAATATGGGTGGCATGATATAGCAAGTGGTAGGCATCGCAGCATAGGCATAGCAAAAGAGCGAGCATCTAGCATAGCAAAGATAGAAGTGATTTCGAGGGTATGGTCATCTTGCCTGCAATGTTCTCAGAGTTGTCGAAAGCTTGATCCTCGTAAGCGTTCTCAATAGGTTCCTCGTTCACGTACTCGTCTCCCGGCTCTACCCAAAGCAAGAACACAAACAAAGGAACCACAATAAATCACGGTGCAATGCACAAACAACATGATGCAATATATGGCATGATATGCGAGATGTGATATGCAATGCGTATGCGCGCTCCGGAAGGAAAATGATGAACCATGCATCAACTTGGCAAACCAAGTATGCCGCTGGAAAGATGAGATGATTTCGGTTGAAATCGATATAAAGATCACCGGAATCGGATGCACGGTTTGCAAATGACAAGCAAAACAAGAATGGCACAAATCTGCCATTAACAGCATGATGCCACATAGCAAGCAACAAGAAATTAAGCTACTGCACCCAAACGTACCAACAAAGTATATGGCAGTGATCTACTCAAGATGCTTGACAAAAGATGAACACTGAGCTACGGCTAAAACACATCATAACAGGTCAAACAAGCATGGCAAAAGTGCAAAAATATCAGTGGACATGGCAAAACAACATCGGTAGCAATGTTCAGAGCAAGAAAACAACATGCTACAGGAAATTATAATAGCAAAACAAGGCATGGCATGAATCTACTCAAAGCATAGAACAAAAGTCCCTTACTGACCATAAGCCAAAAAGGATCAGAAAATATAGTAACACCCATGTGAATATAGCAAGTTTCGTTAACAGATTCAGCAACATGGCATGTCAAAAACAGATAACAAGTAGGCATGTTTGAGAGCTCAAATCACTCACTACAGAGCCTTATATGATAAACTAAGCATACATACATCAATAAGACATGGCATAGAAGATATACATGGCAAGAACAATATCATAGCATACACGGATCAACCACAACAACCTTGGCAAAATTGAGTAACATGTAAACAATCTGCCAGAAAACATTTGGTAGCAAAAGTAGAGCTCGATTGACTCAAGCTATGGTACTCCATAATTGCAAAAAAAGGCATGGATGGATAGAGAATAAACATATGTCCAAAACATCCTTACTGAAGTATCTCAAAATATGCATGGATCTCTCGGTAGCATCAAGTTAACATGGCATCAAAATATCAGCTAAACAGGGCTGAAAACAACAACATCAGGACACCTAATTTGCATGATTGTGCTAGTCACCACATAGATCACAAAAATACATTGAATACACCCTTGGAAAGATGGCATGGCATTTTACAAAACACATGTAGGACTCAAATTCATAGGGTGCACACATCAATCATAGCAAAAATAACAAAAGTGCATGTTCTGTTAAGAAACAGAAACTAACATCACATAGCCCTCTTCTAACAGCATTTCGGGCATCAAGATGAGCTCAAATGAAAATGATGCAACGAGAAGAAATGATCTACTCTTCGAGGCGAACATTTTGACATATTACACGCACGAAACGGAGCTACAGATGCAAAGTTATGATGCGTTGAAAATACCACAAAATAATCAACGAGACAAAACTTAGACGAATTTTTAGGGGGGGGAAAGTCAACCCTCGGGCTCTGAGATCCGGATCGGGGCCGGATCCGAAGCGAGGCCGGCTCGCCGGAGTAGTTGGAGCTGGTGGTGGCCGGAGGAGGGGGAAGGTCGGCGCGGGCCGGGGCCGGCCTCGAGGAGGAGGACGGCGGCTGGATCTGTGGGCGGAGGCGGCGGAGGTCCGGCGAGGCCAGCGCAGGGGGAGGCGGGGCGGCTGGCGACGGGGCGGCCGCCGAGGCGGCGGAGGGCGGCGCGGGCGAGGCGCCTGGGGGCGGCGCGGCGCGGCAAGGAGCGGGCGCGGCGTGGCGGGGTGGCCCAGGCGGGCGGCCGTGGGCAGGCGGGCCGCGGTGGGAGGAGAGAGGAGGAGGGCGGGGTGATGTGGCGGCGGATTCGTCGGGGGGGGCGGCGCGGACACGTCCGGGCGGCGGGTTCTTTGTCCGTGGCGCGAGGTAGGGGAAGGCTAGGGTTGGACCCGGATTTGGACGGGGGAGGTGTTTAAA
Organism: Aegilops longissima; assembly: GCA_021605205.1. Classification (NCBI taxonomy): domain Eukaryota; kingdom Viridiplantae; phylum Streptophyta; class Magnoliopsida; order Poales; family Poaceae; genus Aegilops; species Aegilops longissima. The sequence continues at coordinate 292,293,820 of CM038681.1, forward strand.
TAGGCATAGAGGGAGCTAGGAGAGTCCAAATGAGGTGTAGTTTTCGACCACACGATCATGATCGAACGACGGAGAGCATGGAAGTGACTTAGATGGGTTATTGGACTATTTTGAAGGGGTGTTGGGCTGCAACTTAAAAGAGGCCTTTGCGAGAGTGCGGTTAACCGTTGGAGTACCAAACGAGCTCAAATGACCGAAACTTGACCGGTGGTCTACGGTGGTATACCAAGGCCACTTGACAAACCTCGGTCCATTCCGAGAAAGTTTAGTACCCGCCACTGAAAAGCGTAAAAGGGACGCCGGGGAGATAGGAGTTCGGATTGCAAAAGCGGACAACGGGAAAAATGCCGGAATCATGAAACGAACACGTATGCAAATGCGATGCACATGATGACATGATATGAAATGCATGACATGGGCAAAATGCAAAAAGAAGAAAAACCCAACCACGGAGGGAATATCATATCACAATGCCGAAAATGGCAAGAGTTGGAGTTACAAATATGGAAAGTTACATCGAGGGCGTTACAACACTCCACCACTACAAGAGGATCTCGTCCCGAGATCTAGGACTGAAAGAACTCCGGATATTCGGAACGGAGGTGATCCTCGCGCTCCCAGGTGGCTTCTCGGTTGGAATGGTGTGACCACTTCACTTTCAGGAATTTGATTGACTTGTTGCGAGTCTTGCGCTCGGTTTCTTCAAGAATAGCAACGGGGTGCTCATGATAAGAAAGATCTTCTTGAAGGTCAATCTCTTCGAAGTTGATAGTGCGTCAGAGTCTTGAAGCACTTGCGAAGCTGTGACACGTGAAACACATCATGCACGCGAAGTTGGACGGAAGCTCAAGTTGATAGGCAAGATCGCCTCTTTTGCCAATGATCTTGAAAGGACCCACGTATCTAGGGGCAAGCTTCCCTTTGATACCGAGCGGCGAGTGCCTTTCATTGGAGACGCGGAGGTAGACATGGTCTCCGATTTCAAAAGCCACATCACGGTGCTTATCATCATAATAGCTTTTCCGCGCGATTGCGCGGCTTTGAGATTCTCACGAATGACTTTGCACATTTCTTCCGCTTCGTGATCAAGTCATTGCCAAGAAGTTGGCGTTCACCGATCTCGGACCAATTGAGAGGAGTACGGCACTTTCTCGCCATAGAGAATTTCGAATGGGGCCTTGCCGAACTCGCTGGAAGCTGTTGTTGTAAGAGAACTCGGCATATGGAAGACAATCTTCCCACTTCATACCGAAGAAATGACACAAGCCCCGAGCATATCTTCAAGGATTTGATTTACTCGCCGACTTGGCCACTTGTTTGAGGATGGAAAGCTGTCTTTGAAACGAATGTTGGTGCCCATGGCCTTCAAAAGAATCCCAAAACTTGGAGGTAAAGATGCTGCCACGGTCAGAAGAGATCACTTGTGGAATGTCGTGCAAGGAGACAATCCTCGAGGTGTATAGCTCGCCAACCGAGCTGCTGTGATGGATTCTTTGATAGGAAGAAAATGAGCCACTTTAGTAAGCTTGTCAATGACAACGAAGATAGCATCATTTCCACGCTTGGACTTTGGAAATCCAGTCACGAAGTCCATCTCAATATGATCAAACTTCCATTTCGGAATAGCAAGAGGTTGGAGGAGACCAGCTGGTCTTTGGTGTTCTGCTTTCACTCTTCTGCAGACATCACACTCATTCACGAATTGAGCAATTTCTCGCTTCATTCGAGTCCACCAATATGACTGCTTGAGGCCATGGTACATCTTCGTACTTCCAGGATGAATGGATAGAAGCGAATTGTGAGCCTCGTTCATAATGACTTTTCTCAGATCACCCTTAGGAACCACAATCCGGTCCTCGAAGAAAAGAGTATCTTTGTCATCAACGTGGAAGCACTTGTATTTGGACATGCCCTTATCGATACCACGTTTCACCTTTTTCACCATGGTATCCAGAAGCTGAGCCTCACGAATCTGATCTTCCAAAGTAGGAGAGACTATGAGGTTGGCAAGAAAGCCTTGAGGAACAACTTGAAGATTCAGCTTGCGGAAAGCTTCACAGAGATCCGGTTGGAAGGGCTTGAGGATTAAACATTGCGATAAGCCTTCCTGCTCAAAGCATCTGCAATGACATTGGCCTTGCCCGGAGTATATTCAATACTTGGGTTGTACTCTTGAATCATTTCGACCCATCGAGTTTGCCTGAGGTTGAGGTTGGGTTGAGTGAAGATATACTTGAGACTCTTGTGATCGGTGAAAATGTCCACTTTCCTTCCCAACAAGAGATGTCTCCATGTAATCAATGCATGGACAACTGCCGCCAACTCAAGATCGTGAGTGGGGTAGTTCTTTTCGTTGGGCTTCAACTGGCGAGAGGTATAAGCCACAACTCTCTTCTCTTGCATTAACACAGCACCGAGACCTTGAAGAGAAGCATCACAAAAAACTTCGAATGGCTTGGATTCGTCAGGAGGTGTCAAGACAGGAGCTGTGACGAGTTTCTCTTTGAGAGTATTGAAAGCAACGTCACACTCAGGAGACCAGACATACTTCACATGCTTCTGGAGGAGGTTGGAAAGAGGCTTTGCAATCTTGGAGAAGTTCTCAACGAATCTTCGGCAATAGCTTGCAAGACCAAGAAAATCATGGAGCTGCTTGACATTCGAGGAGGTTCCCAATTCACAACTGCGGACACCTTCTCGGGATTAACAGCGATGCCCTTGGCGGAGATGATATGACCAAGGTAAAGCACTTCATCAAGCCAAAATTCACATTTGGAGAACTTAGCATAGAATTGATGCTCTCGAGCTTGTCTAGCACCAATCGCAAATGTTTGGCATGATCCTTCTTATTCTTGGAGAAGACCAAAATATCATCAAGATAGACCAAAACGAATTCATTGGTGTAGGGGTTGAAGATGAAGTTCATCATCCGAGAGAATGTTGGAGGAGCATTGACAAGGCGAAAGACATGACAAGATATTCATAAGAACCAAAGCTTGTTCGAATGCTGTCTTGGGAATATCTTGTTCACGAATGCGAATCTGATGATAACCCATCGAAGGTCAAGCTTGGAGAACACTTTAGCACCTTTGAGTTGCTCGAAAAGCTCATTGATGTTGGGAAGTGGATACTTGTTCTTGATAGTCTTCTTATTCAATGGACGGTAATCGACGCAAAGTCGGTCCGCGCCATCCTTCTTCGGACAAAAGAACACCACAACCCCAAGGAGATGAACTCGGTCCGATCAAACCCAGACGCTCTTGTTCATCGAGCTGCTTCTTCAATTCCTTCAGCTCATCAGGTCCAAGCTTGTATGGACGCTTGCAAACGGGTTCGATGCGTGCTCAAGATCGATAACGAATTCAAGCGGCCGATGAGGAGGCATACCGGAAGCTCTTCGGAAAGACATCTTGGTACTCACAAACGATGGAATCTAAGAGATAGCATCCAATTCGCCCTTCTCATTGAGAGAAAACAACCGAATGGTTTCATCACGAGCGGCATAGATGATCACATCATTAGAAGAGTGAGTCAATTGAATTTCCCTGGCAGCACAATCAAGCTGAGCTTTGTGCTGAGAAAGCCAGTCCATTCCGAGAATAAGATCAATATCCAAGTCATCGAGAACAATTGGTTTAGCCAGAAATCTGTAATCGCCCATCTTAATACCGACATTCGGAACCAAAACTCGAGAAGTCATCTCCTTCGCCAGAGAAACAATAGACAAAGGTCTCGGCAATACTTGAGTAACCAAATCATGCATAGCCACAAAAGGTCTTGAGATGAAAGAATGCGATGCACCAGTATCAAATAAGACTTTTGCAGGAATATCATTAACTGAGAGATTACCCATTATCACATCAGAAGATTCCTCTGCTTGAGCTGCATTCATCATGTTGACTTTGGCATGCTTTGGATTATGCTTGACCACTGCATTGCTGGAAGATTTCACAGGAGGAGGAGGCGGAAGGCGCCTTTGGTTGAAGCACTTGTTCGCATAGTGACCTTTCTTCTGACATTTGTTGCAAGTCACCTCTGAGAGCGGACGGTGGTAAGGAGCACTTGACCTTGGAGCTTGAGAATTAGACTTGTTACGATAGCTTTGGGTTGGGTGGGTGGGAAGATCCACGACCACCGAGTTCTTCTGGCGATAAGGCCGACGGAACGGAGGAGGAGAAAGGTAGAACTTTCGATGCTTAGCTGCCACTTGAGAGGAAGAAGAAGACTGAACTGCATCCCTGATTCTCTTCTTAGAAGCCTCACATTTGATCTAGGCAGCTTCTTGCTTCAGTGCCATGTTGTAGAATTCATCATACTTTTCTGGCTCAAAAATCACAAGAGCTAATTGCAGATCTTCTCTCAGACCACCTCTGAATTGATAGATCATACTCTTTTCATCAGGGACGTCTTGCTTAGCAAAGCGAGCGAGTTTCGAACTGGATATTGTATTGATACACGACATGTTGCCTTGCTTGAGATTGCGGAACTCCTCACGCTTGCTCTCAACAACACTTTTTGAATGTGGTGAGCTCTGAAATCTCGGCGGAACTCATCCCTGTAATGACACGACCTCCTCTGGAATCTTTGTATTGCTGGTACCACTCAGCAGCTTGGTCCTTGAGTTGAAACGATGCAAACTTGACAAAGTCCTCAGGTTTGACATTGCTACATTCAAAATGCTTGCAGATGTCCACAAGCCAATCGTCTGCGTCTGTGGCCTCGACACAGAAACTGAAAGACTTCGGCTGATTAGCGAGGAACTGACTGAGAGTAGCAAAGTGCGGCTGATTGTTGCCTTGACCTTGATTTCCTTGATTGCCTTGCCCTTGATGCGCTCTTGCAAGAGCTAAAAATCATCTCGAGCATTGGCATTGGTGGCTGCCATGATAGCTTGCCGGGCCTCCGAGGCGGAGGTGGAGGTGGAGGGTTCGAGTGATTCCCATCATTCCGTTCCGGATTCTGACGCGTTGGCGGAGCCATCCTGAAGAGGGTGACATCCGTTAGCACTTGATAGACAAATAGACAAGTTGAACAAACGGATAGAAATTGCAACATATAGTCTTCACAATAAACATTCGAACAATGATGAACGAATGAATTCCAAAAGCTAATCATCACACGTCCATTAAGGTGAGAAGCCACTTGATTAAAGGTTGATGAAAAATAACAAGGTACGACTGGAACAAATAAGTGGTAAGGATTACCCAATCACGAACCAAATATCTGCGGGAAGAAATGCTAAGAACTACATGAATCCCACCTATAAACTCCCGAAACTTTCTGGTTATGCAATCTGGTGTTGGGGATACAGGGGACACAAAATATATCACCCAAACTAACAATACCTAGATCCAGCTGTATCCATCCGTCAACACATAACCAAGAAACCTTCGGAAATCGTGTACCTCGACCTTCGAAAAACATCCGTTATATGAGTCATGGCAATACTCCCGAGCTCGCCCCAGTACTGGGTTATCGGGGTTATCTCACCAACAACTGCACAAAAGAGATTTCGATGTCGGCAAAACTCAGGTATTCCAGAACTGCAACGATAAAATTGTGACGACAACACCTCGGAGCTCAACTCCCCGGGACACTGCCACAACCCCTAAATGTCAGGAGGCACCAAGAACAATGTTCTCGTCACAAAACCATCGAACGATCCCAAGATACCAGCGTGATCCTAAATTTTTTAGTGAAATTTGAGGAGAGGAGAGTCAAAACTTCTCGTCGGGAGACCTCACAGAGCGACAGAAGGACTGGGAGTAAAATAATCCTACTCTCCGATATATATAATCCTAAGACTCAAAACATTTTCCATTCTAGACTCAACAACGCATGACAAACAATCAAGTAGGGGCTCCTAAGTCGGGAAGGCTCGATACCAACTTAACGCCCTCGATGCGGCTATATCTCCCACGTGTCGAAGCACGACTTAGAGGCATAACCGCATTGAAAGCAATGTCGCAAGTGAGGTAATCTTCACACAACCCATGTAATACATAAGGAAAGAGATACATAGTTGGCTTACGATGCCACTTCACACAATACATAAATAAACATCCATCATTCAGTTTACACTCAAGGTCCGACTACGGAACCAAAATAAAAGAAGATACCCCAAATGCTACACAGATCCCGATCGTCCCAACTGAGCACCACTCTGATCATCGAGGAAAAGACACATAGTAACGACCATGTTCCTCGTCGAACTCCCACTTGAGCTCGGTTCGCCACCTGACCGCATCGTCGGCACCTGCAACTGTTTTGGTAGAATCTGTGAGTCACGGGACTCAGCAATCTCACACCCGCGAGATCAAGACTATTTAAGCTTATAGGAAGGACAGAGTTGTAAGGTGGAGCTGCAGCAAGCGACTAGCATATATGGTGGCTACATTCGCAAAAGAGAGCGAGAAGAGGAGCAAAGCACGGTCGTGAAGCTAGTAGCAATCAAGAAGTGATCCTGAACTACTTACGTCAGACATAACTCCAACACCGTGTTCACTTCCCGGAATCCGCCGAGAAGAGACCATCACGGTTACACACGCGGTTGATGGTGTATTTTAATTGAGGTCAACTTCGGGTTTTCTACAACCGGACATTAACAAATTCCCATCTGCCTCATAACCGCGGGCACGGCTTTCAAAGATAATACCTGCAGGGTGTCCCAACTTAGCCCATTATAAGCTCTCACGGTCAACGAAGGATATTCCTTCTACGGGAAGACCCGATCAATCTCGAATCCCGGACTACAAGACATTTCGACAACAATAAAACAAGACCAGCAAAGACGCCCGATTGTGCCGACAAATCCCGATAGGAGCTGCACATATCTCGTTCTCGTGGCACATCCGGATGAGCAGTCCATACAACTAAAACCAGACCTCAAGTTTCCTTGAGGGGCGCTGCACAGGGCTCTAGTTGGGCCAGCACTCGAAGGAGCACTGGTCCGGGGTTAAAATAAAGATGACCCTCGGGCTCGCGAAAACCCGGGGAAAAGGCTTAGGTGGCAAATGGTAAAACCAAAGTTGGGCCTTCTTTGGAGGAGTCTTATTCAAAGCGAACTGTCAAGGGGTCCCATAAATCACCCAACCGTAAGGAACGCGAAATCAAGGAACATAACACCGGTATGACGGAAACTAGGGTGGCAAGAGTGGAACAAAACACCAGGCATAAGGCCGAGCCTTCCACCCTTTACCAAGTATATAGATGCATTAATTATAGAAGATATATATATTGTGATATCCCCAACAAGTAAACATGTTCCAATAAGGAACAACATCTCCATGTTCCAACAAGGAACAAACTTCATCTTCACCTGCAACTAGCAACGCTATAAGAGGGGCTGAGCAAAGCGGTAACATAGCCAAACAACGGTTTGCTAGGAAAAGGATGGTTAGGGGCTGACATGGCAATATGGGTGGCATGATATAGCAAGTGGTAGGCATCGCAGCATAGGCATAGCAAAAGAGCGAGCATCTAGCATAGCAAAGATAGAAGTGATTTCGAGGGTATGGTCATATTGCCTGCAATGTTCTCAGAGTTGTCGAAAGCTTGATCCTCGTAAGCGTTCTCAACAGGTTCCTCGTTCACGTACTCGTCTCCCGGCTCTACCCAAAGAAATAACACAAACAAAGGAACCACAATAAATCACGGTGCAATGCACAAACAACATGATGCAATATATGGCATGATATGCGAGATGTGATATGCAATGCGTATGCGCGCTCCGGAAGGAAAATTATGAGCCAGGCATCAACTTGGCAAACCAAGTATGCCGCTGGAAAGATGAGATGATTTCGGTTGAAATCGATATAAAGATCACCGGAATCGGATGCACGGTTTGCAAATGACAAGGAAAACAAGAATGGCACAAATCTGCCATTAACAGCATGATGCCACTTAGCAAGCAACAAGAAATTAAGCTACTGCACCCAAACGTACCAACAAAGTATATGGCAGTGATCTACTCAAGATGCTTGAGAAAAGATGAACACTGAGCTACGGCTAAAACACATCATAACAGGTCCAAACAAGCATGGCAAAAGTGCAAAAAATATCAGGCTGGACATGGCAAAAACAGCATCAGGTAGCAATGTTCAGAGCAAGAAAACAACATGCTACAGGAACTTATAATAGCAAAACAAGGCATGACATGAATCTACTCAAAGCATAGAACAAAAGTCCCTTACTGACTATAAGCCAAAAAGGATCAGAAAATATAGTAACACCCATGTCAATATAGCAAGTTTCGTTAACAGATTCAGCAACATAGCATGTCAAAAACAGATAACAAGTAGGCATGTTGGAGAGCTCAAAGCACTCACTACAGAGCCTTATATGATAAACTAAGCATACATACATCAATAAGACATGGCATAGAAGATATACATGGCAAGAACAACATCATAGCATACACGGATCAACCACAACAACCTAGGCAAAATTGAATAACATGTAAACAATCTGCCAGGAAACATATGGTAGAAAAAGTAGAGCTCGATTGACTCAAGCTATGGTACTCCATAATTGCAAAAAAAGGCATGTATGGATAGAGCATAACTATATGTCCAAAACATCCTTACTGAAGTATCTCAAAATATGCATGGATCTCTCGGTAGCATCAAGTTAACATGGCATCAAAATATCAGCTAAACAGGGCTGAAAACAACAACATCAGGACACCTACTTTGCATGCTTGTGCTAGTCACCACATAGATCACAAAAATACATGGCATACACCCCTGGAAAGATGGCATGGCATATTACAAAACACATGTAGGACTCAAATTCATAGGGTGCACACATCAATCATAGCAAAAATAACAAAAGTGCATGTTCTGTTAAGAAACAGAAACTAACATCACATAGCCCTCTTCTAACAGCATTTCGGGCATCAAGATGAGCTCAAATGAAAATTATGCAGTGAGGTGAAATGATCTACTCTTCGAGACAAACATTTTGACATATTACACGCACGAAACGGAGCTACAGATGCAAAGTTATGATGCGTTGAAAATGCCACAAAATAATCAACGAGACAAAACTTAGACGAATTTTTAGGGGGGTGAAAAGTCAACCCTCGGGCTCTGAGATCCGGATCGGGGCCGGATCCGAAGCGAGGCCGGCTCGCCGGAGTAGTTGGAGCCGGCGGTGGCCGGAGGAGGGGGAAGGTCGGCGCGGGCCGGGGCCGGCCTCGAGGAGGAGGACGCCGGCGGCGGCGTGATGTGGCGAGGCGGCGTGATGCGGCGGAGGCGGGCGGGAGGTCGGCGAGGCCCGGCGAGGGGGCGTGGGCGGCCGGCCGAGGCGCGGGAGGGCGGCCAGCGGGCGAGGCGCCAAGCGGCGGCGGGCGCGCGACAGGAGCGGGGCGGTCGGGCCCAGCGTGCCCGGGCGGGCCGACTGTGGGCAGGCGGGCAGCGGTGGGAGGAGAGAGAGGAGGCCGGCGGGGTGACGTGGCGGCGGCGGATTCGTCGGGGACGGCGGCGCGGACACGTCCGGCGGCGGGGTTCTTTGTCCGGTGGCGCGAGGTAGGGGAAGGCTAAGGTTGGACCCGGATTTGGACGGGGGAGGTGTTTAAATAGGCATAGAGGGAGCTAGGAGAGTCCAAATGAGGTGTAGTTTTCACCCACACGATCGTGATCGAACGACGGAGAGCATGGAAGTGACTTAGATGGGTTATTGGACTATTTTGAAGGGGTGTTGGGCTGCAACTTAAAAGAGGCCTTCGCGAGAGTGCGGTTAACCGTTGGAGTACCAAACGAGCTCAAATGACCGAAACTTGACGGTGGTCTACGGTGGTATACCAAGGAAACTTGACAAACCTCGGTCCATTCCGAAAAAGTTTAGTACCCGCTCACGGAAAAACGTAAAAGGGGACGCCGGGGGAGATAGGAGTGCCGGATTGCAAAACGGACAACGGGAAAAATGCTCGAAATCATGAAACGAACACATATGCAAATGCGATGCACATGATGACATGATATGAAATGCATGACATGGGCAAAATGCAAAAAGAAGAAAAACCCAACCACGGAGGGAATATCATATCACAATGCCGAAAATGGCAAGAGTTGGAGTTACAAATATGGAAAGTTACATCGAGGGCGTTACAGGTAAAGTATGAGATATTCTAATAATCTTGGCTTGCAACAAAGCATCAAATATTTTATCAAACTTAGCAATGTTGAATGTAAATTTCATATCTTCATCATGATTCTTCTGAATTGGCTTTAAATCAATGCAAGTAAATGGTTTGGCTTTAGATGGCCACAAAAAATCAGCAACATAAATATCACACTCATCGTTCGAGTGGTCACTATCATACTCAACCACATTCATCTTAGGACGATCATTTTTATACCTATGCACCTCTTTAAGATCATTGCTTTGGCTTTCTTAAGCCAAAGACCTTTACAAGACTTGGTTGATACTTAAAAAACTCATAGCCTTCTAGCGTTCCTCTAATGTGAGTTCTCAAACCACTAAGCACAAAATCAGCCAAATCTCTCTCGGTTATCACCAAACTATAGCACCGGTTTTTTGTATCTCTATATATCTTGACGTAATCGAAGACCGATTCATCATTCTTTTGTCTAACCGATCCACTACAAAAAATACACTTCCGTGATGATATGTGTTTGTCACAGTAGGTCACGTTTTCTGTCATGCATGTACATGCATGACGATTTTATGATAGAATCAAGATAGTCATACCTGTGCTGTCATAGAAGTGTTCCATGAAAATACCAAAATTATCATCACAGAAGTGTTCACTTCCATGACGATAAATGACACATCATGGAAGTTGAGGGAGTCCTGGACTAGGGGGTGTCCGGATAGCCGAACTATCATCACGGCCGGACTCCAAGACTATGAAGATACAAGATTGAAGACTTCGTCCCGTGTCCGGATGGGACTTTCCTTGGCGTGGAAGGCAAGCTTGGCGATCCGGATATGTAGATCTCCTACCATTGTAATCGACTACTGTAACCCTAACCTATCCGGTGTTTATATAAACCGGAGGGTTTTAGTCCGTGGGGACGAACAACAATCATACCATAGGCTAGCTTCTAGGGTTTAGCCTCCTTGATCTCGTGGTAGATCTACTCTGTACTACCCATATCATCAATATTAATCAAGCGGGAGTAGGGTATTACCTCCATCGAGAGGGCCGAACCTGGGTAAAAACATCGTGTCCCTTGTCTCCTGTTACCATCCGCCTAGACGCATAGTTCGGGACCCCTGCCCGAGATCCACGGTTTTGACACCGACATTGGTGCTTTCATTGAGAGTTCCTCTGTGTCGTCACCGATAGGCCCGATGGCTCCTTCAATCATCAACAACGACACGGTCCGGTGAGACTTTTCTCCCGGACAGATCTTCGTGATTCGGCGGCTTTGCACTACGGGCCAATTAAGCTGGCCATCTGGAGCAGATCGAAAGCTTCGCCCCGCCATCAGGTCAGATTTGGAAGTTTAAACTATCGGCCGATATCCGCGGAGACTTGATCTTCGACGGATTCGAGCCAGAGTAATAGCGTGCCAGACTTGTCTCGATGGGCATGATCTAGCTCGCAGCCGAACAAGTGCCACGAGGCCGCACCAAGCATCCGCTCGACCCTTAATCCGGGCCGGATTCCCGATTGCGGACGAGTGGTTGGACACCGCCTCGGGGCTACAATCTCTGGCGATGGGCGAACTCCATCCTGTCCTTTGCAAAGACCTCGACTCTGTGGTGCGGACTCCTCTCGGACTCCGAACCCTCCGCGCCGCTAATCGAATCCGATTGGCGCCCGTCATGGAGTTCACTCGCGGACGTCTTTCGGCTTTTCGCCCTTTGGCGACATCCTGAATTCACTAAAGTCTCTCTCTTTATCCAGAGAGCCCTGGCCGGACTACGGACAGGAAGGTTGGGATGCGGACGACGAAGAAATTCAACGCCCACCCACCACCCACTTTGTAGCCACTGTCGAAAGCTTACACGACGTGCTCGATGTCGACTCAGAAGACATCGACGGTATGGACGACGATGTAGGAGACAACCATGAACCAGCGCCTATAGGATGCTGGACAACCACTTCATCCCATGATGTATACATGGTGGATACACCTAAAGGAAAGGAAGACGAGGAACAACGGGACGCTACGAAGGATAAATCCCTCGAAACGCAGTCAAAACGGCAACGTAAACGCCGAACCAAGTCCCGCCTCAACAGAGAGCCAGCCATAGAGCAGGGCGAACCGGTGGACGACGAACATGCTATCGAGCAACCGTACGAACAAGACAACTTGGATAAACAACCCGTCCCCGGCGAAGACAACATTTCAGACGATCTCACGCCGGACAAATTGCTGGAGCAAAATAACCTCCAGAAAAGGCTCGTCGCCACCGCGCATAGCCTGAAAAAGCAGAAGCGGAAGCTCAAAACAGCGGAAGATGCACTCAGGATCAGAAGGAGCAAAGTATTCAACACCGCAGATAAATACGACGACAGTCGCCGAACAAAGAGCTACCCAAAAAGAAAGCTACTGCCCGAATTTGACGAGGAGGCCTTAGAGCCACCACAATCAAAAAGTAAGACGGCCACCGGTCGGATGGGCGACCCACGGCAAAAAGAGAGCGGCAAAGGCGCCGCACACAAGCCGACGCGATCCGCATAAGGATTCACATCAAAAGGATGGCCCGATTAGGTCCATCTATGGGCCGAAAGCAAGATCTTCAAAGCAATGCAACACGCCAAATATCCGAACATCACGGCACACCCAAATGTGGGCGCCGCACACCCCTATGTTTCACCGATGATGTCTTTGGATCATGAATTTCAATGATTCAATCCCATAAACATAGAGGCATCTGACGGAACAATGGACCACGAGTCTGCATTGAGGATTACATCTTCCACATACACATGGCTAGAGGAGACGATCTCCACGCCATAAAATACTTACCCTCAAACTCAAAGGGCCAGCTCGGCATTGGCTTAAAAGCCTCCCGAAAATACCATTGGAAGCTGGAAAGAGCTCGAGGATGCGTTTGGGCAAATTTTCAGGGGACCTATGTCCGCCCTCCGGATCGAGACGATCTAAGTCACATAACTCAACAGCCGGAGAGTCAGCCCAGAATTCTGGAACAGGTTCCTTACTAAAAGAACCAAATAGTCGATTGTCCGGACGCGAAGCCTTAGCAGCCTTCAAACACAACGTCCGAGACGAATGGCTCGCCAGACACCTCGCCAAGAAAAGCCAAGAACAATGGCCGCATTAACAAGCCTCATGACCGCTTTTATCGGAGAGGATAGCTGGCTAGCAAGATGCAGCACCAGCGACCCAAGTACATCGAAATCAGGGATGGAAATGGGAAGAAATCGCGCAACAAGGACCAGCGCCGGATTAAGAGGAACGGTCCAAAGAGCGTGGCAGTCAACACCGGATTTAAAAGATCACGGCAGAACAATAAAAAACTGCCCCTTAAGGACAATAGCGATGAGCTATCCACTTTAAACAAAATCTTGGACAAGATATGTCAAATCCACAGTACTCCCGGGAGGCCTGCAAACCATACCCACAGAGATTGTTGGGTCTTCAAACAGTCCGGCAGACTCAACACCGAACACAAGGGGCTCGACACACCAAGTGAAGATAACGACGAGCACCACAAGCAGAGCCCCGGAAAACAAAAGAATTTCCCACAAGAGGTTAAAAACAGTAAACTCACTTCACGTGATCAAAGGGAAAAATAGAGCGGCGCCCACTAAAATGCGCGCCGCACACTGGTTGTCAAAACCAATCACTATCGACCATGAGGACTATTCCGAAAGTATCCGGAACGCAGGATGGACTGCCTCTATATTGGATCCTATAATCGACGGATTCCAATTTACACAAGTCCTCATGGATGGCGGCAGTGACACAAACCTGATATATCAGGACACAATCCGTAGAATGGGGATAGACCCAACCAAAATTCGCCGTAGCAACACCTCCTTTAAAGGAGAAATGCCAGGCCCATGCGCCCATTGTACGGGCTCCATACTGCTAGAAGTTGTGTTCGGTTCATCCGATAACTTCCGTCGTGAAAGGTTAATCTTCCATGTCGCCCCGTTCAAAAGTAGCCATCAAGCACTATTGGGACGCGAAGCTTTCGCCCGCTTTAACGCAATACCGCATTATGCGTCTCTAACACTTAAAATGCCCGGTCCACGCGGCATCATCTCATTAAAAGGAAGTATTAAGTGTTACTCGAGCACGGAAGAACGTGAGACTGCCTTGACAACCCCACACCTATCCGGCTCCGCTAGTCAAAGAGCCTGAATTGGTCATTCAAACCCCGGACACGGCTAGATGAGTCCGGCGCCTACTAGCGGCATACCCCCATACAAGGGGCTGCACGCATGTATCACAAGAGACACTAAAGCTCACTTTATTCACTTCTTCGAATCGTACTCTGTCTATTTAATATAAAGTACATCTTTCGCACGATCCTTTTTCTTTTAAACTAAGTTCCTCTCTTTTACAGATGAACAACGTGCTACACCCGTCCAGGATACGGCACAACGGAGACTGGTATGCAGACATGCAATAGGGACCCGTTGCAAGGATTCTTTTGATTAAGACCCTGTAAACCTTTTTTACTGTCTCTTGTTGATATACATCCCCGGTTTCTTACTATAACCGAGGAGGAGGCTGGCATTTTGGCATTGGCGCACCAGAATTTTTTGCGTAGCTGGACACGAGGGCTTAGGGCATTATTCTGCCCATTTTATAAAGACCGAATACCTTAGGGAGTATTCGGCGTCTCGAGTTAGGCCTTATATGCATCAGCTCCGAATCATGTCTTTGGTCAAATGTTGGGTTGCACGGCTCCTGCGTTTTGTTGCCTTACGTTCCATTCTATTGGCTAACGCGGCACCAGGAGAACTACTTCGATTGTGCCCCGGTTTGGCCGGGCGAGCACCTCAGTAGAGAAAGCCGAAAACTGACTGTCATGATATAGCGAGAGACTGGTCAACCACTCGATGACTCATCGGAATGTTAAGGATTCCTCCGCATTAACGATGGACCGGTTTTCGGTCAGGCACATATGCACACCGAATTCGGGAGAGTGCGGTGCCCCCAGGGGCTATATAGTAGCCCCCAGGGGCTATATAGTAGCCCCACCCTCGAACTCCTATGGCTAAGTGAAAGTGATAAAGCATTATAGTCCGGTTGCCTAGTTTGCTACGCTACCACCTCCTTAACTGGACCAAGACGTTGGATTAAGTGTGAAAAAGCGTCTTCTTTGCAAACACCCCTGCACTATGTGCGTGGGGGCTGAAGCCAAGGACTGCCATCTTCAAAGTTATATATACATATACATAAGCGGCCGCCACAGGAGTAGTTTACTACTTGAACGCACAAGTATAAAAAGCTCTTACATCATATTGAAACATTGTTTTCACAAATCATACATGTCATTCAAACATAATATCCTTGAGCACTGCGTCTCTATTAAACAGCGCCTGCGCAGACTTCCTCAAAGTAGTGCTCGGCGGTACTCGGCTTCTATCCGAATCTTGGGATGCAACGTCGGTGGCCTTCATATCTGCCCAGTATGTCTTGACACGGGCCAGAGCCATCCGCGCTCCCTCAATACACGCTGACCGCTTCATTGCGTCAATACGCGGTACCACACCAAGGAACTGCTGCACTAAACAAAAATAACTCGTCGGCTGGGGTCCGCCCGGCCACAAATGAGTCATGACATGCTTCATGGCAAGTCCGGATAGTCGATTCAGCTCGGTCCATTCGGCCAACCGATCGGTCAACGGAAGAAGACGCCCCGGACTATGGAATTGCGACCAATATAGCTCTTCCCTTCTGTGCCCCTTCTGGCCTCGCAAGTGCTCAATCGCGTCCGCAGCGCTCGCCGCTAAGTCCAGATAAGCATCCTCTGAACTCCACAACTTGTCCAATTGAGCATACTTTGGATCCGTATATTTCCTCCGCAGCAGAAACGGTTTTCCAGCCGCAATTGCCCCGGCCTGACTCAGCTCCTCCTTGGCAGCTCTCAAAGCCGAATGGGCATTCTTGGATTCGGCGGCGGCCTTTTTCAGGCCCTCTTGCTCCGCCTGACGTTCTTTTTCAAGAACCTCTCAGCGATTAGCAGCATTCTTCAACTTTCTGGCCATATCGGCCATTTCCTCTTTCTTGGCGATGAGCAGCCCGTTCGGCTTTTAGCTCTTCGGCCGCCCTTAAAGCGGCCGCATTACTATTTCTGGCTTGCTCTTTCGCTCGGGCGAGTTCCGCCCGCAGCTCCTCCACCGCAGCGGCACCATCTGCATTAAGCATACAAATAGTAAGACATGGGCGTCAAGCTCCCTTACCAGGTGTCCGCATAGAAGTCGCATACCTTGCGACTCGTCAAATCGTTTATTGACCAGCGCGATGTCCGCATCCGCCTCATCAAGTTGCCGCTTTAGTTCGTCATATTCATCAGTCCGGCTGGCCACCGGACGCCCCGCCACCTGTTTAGGAGCAGCGATGTGTTATAACTGAGATTTTGATCCTCGGCACGCTGTCAATTTTGATAACATACCGAGTCTCAGGGGCTACTATCTATACAGGGCGCATTCTATATGCATAACTGTCAGAAGGTACATCATTTTTGCGTACCTCGAACCCCGTCAGTAAGCTTCTGATGGCTTCATGCAATCCGCTCTCCGCGGATGCAATCCTTTCAATAACCGTACCCATTAGAGCACGGTGATCTTCTGAGATAGCCACTCGCCCGAGCAGATCCTTCAGCTCCTCCGACCGCACACCACTTGGCGCCGGACCTTCCGGCCTCGCCGGATGTCGGGGAAGCTGGTCGTGTCCCACGAACACCTATGGGACCTTGGTCCCTTGTGGTTCGGAGGGGGGCGAAGGATGCACGAAGAGCGGATCGAAGCGATGCACACGAGCAGATTTACCCAGCCGAGCTCTCCGAGAGATAATACTCCTACTGCTGCTTTGTGGATTATATTGTGTTCTTGCTAGGGAGCAATGGGAGCTACAAAACCTAGCCTGAGTGAGCGTGGTCTCGTATGGGTTGAATGAACTAAGCCGGAGCAGAACCGAACCCTTTCTACGTTGCACTTGAGCCTCCTTTTATAGGCACAAGGGGTCACCACAGGTGGCAACACATATGAGGGTACAAATGTAAAAATAGCGGTTGGTATACCAACTTGTACAGTGTACAGTGATCTATACCTAACTCTGACGGCAAGGGACAAGAGTCATTAATGCCCGTCTCGATCGCTGAAACGAGGTAACAGGGACCGTCAAAGCGCGCCTCCGTTTGCCACGATGGTAGCTTGTCGGCGCCGCTTATCGCTGCTCCCGCTGGCTGCACAGCCCATCGACACGCTGTTCTGGGAAAGCCCAGCGGCGACCGTTGGCGGATGAGCTGGAGCGGAGATGAAGAGAGGTTGCCTGCCCGGCAAGCACCTTGCCATGGCGAAACCTTGTCGTGCTTGGGAGCTCGGCGCCCACCAAGCCTTCGGCAAGCTCCTCTTGCGGGGCCTTGTTTCGCCGTGCCTTGAGTGGTCTTCCGGCAAGCTCCTCTTGCCGGGCCTTGATTACTTTGTTCTTGAATGGCTTCAAGGAGCCTCGGAAGATCTTGATGGTCACCAGGCCAGCCCTGCCGCGGGGTGCTGCAACTGCCCGTGCACGAGTTCGGGATACTAGGGTACCCCTACTCTAGTACACCGACACCGGACATGGGGGAACCCTCCGCGACGACACCTCAGGGTCGTCCGCCTCGCATGAGGGTGCGACAGGTGGAGGCGTTTCGCACTCCATCATCTCCGGAAGAAGATCCCCCGAAGACGAGCTCTGCTGAGAAGGGTCGAGGTCCGAACTACAAGGTACAATTTCGGTTATCTTCATAAATAAATGCAGGGATGTTCCTTATTTACAAGACCCCTTCTTTTTACTTACGCCTCGCTGGAGGGCTGGTCCCCTTGGGGAAATAGTGCGGCTGGGTTACTTCCCAGCGCCGGACTCTCTGACGAAGATTCCTTTCCCCTCTTTGAGGCCTTGACCTCCGGATCTTCCAAAGCGGTCCTCTTTTCTCGTTGAAAGATGGGACTTTTAATCCCTCCTTCCTGGATAGCCTCCTTTGTAGAGGCAGTTGCTTCCCCGCTCCCCCCTTCGCCTTCTTCAAAAGGCGCAGCCTTCAACATCTTGGTCAACATGGGATCCGGCATGGTCTCTGGGAGGGGAGCCGGACACCTTATTAACTTTGCCTTGGCTATCCACTCCTGTTCAAGAAACGGCTCCTTTAAAGGGCATATATGTATATGATAAATGAAGGAACAGCTTGCCCGGTTGCAGGACTACTTACTTGAGTATCTAGGCGATTGCAGCTTAGTCTTGCGTCCTCAGTAAGGTCCGGACACTTCTCTTGTGATCCGAAGAACAGTTTATACATCTCCACGGGCGTTGTGCCCATAAAATTTTGGAGAGCTCGTGGTCCCTCCGGATTAAATTCCCACAGGCGGAGGGGGCGACGTCTGCAGGGCAGAAGGCGCCGGATCAACATAACCTGCGCCACCGCAACCAGATTGATCTCCCTCCCTTGGAGGTCTCGGATACGGCCCTGCAGCAAAGGAACATCCTTGGACGGCCCCCAGTCGAGCCCCTTGTTGACCCATGACGCCAGCCGCTGTGGTGGACCAGAGCGGAAGGCGGGGAGCGCCGCCCATTTGGTGCCCCGGGGAGCGGTGATATAAAACCACTCCTGTTGCCACAGACTAAGCTCCTCTTGAAAAGAGCCCTCGGGCCACGGAGCATCATCACATTTGCTTATGACCGCCCCTCCGCACTCTGCTTGTTGCCCCCCGATCATCTTTCGCTCCACCTTGACAGTCTTGAGCCACAATCCGAAGTGAGGGGTAATATGGGGGAAGGCCTCACATACTACAATGAATGACAAGATATGGAGGATGGACTCCGGACTCAAGTCATGGAAATCCAGCCCATAATAAAACATGAGCCCCCGCACAAAGGGATCCGTCGGGAAGCCTAAACCCCGAAGGAGGTGAGACACGAACACCACGTTCTCGCCGGGCTCGGTAGTGGGAATGACCTGCCCTGGAGTAGGCAGCCTATGCGAGATTTCGCCGGTTAGATACCTGGTGTCTCGCAGCTTTAGCACATCTTCTTCTGTGACGGAGGAGGACATCCATCGGCCGTGCTGGTCGGAGCCGGACATCGTCAAAGGTCCGAAGCGCCTAAATCTGAAGCTTTGGGTGTTAGAACTCGAAGCGCGAGGCGAACTCCATGGAGGGTGTAAAAAGAAGAGGGCCTTGGTCTCATTATAAAGAGGTTGAATACCAAGAGCCCACCCCGTGGTTGATTAGGACTCGCCTTTGATAGAGAAGGCGTGCCGACGGGCACGGTTGGGTTACCCACGTCCGTATTGATGAGAATCCCGGAATAAGGGGGCGCGATCTATGCTTTGATAAGACGTGCCAAGGAAACCGCCTTGCTAAACGCGCTAAGGTGGAACGGTAAAAAACGATTCATATAAAGGCCTGGCCAGGGTGTGATGTCATGCCGCGGAATACGTCAGCAGATCTGGCAAAATTATTCTCTACGTGTTATGTGGAACTTGTTTTGCGAGCGGACACTATCCTGGTGTTCAAAACCTTCTATGAAGTATTGGAGGAGGAACCCGCCTTGCAATGCCGAAGACAATATGCGCCGGACTCGTCGTCATTGAAGCCTGGTTCAGGGCTACTCGAGGAGTCTGGACTAGGGAGTGTCGGATAGCGAACTATCATCACGGCGGACTCCAAGACTATGAAGATACAAGATTGAAGACTTCGTCCCGTGTCCGGATGGGTCTTTCCTTGGCGTGGAAGGCAAGCTTGGCGATACGGATATGTAGATCTCCTACCATTGTAACCGACTCTGTAACCCTAACCTATCCGGTGTCTATATAAACCGGAGGGTTTTAGTCCGTGGGACTAACGACAATCATACCATAGGCTAGCTTCTAGGTTTAGCCTCCTTGATCTCGTGGTAGATCTACTCTTGTACTACCCATATCATCAATATTAATCAAGCAGGAGTAGGGTATTACCTCCATCGAGAGGGCCCGAACCTGGGTAAAAACATCGTGTCCCTTGTCTCCTGTTACCATCCGCCTAGACGCACAGTTCGGGACCCCCTACTCGAGATCCGCCGGTTTTGACACCGACAGAAGTGCTTTCGTCAAGGGTAACCGACATGTGGCATCCACCGTAATGGGTCGCCATTAAGCTATCGGGTCCATTTCTGGATCCGATAACTCGTTAATAGCAACGATCAATGGGGATTTTCCACGTGTAAAATTCTCATTCACTAGTGGATCCATGTGTCGGCTCAGCATTGGGACATATGTCATCCGGCGAATGGACGGGATGTGCCTATGATACGTCGACACGTGGCTCGGTCCAACAGTGGCCCATTCAGGTTAAAGGCCGGCCCATTTGACCTCGTCAAAAGGTAATGAGCCAGCCCACTAAAAGCCTGTTACCGCCTGTTCGCATATAGCCCATTTACAGCCCACTAACACCCGACCCATTATGGCCTACCCGAATTAGGCCCAGTAGCGTCATGTGGGCGATCCAATATGATTTCAGCCTGTTGTAACTTTCGGCCCATGTATGGCCCATGACGTCTTTTCGCCCATTTGAGGCCCTGTGTAACTCTTGGCCCACTAACGGCCCATGGTGAAACTGGCCCATAATGAAAAGTATATCGCTTTATGCCCATTAAAGTCTCATTATTCCGTTGGGCCGTTTCCAGCCCGTGTTATCTTTCAGCCTTCTAAGGGCCCATTTATTCTTCGGCTGATTTGCTGCAATCGATTACTTACGGTCCGTTACTGGCCCGCTTGTGGCCCATTAATCCTTTGGGCCATTTTCATAGCATCATCAAATACGGCCCATTAACGGCCTGTTATGCCTATCAATAGAATTAAGCCCATTATACTCATCGGCCTATTAACGGCCCGTTATGGTCGGCCCATGAACGGAAGATTCTCTAGCCCGTTTCAGCCCAAAATGCGGTCCGTTATTGGCCCATGTTTGGCCAATCGATTTACGGCCCGTAGAAGGCCCGTAGGAGGCCCATGGTCACTACAGCAGATAGCAAGACCATGGTGGCAACGGTCCGTATGTTGCCCATGGTTATTGTGGCCTAGTTTTAAAATATCGGTTATTGCGACCACTAGCAAAGCATAGAAAAAGTACTGCACTGACTACAAATAAACAAGACAACAAGGAGATAAATAAGGAAGCAACTTAAGCTAGGCTATTACGGCTATTACACATATTACATCCACTGGGCACCAAAGTTCGCCACTAGTGCAAATATGGGGAACAAAGCAACATATTACATACAATGGTTGTCAAAGTTGGTGACCAGTGAAAATAAACGCTGCAGCAAAACAAGTCCAGAACTGAAACCACAACACAAGAGCTCAAGAAACAATATCCTGGGTATCCACCATGCTGGCAAGACGCTTAGCAAGCTTATTAGCTTTCTCTTGTTTGGCGCTTAAATCCTCCAGCGCTTGCTGTTGCACTGATGTCTACTACACAACTTGTTCTTGTAGACTTATGTTGGGCCTCCAAGTGCAGAGTTTTGTAGGACAGTAGCAATTTTCCCTCAAGTGGACGACCTAAGGTTTATCAATCCATGGGAGGTGTAGTATGAAGATGGTCTCTCTCAAACAACACTGCAACCAAATAATAAAAATTCTCTTGTGTCCCCAACACACCCAGTACAATTGCAAATTGTATAGGTGCACTAGTTCGGCGAAGAGATGGTAATAAAAGTGTAGTATGGATAGTAGATATTGATTTTTGTAACAGGAACAATAAAAAACAGCAAGGTAGCAATTGATAAAACAGAGCACAAGCGGTATTGCAATGCTTGAAAATGACGCCTAGGGTCCATACTTTTGCTAGTGCAATCTCTCAATAATGCTAATATAATTGGATCACATAACCATCCTTCAACATGCAACGAAGAATCACTCCAAAGTTCTTATCTAGTGGAGAACATAAGAAGAAATTGTTTGTAGGGTACAAAACCACCTCGAAGCTATTCTTTCGGATCGATCTATACAAGAGTTCGTACCAAAATAACACCAAATAATTTCATATTCCTAATACTCAATCCAACACAAAGAACCTCAAAGAGTGCCACAATATTTCTACCGGAGAAACAAAGACAAGAACGTGCATCAACCCCTATGCGTAGATTACCCCAATGTCACCTCGGGAATCCGTGAGTTGAGTGCCAAAACATATATCAAGTGAATGAATACAATACCCCATTGTCACCACGAGTATTCATATGCAAGACATATATCAAGTGCTCTAAAATCCATAAAAGTATTCAATCCAATAAAACGAAATCTCAAAGGGAAAACTCCATTCATCACAACAAGATAGAGAGGGGAAAACAACATATGATCCTACTATATTAGCAAAGCCCGCGATACATCAAGATCGTGACATCTCAAGAACACAAGAGAGAGATTAAACACATAGCTACTAGAACAAACCTTCAGCCCCAAGGGTGGATTACTCCCTCCTCATCGTGGTGGCCGCCGGGATGGTGAAGATGGCCACCAGTGATGATCCCCCCTCCGGCAGGGTGCCGGAACGGGGTCTAGATTGGTTTCTCGTGGCTACAGAGCCTTGTGACGGCGGAACTTCTGATCTAGGGTCACCCCGAGGGTTTTTGGAATATTTGATAATTTATAGGGCGAAGAGGGGGTGCGGGTGTAGGACCTTGAAGTATGTCTAGAGGGGGGGTGATTAGAGTACTTGACCAATTAAAAACTTAACCTTTTCCCAATTTTAGACTTCGGCAGATTTTAGCCATCTTTGCACAAGTCAAGCAATCTTCACACAATTCAAGCAAGCTTGCAAAGAGTATATGAGCAGCGGAATTTAAAGCATGCAACTTGCAAGAATGTAAAGGGAAGGGTTTGGAGGATTCAAACGCAATTGGAGACATGGATGTTTTTGTCGTGGTTCCGATAGGTGGTGCTATCGTACATCCACGTTGATGGAGACTTCAACCCACGAAGGCTAACGGTTGCGCGAGTCCACAGAGGGTTCCACCCATGAAGGGTCCACGAAGAAGCAACCTTGTCTATCCCACCATGGCCGTCGCCCATGAAGGACTTGCCTCACTAGCGGTAGATCTTCACGAAGTAGGCGATCTCCTTGCCCTTACAAACTCCTTGGTTCAACTCCACAATCTTGTCGGAGGCTCCCAAGTGACACTTAGCCAATCTAGGAGACACCACTCTCCAAGAAGTAACAAATGGTGTGTTGATGATGAACTCCTTGCTCTTGTGCTTCAAATGATAGTCTCCCCAACACTCAACTCTCTCTCACAGGATTTGGATTTGGTGGAAACAAGATTTGAGTGGAAAGCAACTTGGGGAAGGCTAGAGATCAAGATTCATATGGTAGGAATGGAATATCTTGGCCTCAACAAATGAGTAGGTGGTTCTCTCTCAGAACTAGCAAGTTGGAAGTGTAGGTTTGTTCTGATGGCTCTCTCCACGAATGAAGAGAAGGTGGAGGGGTATATATAGCCTCCACACAAAATCTAACCGTTATACACAATTTACCAAACTCGGTGGGACCGAATCAACAAACCCGGTTGGACCGATTCAGTAAACCTAGTGACCGTTAGGGTTTTTGGTGGGACTGACATGCAACTCGGTAGGACCGATATAGTTAGGGTTAGGGCATAATGTAATCTCGGTGAGACCGATTACACAAACTCGGTGAGACCGATTTTGGTAATTAGCTAACCAGAGAGTTGGGCAAGTAAACTCGGTGGGACCGATTCGCTCTTTTTGGTGAGACCGAAATGTTACGAAAGGGAAACAGAGAGTTTACATTGCAATCTCGGTGGGACCGATCGCTCACTTCAGTTAGACCGAAACGTTATGAAGGGAAACAGAGAGATTACAATCCCATCTCCGTGAGACCGAGATCCCTATCGGTAGAACCGATTTGCCTAGGGTTTGTGGCAGTGGCTATGACATTTGAACTCGGTGGCGCCGGATAGAAAGAATCGGTAGGACCGATTTTGACTTTAGGTTTAGGTCATATGTGGATGTGAGAAAGTAGTTGAGGGTTTTTGGAGCATATCACTAAGCACATGAAGCAAGAGGCTCATTAAGCAACACCTCATCCCTCCTTGATAGTATTGGCTTCTCCTATAGACTCAATGTGATCTTGGATCACTAAAATGTAAAATGTAGAGTCTTGAGCTTTTGAGCTTGAGCCAATCCTTTGTCCTTAATATTTTGAGGGATCCACTTTCATCATCCATGCCATGCCATTCATTGAGCTTTCCTGAAATATTTGTCTTGCAATAGCATTAGCTCAATGAGCTATATGTTGTTATGAATTACCAAAACCACCTAGGATAGTTGCACTTTCAATCTCCCCTTTTGGTAATTGATGACAACATATAGATCAAAGCTTCGACAAATGATAATAAGATTGAAAAACATCGTCGCTTTGAGAAGTATGTGATAAGCAAGAGCTCCCCCTAAATTTGTGCATATTTTAAGATTTGCTTTGGACTGCAAATGCACAAGGAATTAGGCTCATGGGTTACTCTTCCATGTCACATACATCTTGGTGGAGCGCTCAAAATAATAAAGATTGAATACATGCACTCATCACCAAGCAAAGTGAATGATCATATAAGGATAAGTAAGATAATATCATCTAACAAGCATAAGTGTAGCTTATGATCAAACACATGATCATCAATGTCTCACAGATAATAGCATAGTATCTTAAGCAATCAAAAGCAAACAAAGTTCAACCAAGAAGACAAGAGAGAACAAAAGCAAACTCTCTCTCTCGAAGCCTATGATCTATACATTTTTCTCCCCCTTTGGCAACAAGTTACCAAAAAGTTCCTAGAAAATGCATAGTACTATATCGTCTCTTAGGCTTGGTATTCAGTTGGCGGCGTAGAGATGGCTCCTTGGACGAAGACTTCAGTTAATGTGGAAGGAGCTGAAGGAGTTGGTGCTGGAGCTGGTTGCGCCTGGAGCTGTAGCTGGAGCAGATGAAGTGACTCGTGTCATGCATCGGCTCTGCAGCTGATCTCTGAGCTCGAGGCACTCTGGCAAATGCATCAATTGTTGTCCTACCCTTCCTCTCCTGCATGTCATCCTGTAGCTGCTCCACAACTGACGGAATCTCAGTTACTTTGACATCAATATCATAGAATTTTTGTTCCATGATTCTTTCCAGGCTCTCCTGGTTTTGAGTTAGGGTGACCAACCCTTTCTCAATCCTCAGAGTTGATCCTATAAATAACTAAGATGGTCCTGCTTGCTCTTCAAAAAGTACTCAGATGCCTCCTCTTGTGTTGGCATCTTGGCAGCCTTCTCTTTCTTTGCTTTCTCCTTCTTCTCTTGAGCTTGTACTGATGATGGTTCATTCTCATTCATCACAACTTGATTGTCCTCAAAGTCAGGATAGAGAACAAAGTGTTCCTTACCCAATAGATACTTTCCTGTGCCCATCTTTGAGTTAATCAACTCCTGAATTTGTAGGGCATATCCACAACTTCTCTTTTGGTCTGCTGCTGTCCTCTTGATAGTCTCAACCATGAGGCTCATGACCTTGAATTTCTATGGCACATCAAATATGTGTAGCAAATTAATTGCATGCCCTCTGATCATGTTGTGGTCACCTGATTTGGGCAAAAGAGTGTGCCTTAGGATCCAGTTGATCGTTGGCAGCCCTGACAGAAGAAAACGGACTGACCCAAGCTTGAAAGTCTCAAGAGCTTTGTCTGGGATCTCCTTGTACATCTGTGACACAGAGTTGTGATCCATTTTTTTGGCATAAACGTCCAAGTCATCTTCACTCTCCTTTGGGGCATTGATCATACTTGCCCATTCCTCAATGGTTGATCGGTATCTCGTTCCTTCAGACATCCAAACTATCCTGCCATCTGGATAGAAATGTGTTGTGGAGTAGAATTGCATAATGAGCTCATAATTCCAGTTTGTGAGCTTCTGACCAACAAAGTTTGCAACTCCACATGCACTGAAGCTGTCATACACTACAGGATAATGTTCTTCATTCTCCTGTATGTAGGTCCAGTCGACCCACCTCATGTCAAACACTATGGGCTTCTTGTCCAACAAGATTGTCTCATAGAAGTCCTGCTGTTCCTTTGTGTGGAACCTGTAATCAACAGCAGTCCTTCTCCTGCTGGCATATGGATCTGACTCTCTCCATAGCCTCAACCCTAAGTCTCTCCTAGTCTTCATGTTCTCAGCCACAGGATGAGCATCATTGTGGTCTAGAATCTTGGGTTTGAGCTTCCTTAGGAATTGTCCTTCATCATCTTCCTCAGCAGCAACATCAGGCACTGGGGCCTTGTTCTTTTCAGCAGCGGGTATACTCCAGGTATTCCTCTTAGGTGCACTCTTGGGCTTGGAGGCAGCTTTGGGTGCTACTTTGGGCTTTGATGTTGGAGCCCCTGACTTTATAGCATCACCCATCAGCTTTTGTACCTTGGGTGCTGGTGCAGCAACCTCTTCTTCTTCTTCTTCTTCCATCATGGAAGGCTTTCCAATCACTCTGGCCATGGTCTTCTTGACCCTTTCCTTCCTTTTCTTTCCTTCTGCAGCAGGCTCTTTGGGTTGGGATTCCAAAGATGCTTGAGTGGAGACTCTGGCTCTAGACATTGGTTGTCTTCCTGCGGGCCTTTTGATCTTCATACCTGGCTTTACTGCAGTTGAGCTATACTCCTTCTTGAGCACTTTCTTCTTTGAAATGGACTCATCTTCTATTGCCACATAATCCTCATCCTCGAATTCTGAGGTTCTCTTCTTCCTTGTCCTAGTGGCAGCTTTGGGCAAATTGCTGGGAGTGCTTCTGCTTCCCTCATCTGAGCTGCTAGAGGGACTAGTGCCCTCACTCATGTGAATCTGCTCTTCTTCCCTGCTCTGACTATCACTTTGGTCTGACATGCTGCACACACTGACTGCTGACCCTGTGAATAGTTATAGATGAGATAGAGTGGATGAGCATCACAAAATGCAGAGATTTTTGCAAAAGAATGATTCAAAAAACTTAGTTTTAGTTTTCCACAGAAAGCATTTCGGATCAACCGATTTTCAAATTCGGTGATACCGAAGCAGTTTTGGAACCTAAACTAGTGAACTCGGTCAGACCGAGTCACAGTTCGGTGGCACCGAGACTGCTAGGGTTTCACAAAGTTCTAAAATTGGTCACACCGATTAGCAATTCTCGGTCAGACCAAGAGTTTTTAGTGCAATGGCGTTAGCCGAATCGGTGGGACCGAGTTTTTCAACTCGGTGGGTCCGAGATGGTTTCGGCGGAAACATAACCCTAAATTTTCGAATCACATCTATTCTAAGGATTGTTTTGACTGGACAGAGGTGTTTTAATCATGGCAAGAATCATAATGAACAGAATGTGCTGAGAATCAGACGAGGATAGCACTGTGATCGAGTTCACACCCTAGTTCGGCGATGAACTCGCTACGGCGGCAACGACGGTGATGAAATCCGTTGACGGCGGCGGAGACCAGCGACAGGAGGCGGCTGGCGATGAAGTCGACGATCCGGAGACCTAGAAGGCAGAGCGAGCTATCTTGTGGCGAAGAGGTTTGGAGAAAGTTTTCCAAAATTTTGCCGTGTGAATATATAGCCCGACAACGTCGGTGTGACCGAGTGGAACAACTTCGGTGGCACCGAGATGCTTAACTGCTGACGATTCAGCAACTCGGTGTGACCGAAAGTTCAAATCAGTTGCACCGATATGAAAACCTAGATCGACTTAGTGATCTCGGTATGACCGAAATGGAAGAATCGGTCGGACCGAAAAGCACAAAGAAGTTTTGGAAGTTTAAGTCTATGACGAATCGGGACTCGAGTGCTCCTCACACGAGTGGTTTGAATCTGACTTGATCAAATTTTGTGATGTAGCATGAATAGAGTTTGAGACGAGTAAAGCATAGATAGCTAGAGAAGGTTCTTAGGCATTCTTGTCCGTCCACTTGGCCAAAGAAAAAGAAACCAATCAATCAAAACAACAAGTGGATGTCCTTGAATGAGTAAAATATGCAACCAACATGCTCACACAATAAAATGACAAATGAAAATATGTGACAAAGCATGCACAAACAATTCTAGCATCTATCAAACAATTGGCAATGACTAGGTCATCTATATATGAGTATATTGACTTAGGAGTCAAAAGAGAACATTTGATCATATGTCATACTCATCGTTTAACCTCAAGTGGGGTTACCACTTTTACATAAAGCATTTATGTGTTCACATCATTAGAGTTGCTTTTACTCAATTCTCAGAGTTAAGCTCCCCCTAGATGTGAGATCCCCCCTTAGAGGGATGAACTAACCTTGGGTTTTGTCGATGATGACTTCATGTAGGTGTTGAAGATGCGGATGCTCAATGTTGATGTAGATCTTTTGGAGCAATCCTTTGGAGTGAGTTGCACTTTCAATACCTACATGGGTTAGTCCCACAAGGAACAAACAAGAATATCCATAGACATAGAGTGATGGACACACAAGATGATGTCCATGAAAACATTAGGTTACCTTGTCCCTTGCCTTACCAACATGAGGGTTTGTGACTCCTTGAAATAGTGCAAGATATGGAAGATGATTGCACTTGTCCTTGCCATAATGATATGAGTGAAGAATGTTGGCGGAGTCACCCTCAAGAACACTCTAGTTCTTCTTCTTCGGGATCCACATCATTTTGATGGGAATCCTTGGTGTTGTAGTTGTACTTGATGAAGTAGAACTTGACGTAGTCTTGGGAACCCACTTGACCAAGGCCTTAGGTGCTTCTTCAAATGCATCAATCTCCTCTTGAAGCTTTTCCTTGCCTTTGTTCTTGTGGTCTTGTGGTGGAAGATCATCTTGTGCTTGTGTTCCTTCAAGGAAGTAGGATCATACTTCTCTTGTTGAGGAACAAACTTCGTCTTGTGGTATTGATCTTCTTCCCACTCAACTCCATTGGCATTGAACTTTCGTTCAAAACCAACACCTTGATTCTTCCGGTGCCTTCCTTGCTTGCGTACAATTTCCTCGAATTGCTTACTCCCGGCAAGGCTTTTGTAAACACCTTTATCTATAATTCCCTTCAATAAGCTGTTTTCTTGCTCAAGTGTAACTTGGCTAAGAGAATCATTTGTGGAATCAAGAGAACTACTAGAAGCAACAATATTGGATTTAGCATTGTTATTGTTACTACTAGAGGAAGAATCTTTGTTGTTCTTGTTACTAGACTTGACTTGAGGCATATAAGTAGATAAGAGTAAACGCTTGGCAATGTAAGAAGAACTTTTCTTACGGAGATCATCATTGATTGCCTTTAGGAACTTATGCTCTTGCTCAAGATTGAGCTTTTCAAAGCGTAACTTCTCATGAGCCCTTAAAAGTTCTTGATGATCTTCGAAGATAGTTTCATGAGCTAACTTAAGAGTGTTTAGTTCTTTAGTTAGAAGCTCAATCTTATCCTTATCATTGTCATTCGTTTCATCTTGATTAGCATGATTAATTGACGTTTCATCATAGTATTCATCACTAGAGTTGTCAATAAGTAAATCATCATCACCTAACAAGTCATCTTCATCACTATTAAAATCAACATACTCGGTATGTGTTACCTTAGGACCTTTGGCCATGAAGCATCTTCCAATTCCTTCATTTGGTGAATCAAATATGTCGTAGGAGTTTGTTGACACAAGTGCTAGAC
The DNA here is from genome assembly GCA_021605205.1 of Aegilops longissima. NCBI lineage: Eukaryota > Viridiplantae > Streptophyta > Magnoliopsida > Poales > Poaceae > Aegilops > Aegilops longissima. The sequence goes on from CM038681.1 coordinate 292,323,658, forward strand.
CGGCAACACCTTCATCTTGAGTATATTCGAAGTCGGAGTGATAGCTTCTCTCGGAGTGATTGTCGGAGTCGGAGTCGGATACCCATTCACCAACATGAGCTTGATGTCTTCGTTTTGTGTAGCTCTTTGATGACTTGTCCTTCCTTTCTGAATCCTTGCTTCTCCGTGAGGGTCTTCGTTCATAACGATCATCTCTACTCCTTCTCTCTCTTTGTGGTGATTCTTCTCTTCTACTTCTTCTTTTTGGAGAATCTTTCTTCTTTTGTAGGGTGCCGTACACTCATTGGAAAAGTGTCCGGGTCTCCCACAATTGTAGCAATTGCGCTCTCGACTAGAAGATCTTTTTTCATTGTAGGACCTTGACTTAGAGTTTCTTTCTTTGCTTCTACTCTTGTAGAATTTGTTGAAGTTCTTCACCATTAAGCTCAATTCTTCATTGAAGGTTTGTTCCTCACTAGATGATGTGGGGGCTTCACATGAGGCTTTGTAAGCACCACTTGACTTGTTGTGAAGTTCCTCCTTATCCTTGAGTGACATATCATGAGCAACAATTCTTCCAATGACTTCCATTGGCTTGAGATCTTTGTAATTTGGCATCATTTGGATCAATGTGCACACGGTATCATATTATCCATCCAATGCTCTTAGGATCTTCTTGATGATGAATCTGTCGGTCATCTCTTCACTTCCTGAGACGACAATCTCATTTCTGATAAGAGCAAGCCTAGAGTACATTTCAGCGACACCTTCACCATCCTTCATTTTGAACTTGTCAAGCTGACTTTGGAGCACATCCAACTTGGATTCCTTGACGGAGTCGGTACCTTCATGCATATCAATCAAAGTATCCCAAATTTCCTTTGCATTCTCAAGACGGCTGATTTTGTTGAATTCTTCGGGGCACAAGCCATTGAAGAGGATATCACAAGCTTGAGCGTTGTATTGCAGCATCTTCAATTCTTCCGCACTAGCTTCACGGTTCGGTTCTCTCCCATCAAAGAATTCACCTTGCAAGCCAATACACACAATAGCCCAAACGGCGGGGTTATGTCCAAGAATATGCATTTTCATCTTATGCTTCCAACTAGCAAAATTAGTGCCATCAAAGTAAGGACCTCTACGGTGATAATTTCCCTCGCTAGACGTCATACTCTCCTAGGTTGTGAAACCAAGGCTATGACCACCAAAAGCTATGGAAATCGAAGCAAATGGAGATCAAAGATCTGATACCACTTGTAGGACCTTGAAGTATGTCTAGAGGGGGGGGGTGATTAGACTACTTGACCAATTAAAAACTTAACCTTTTCCCAATTTTAGACTTTGGCAGATTTTAGCTATCTTTGCACAAGTCAAGCAATCTTCACACAATTCAAGCAAGCATGCAAAGAGTATATGTGCAGCGGAATTTAAAGCATGCAACTTGCAAGAATGTAAAGGGAAGGGTTTGGAGGATTCAAACGCAATTGGAGACACGGATGTTTTTGTCGTGGTTCCGATAGGTGGTTCTATCGTACATCCACGCTGATGGAGACTTCAACCCACGAAGGGTAATGGTTGCGCGAGTCCACGGAGGGCTCCACCCACGAAGGGTCCACGAAGAAGCAACCTTGTCTATCCCACCATGGTCGTCGCCCACGAAGGACTTGCCTCACTAGCGGTAGATCTTCACAAAGTAGGCGATCTCCTTGCCCTTACAAACTCCTTGGTTCAACTCCACAATCTTGTCGGAGGCTCCCAAGTGACACCTAGCCAATCTAGGAGACACCACTCTCCAAGAAGTAGCAAATGGTGTGTTGATGATGAACTCCTTGCTCTTGTGCTTCAAATGATAGTCTCCCCAACACTCAACTCTCTCTCACAGGATTTGGATATGGTGGAAAGAAGATTTGAGTGGAAAGCAACTTGGGGAAGGCTAGAGATCAAGATTCATATGGTAGGAATGGAATATCTTGGCCTCAACACATGAGTAGGTGGTTCTCTCTCAGAACTGGCAATTTGGAAGTGTAGGTTTGTTCTGATGGCTCTCTCCACGAATGAGGAGGAGATGGAGGGGTATATATAGCCTCCACACAAAATCTAACCGTTACATACAATTTACCAAACTCGGTGGGACCGAATCAACAAACTCGGTCGGACCGATTTAGTAAACCTAGTGACCATTAGGGTTTTCGGTGGGACTGACATGCAACTCGGTAGGACCGATATGGTTAGGGTTAGGGCATAACTAATCTCGGTGAGACCGATTAAACAAACTCGGTGAGACCGATTTTGGTAATTAGCTAACCAGAGAGTTGGTCAGGTAAACTCGGTGGGACCGATTCGCTCTTTTCGGTGAGACCGAAATGTTACGAAAGGGAAACAGAGAGTTTACATTGCAATCTTGGTGGGACCGATCGCTCACTTCGGTTAGACCGAAACATTACGAAGGGAAACAGAGAGATTACAATCGCATCTCCGTGAGACCGAGATCCCTATCGGTAGAACCGATTTGCCTAGGGTTTGTGGCAGTGGCTATGACATTTGAACTCGGTGGCGCCGGATAGAAAGAATCGGTAGGACCGATTTTGACTTTAGGTTTAGGTCATATGTGGATGTAAGAAAGTAGTTGAGGGTTTTTGGAGCATATCACTAAGCACATGAAGCAAGAGGCTCATTAAGCAACACCTCATCCCTCCTTGATAGTATTGGCTTTTCCTATAGACTCAATGTGATCTTGGATCACTAAAATGTAAAATGTAGAGTCTTGATCTTTTGAGCTTGAGCCAATCCTTTGTCCTTAATATTTTGAGGGATCCACTTTCATCATCCATGCCGTGCCATTCATTGAGCTTTCCGGAAATATTTGTCTTGGAATAGCATTAGCTCAATGAGCTATATGTTGTTATGAATTACGAAAACCACCTAGGGATAGTTGCACTTTCAGCGGCAGGCCACCGAGGTGGGCATAACCCACCTGGGCGTGCCTGGGCCCCCAGACGCACCCTGGTCGGTTGTGCCCCCCTCGGGGCACCCCCGGGTGCTTCTCTAGCCCACTGGATGTCTTCTGGTCCATAAAAAATCCACAAAAAGTTCTGCGGTGTTTGGACTCCGTTTGATATTGATTTCCTGCGATGTAAAAAACAAGCAAAAAAACAACAACTGGCACCGGGCACTAGGACAATAGGTTAGTCCCAAAAAATGATATAAATTTGCTATAAAATGATTGTAAAACATCCAAGAATGATAATATAACAGCATGAATACTTCACAAATTATAGATACATTGGAGACGTATCAACATCCCCAAGATTAATTCCTACTCATCCTCGAGTAGGTAAGTGATAAAAGAAATAATTTGTGAAGTGTGAATGCTAGCAAAGTGCATAAGTTTGATCAATGATAATTTCAATAACTTTTCCTAGCATCATAATAGCAATTCTTTCTCATGAAATGCATCATGGTAAAGTAGCAACCAATTCACATGTTAAGGTTCAAACAATGAATTCTCTTGAAACTCAACAATCTATATTAGTCACCAAACAATTGCAATTTCAACTTATTCAACAGAGTCTGAGTAAAAGCTCCACATACTCAACCATCGTATAGTCTTCTATGATTGCTAACACTCACCGCATACACATGAGCAAAACGTTTCAAGCGGACACATAGAAAGATGGGGGCTTATAATTTTGCCTCCCAACGTATTCACCTCAAGGGTGATGTCAACAATAATAACTCATGCTACCAATATCCAACTAGATATATGTGCCTAGATCTTTCCTCAGTACATGATGCTTGCCAAAAGAGAAAAATAAAAAAGGAATAGAGAGAAAAACTTTGACTCTTGCATGAAAGTAAATACATAAAAGTAAAAGGTAGGCCCTTCGCAAAGGGAAGCAAAGGTTGCCATGCCCTTTTTGTTCATATGCTCAACCCCTTAGTGCAAGAGAACGTCACGTTATATTGCCCCTTATGACAGCAACCTTTATTATGCAGTGTGTCGCTTTTATTCTTTGCCCTCACATGTTCGTACAACGATCTATTTTCTCTTACACTAAATGATCTAACACTTTTAGAAGCAATTTTTATTGCCTTATTGCACCGATGTCAACTTACTTGAAGGATCTTACTCAACCCTTAGGTAGGTATGGTGGACTCTTGAAAATAAGATTTGGGTTTAAGGGTTTTTGGATGCAGAAGTAGTATCTCTACTTGGTGCGGAATTTTTGGCTAGCAAAAATGGGGGGCAAGCACCACATGTTGAAGGATCTATGACAATATAACTTCTATGTGAATATGAACAAACATAAATAATTACGTTGTCTTCCTTGTCCAACATCAACATATTTGGCATATAATATTTTGATGGGGGCTCACAATCACAAAATATTTTCAAGATAGTGTATTTTCATGTGAAAGTTCTCTTCCTTATAGTAATCATTCAGGAATTGCTTGTATGACCAATATTGTGATTGTCAAGATTAAAAAGATTTCACTTTCTAAACCCAATGTGAAGCTACCAGTAGGCATGATATGAACATATTATTTCAACTTCATTACATTCAATTTATTCAACAATTTACTTATAGGATATAAGTGAAGCACAAGAGTAAATGACAAGCTACTCCAAAAAGATATAAGTGAAGATCAATCGAGTAGTTAAGGTAATAGATAGCTATGTGAGGAATCTCTCTTATTTAAAACTTTCAAATCTAAGTATTTTACTAAAACAGCAAGCAAAATGAAAATAAAATGACATTTCAAGGATAGCACAACTCATGTGAAGAAGCAAAAACTTAGGATCAACCGATACTAGTCGATAATTGTTGATGAAGAATGGTGGGATGCCTACCGGGGCATCCCCAAGCTTAGATGCTTGAGACTTCTTGAAATATTATCTTGGGATTCCTTGGGCATCCCCAAGCTTGAGATTTTGTGTCTCCTTAATTCCTTTTATATCACGGTTTCCCTTAATCTTAAAAACTTCATCCACACAAAACTCAAGAAGAACTCGTGAGATAAGTTAGTATAAACCAATGCAAAAACCTTATTATTCTCTACTGTAGAGAATCACTAAAATTATTATTCAACATTGCATACTAAATTGCTCTGCATATTTAATACTCCTATCCTCAAATAGAATCATTAAACAAGCAAACATAAGCAAACGATGCGAACATAATAGGAATCTGCCAAAACAGTACAGTCTATAAAGAATGCAAGAGTATCAATACTTCTTTAACTCCAAAATTTATGAAATTTACCACACTGTAGGAAATTTATCAGAGCTTACTATGCAAAAAGTTTCAACATTTTATCACATTCTTACTTTCCCTGGGAATTTTTGCAACAACGATAAACTTTCTGTTTTCAAACAGCCACATATAGACTTGCAAAGTAAGCATGCAAAGGCTATCATGGCCACTTTTATTGAATAAAAGATGCAAACCATTATTCTAAATAACAGAAAGAAAATTCTAACAAAAGAAAATGATGCTCCAAGCAAAACTCATATCATGTGGCGAATGAAAATATAGCTCCAAGTGAGGTTACAGATAATGTCGGAGACGAAAGAGGGGATGCCTTCTGGGGCATCCCCAAGCTTAGTGGCTTGGATCATTCTTAGATATTAACTTGGGTGTGCCTTGGGCATCCCCAAGCTTAGGGTCTTGTCACTCCTTATTCTCCTCATCGACATCTCACCCAAAACTTGAAAACTTCAATCACACAAAACTTAACGGAACTTCGTGAGATAGGTTAGTATGATAAAGAGCAAACCATTTCACTTTGGTACTGTCAACGACAAGATTCATAATTGTTTCCACACAATGCCTACTGTAGCATATCATTTCCACAATTTATATTGAGCAATAAAAGCCATAGAAACTAGGAAACAAGCAAACTGTGCATTAAAAACAGAATCTGTCACAAACAGAATAGTCTATAGTAATCTGTACTCAAACCATACTTCTACTACTCCAAAAATTCTGAAAAATTAGGAAAACATAGGAAATTTGTATATATATCTTCTGTATTAATTTTAGAATTTTTCCATGTTCCAGTAAAGTATAGGAATTTCTGCACTGGACGCAAAAGTTTCAGTTTTGGCACAGAATCAAGTCAACTATCATCCACACTATCCCAAAGGCTTTACTTGGCACTTTATTGAAAAAAAGCAATAAAACATGATTACTACAGTAGCATAATCATGTGAACACACAAAAACAGTAGTTAAAAGTGTTGGGTTGTCTCCCAACAAGCGTTTTTATTTAATGCCTTTTAGCTAGGCATGATGAGTTCAATGATGCTCGCATAAAAGATAAGGATTGAAACATAAAGAGAGCATCATGAATCATAAGTTCCTTTCTCATAATAATTTTTAGTAGCATCATGAATAGATTCTTCAATATAACCATCACATAAATCATTATTTTCATGATCCACAATTATAGAAACTTTATTACTCTCCACATAAGAAAATTTCTTCTCATTCATAATGGTGGGAGTATCATATGAAACTCGAATACTATAAATTGTTTCCACACTAAAAGGGAAATGTTCAGAAAAAGGGTAGTCATAACTATGACAAGTTTTATAAACATAATCATCACTACTTTTCAGAACATAGGTATCATCACAATAATCATCATAAGTAGAAAATTTGTTCTCATCATAGATAGGAGCATGCTACCATCATAGCAAATTTGATCATTCAAAGTAGGGGGACTAAAAATATCATCTTCATAAAGCATATCATCCCCAAGCTTGGCAAAAACATTAATTGCAGCAAATAAATTCTCAAACATGTCATTCTCATCAAACATAGCATCCCCAAGCTTGTGGCTTGGCATATCATAAGCATAATCACTCTAATCATTAATAGTATGAATAGCACCAACAGTATAACAATTGCTATCATCATAATTTCCCAAGTTGGTGCCAAAAATATTTCCAAATTATAAGAAGTATCATTATCTTCCCAATCATAATCATCACAACAAGCAATAGGCATAACAAAATCATCATCAAGTGCATCATCTTCCACAATTATTTTTGATTCATTTTCATCAGGAACAACAATAATAGGAGCAACTTTATTTGGGAGAGATACCTTTTTACATCTATTCTTTCTTGTTTTCTTCTTCTTCATCACATCATGTGTGGGTTTAATTAATTTTTTCAAGCTTCTTATTGATGAGATTGGTTGGACAGGAAGCTCCTCCTCGTTACCTATTTCATCATGAGAGACAATAGGAGGGAAAGTGGAATTCTTTACCTTTCATTAGTATTCCTTTTATATTATATTGGTTTCCCCATCTTTCTATAGTTGGCAATATAAGCATTCTCGTATCAATTTACCGTGCAAAACATATAGATATTTTTTAGCTTAGTTTCAATGTCGTCTGTGAGAATGAATACTTCAAACCAACTATTTTTATGTGTCAATTCCTCACTCCCAAAAAATAGACAAAGCTCATTATAAAGTTCAAGGGTGATCAAATTATTACAATATTTGGCCATGATACGATCATAAAAATGTTTGCATTGGAAATTAAGGTGACCAACTTTATTGCAAAGATCACAAGTAATAGGACAAAGAGAACATAATTTTGTAGCAAATTCATCTATTACTTTGAGAAAAGAATTGGTTCTATCATGTTTATGCTTCTTACAAAATCCATCTTCCCTATAAGGCACGTCTTCACAAACTTTATGCACTCCACAAAAATTGACATGCTTATAAGAAACATTTTTGTCATGACTTGTGCAATCATCATTAGCATTTTGGATATTCAAAGAATTCATACTAACAACATTGCAATCATGCTCATCGTTCAAATATTTTGTGCCAAACATTTTATTGACCTCTTCTTCTAAAAATTGAGCACAATTTTCTGATCCATCATTTTCAAGAAAGATATTATAAAGATGATCAATAATATGATGCAACTTCAATTCCAATTTTCTATGTAGTTTTGTTTTATAAACCAACATTGGTATGCGTCGGTACTGTAGAAACAATTTTTAACCCCTTTCCGCGACGGCATTTGGTACCGTCGCCAAGTGAGTGTGGGCAATAGGGGGTCCTTCCCTAACGACCCCGAAACCGTCGGGGATTGGGAGCCAAGATGCATATACAATACTCCTACTTGTTTGTGCTTGCATTGCCATCGCAGTCGGTATTATGTGGTGCTACGTTTACGATGCACAGCCCATCACAAACGGTTCACTATTATATAACGTGTATGATAAGCATACAATCACACACATTCACTTTTCCTAAACTGTTGGGGATATGACTATCAGGTATGACCTGCCCAGGAGGGGCCGGGTCATCCCTATGGCGGTCCATCTCATATGAAGCCCAAGAGCATGTTAACAATGGCGGTTCATAGATAGGCTTAGTAGAGGGCCCAAGACCGAAGGCGGCTTAAGGCCCACATACATAAACCGCCATGTATATAGACTTGTATTATAAGGCATGTAAGAAAGGTCACCGAGCCGGACACGTTGTATGAGCCGGCCAGGACTCTGTAGGCTGCGGGGCGTCAACCTGTGTATATAAGGGGATGACCCAGCGGCGGCTTAGGTTAAGCGTATTCGCTCCCTGGTCATCGAAACCCTAGCAATACCACCTCAAACTGGATTAGGCCTTTACCTTCACCACAAGGGGCCGAACCAGTATAAACTCCACGTGTCGTTTGTCCTATTTAACCCCTTTAAGCTAATCTTGTTGCGATGGCTCCACGACTAAGTCCTCACACTAGGACATCTGCCGTGACAATTCCACGACAGTTGCCGCCCACTGTGGGGCTACCGCACGATCGTTTCAAGTTCTTAGAGGGCAACTTCGAAGGGTTCAAGGGATACACCGTGGGCCGGATGACCAAGAGTCGCCGCGGCAAGCTCTACATCGATAACGCAGACTGGGGCTCCGAGGCCGGCTAAATTGAGTATAGGTACTGGGTCCCCTTCGGCGGAATTCACGTCTTCATTGGCAAAATCGGCGAGCCGGGCCCTGAACTAGACATCTGCAACGACATCATCGAGATGACTCGGCGTGCAAGACTCGCCCGAGTTCAGCCCGCCATGAAACGTGCCTTCGTGGGATTCATCCATGGAGCGGAATCTGATGATAGATCAGCTTCTGGTGGTGAGACGGTTGTTTACTCTGATGGTGAGTCGTCCACCGGCGAGACCGAGTCACTGTATCAACTGCAAGACGGCCGACTTAGGGGCTGTTCGGATGGCGATAGTATTCCGGACCCCTACGAGCCGCCGAACCGGGTCGCGATCTTCATGGCCGGTACACAGCCCGTGCAGCACTAGTGGAGTGCAGCAGAACTGATTTCTGGGTCAGCAATGACAACAGCTGCCGGGGTAGGAGGCCCTGTGCGCCTGCCGGCTCTGGTCTTAACTGACTTGCTGGATAAGGTGACAGCATTGTTAACAATAGTGGTTAACCCGGCGGATCAAGATCAGCATAATGCGGCGGTCGCAACATTGCGTGATGAGATAGCATAGGCAAAGGAAGAGCTGAACGCAGAAAACACAAGGATGGCCAAGGAGCGGGTGGCTTTGGATGCTCAGGCATAGCGGATTCAATCGGAGTCTTACCGGCTTATGCTAGATTAGAACGCTTCAAACGATGTCATGAGGAGGAGGCATGAGACTCGTCTGCCCCTGGTTTACGAGGCAAGAAATCTCTTTAACACGCCAGGAGTAGGAACCAGTAACCCGCCAGTGGTAAATCGGGTTGAAGCACCTGGGACGGGTACGCCGGTTCAGCCGCGCACTGTAACATCCCAAATTTCCTATTTGTAATGTTTTACAATTATAGCTAAGCATCTATGCATATTGTTTGAAATTGAGTGGCATTTGAAGTTTCAGAAGATTTTGAGTTTGATGGAATTTGAATTCAAAATTTGGCAGTAGAAATTTATTTCAAATCAATGCCTGACAAATACTTGAGAAAAAGTATGAGAGGAGTAAACATGACACTCCAAATATGTCAGATGAAAAACCTTGCCAAAAAGTTTGAATTCAAATTTTGATTTTATTTGGGATTTTAGAAAAATGTTTTTTTAAAATTTGAGTTTTGCCCCTGGAAAAATGTTCAAATTATAGGGAATATTCCCCTGATCATTTTGATATATATATGTCCTATATAAAATATATATATTTAATTATATTTCTCTCTCTCTATTCCATAAAAAAGGAAAGAAAATCCCAGCGCCACCAGCTAACTGCCCAGCCAGCCGAGGCGACTCCAGCCAATGGCGGCCCAGCTGCCAGCCAGGGCGCCCGAGCCGCAGCCCACGCCCGACTCAAGCGCACCCCTCGCCAAGCTCCTCGCCTCGGTCGCCTGACCGAACGCCGCTCTCCCTCCCGCCGACACCGACCCCTCCCCTCTCTCACCGACACCCCGCCCCCTCTCCTTCTTCCTCGCCCAAGTCAACGCGCCGCCCTTCATTGAATCCTCAAGGATCCGGGATCCTCCCGATCCCTCGCCCGATCTGCCCTCCTCCAAGTCGAGCCCCCTATAAATACCCCGCCCTCGCCTCGTTCCGCCTCGCTTGCGCCAAAACCCTCTCCCCGCTTCGCAATCGCTCATTGTCGACCGACGCCGCCGCCGCCGCCATTGCCGCCCCACCGCCGCCTGAACCCCTCGAGCTCGCCTGAGTCCACCCGAGCTCCCTTGCTCCGCCAAGACCACCGGAGGCCTCCGCCGTCTTCCCCGACCACCGGAGCCCCCGCACCGTCGTCGCCCGAGCCGGCGTCGACCACCGCCGGCGTCGCCACCACGGTAAGTCGCCGGAGAACCCCGCCGTCGTTCGATCTAGATCGTAGGGTTTAGATTAGAAGTACGAAGGGGTACGTTTTTTTAAATAGATCCGGTTTTAAGTTACGGTTTTTATTAGACCGGCCCGACTCGGTTTAATCCCGCGTGCACGTTTTAGTTATATTACGCCGATGCGTTAGATAGGCCCATTAGCCGGTTTTTCTTTTTAGTTAATATTTTCGTTTCTGTTTTTTTTACAGAATAGTTTCATATTTGTAAAATCCATATCTTTTAATCTACTTAATATTTCTAATTGATTCTTTTTTTGTTAGTTTGCAAATTTGTTGTAGTTTCTGTAGAAAATATGTTTAGTCATGATAAAATTATTAGAAATTGTTTTATTTTAGATTTAGACAGATTAGTAATTCTGCTATAAAGTGAGTTAGAATTTTTTTAGTGATTCTTTTGTCACAACTTTGTTTTGACCTTGCTTAACTGTAGGAATTTATTTGGGCATTTTAGATTTAATAAAAAATAGTTTTAATCAGATCATGTTATTCCTATTTATTTAACTAGCTACTGTTTACCTATTGTTTTAGTTAGCAAATAATTTTTTTCCTATGTGATAGTTTATTCTAGATTAGTTTCGTAACTTTAGAACATGAACTTTTATTTCCAATAAATAAAACTTTTGTTTTATTTTTTCTTGCTAGGATTGTTTTAGGCATAATAGGAGTTCTATAATAGCTTTTAATGTGATTCTTTTTGCTCCTAGTTGCATGATGTTTTCTTTTCTGTTAGGTAGCATAAACCCATGCTTAGATTCTGTTAAGAAAATTTTTGTTGTGTAAAACTATTTCTTGGTTGTTATATGATGTGGTGAAAACATTTATTTGGATTTCTTCGAACTTTCTTTGGGTTTTGGTTCAATTGCTTTGTGTGTTATGTTAGCATGCTATTATGTTAAGTGATCATATGTTGTATGCTTATTATGATTGTTGTTTGCCTCGGTAGAATTTCCGGAGTGCGAAGCTTGCTACCACGAGTCCCTAGCTTTCGAAGATCGTCAGCAAGGCAAGTCATTGATCATATTCCTTTTACTATACCTATGATTTTATTGCATTAGAATTATACCTCCCCACCATGCATGCAGTAGGAGAATTTGAAGTTATGTTCTTGAGTAGTATCATGAGGTAGGATGAACCCAATTCCCTTGTTACCATTGCGGGGACGAAGTAGTTTATTTTGCTATGCTCAGAGACAGGGTTGGTTGAGTGAATCATAAGGGAGATGTGAGAGTCAACATGATGACAACCCCATGACTTCAAGCTCAATATGGACTTCAAAATTCACTCTTTGGGTGGAGGGCGGTTGTGGGCACCTGGAGAAAACCAGCGGTTGGCCGGGATGCATGGAGAAGCGCCATGACATCTTGCGGAAAGCTTCACCCAGCCACGAAGAGACGGATGGATACCCCATTGACCGGAAGCTTACCTGTGCAGCCGCAAGCCATTATGGGCTCTGGCTTGGTTAACCCTAGTTGTGACTCTGGCCGGACGGTGCTACGAGATGTAGAAGAACGGTAGGATTGGATGGGTACCGGCAGTGGCCAGAGGAACTCTTCGGAAGACCCTGTTTCGTTCGTCCCGTCTTCAAACACCATGAAGTGCTAAGACTTAAAGGAGGAACGAATCTTATGGGTAAAGTCATAAACCTATGCAGAGTGAAGATCTAATCGGTTAGCCGTGTCCCCGGTTACAGACAATTTGAGCCTCTGGAACTTGGAAGTATTTCGGATATCTCAACACCAAACTTAATAAATTAATTGAGGGGGTTATTTAATAATTGGGAATGAGACATTGGTTGGCGGAACCATCTCAATAACTACCAAAAATTTTGTAGTATTTGCAAACAAGTCCTTATTGTAGGGAAAAACTGGCTTTTTCGCTAAAACAATGAAACTTAGAGCCCCACAGCCAAATTGCATATAGTGTTAGTAATTTTTATTGTTATTCTCTCTTCATGACTTGCCGGCATATTCAAAATGCTGACCTACACGGCTGCAACGTCTTATGTTGCAGAGGAGTATTCCGATCAGGAGTGAGGCTACGATCCACGCTTGGCGATTGCCCTATGGAGTCGGATGGACTCGCTATTCTTCTACGCTTCCGCAGCTTTAATTAGTTTATTTCTCATGAGTTGTCCTTTGGCCGAATTTATTCTATTGTAATAAAACTCGATATGAGAATCGTGTAATAAATTCAGGTGTGATTGAACTTTGATTATTACATCAATGTACTGTGTGTGCCAGCATGATCTTGGGATGGTACAGCTACATAGAGACTTGACCGATTTTGGGTCGGGTCGCTACAGAGATGGTATCAGAGCACATGCTGACCGTAGGACATAACCCCTAGGATCGGAAAGCCATAGGAAGAGACTATTTATTTTATGTCCTTATCATTCCGTAATTCTCCCCTGTTCATTTCTGACTTCTCTCCGATTTTCAACATTCTAGATGGCCGCCGAGTTCACCCCAGTTTTGCTACCGGAGTTTTGCTAGCCATATGAGACGATGCCTTTCGGCAAGAAGCTGGTCCAGATCATGAAGAAGCTGAAGATTGCTCTGCCCTCAATCACCGGGATGCCTACCAATGCACTTCCGACGGATACCCGCTACAGGATTGAGGTGCACATTCCAGGGAGGACCTTCGGAGGACATTCAGAGCCCATTGACTTTGAGTTTACCGATTTCAATTGGATCCTCAGAAGAGACATGGCGATTTATCGTGCACTTGGACATCTCCGAGAAGAGTACAGGGCCGAGCTCGACCCATCAGACCTCGCCATGATTTCTCGCAGAGCTAGGAATGGAGATATCATCCGTACCGTAGAGGACGACTCCATTCTCTCATATGTCCAAGACTTGGAGTGTCTCCTCAGGAAACGGGAGATCCAGACTCGCCGTAACTCGAAGGTCCATAGGAGGCTGTTGTTCCGTGAACTGGAACTGGAGGAGAAAGCACACGCAGACTTCCTTGACCATTAAGAAGGCACGCTCATCGAGTTCATCCGTGAGAACCGGGACATCTCGCATGGAAAGCTTCAGACATGCCGGGTGTACCGAGAGAACTCGATGAGCACACTCTTAATATTGATCCAAAATTTAAGCCGGTTAAGCAGTTTCTTCACCGATTCAACGAGGAGAGGCGGAAGGCCATTGGAGAGGAAGTAGCCCGGCTCTTGGCAGCTGGGTTTATCGTCGAAGTTTTCCATCCTGAATGGTTGGCTAACCCGGTGCTGGTACTCAAGAAGAATGGCACTTGGCGGATGTGTGTGGATTACACGGTCTTGAACAAGGCTTGTCCGGCTGATCCATTTGCTCTCCCTCGTTTTGATCAAATCATCAATGCTACGGCGGGTTGTGAGTGTCTGAGTTTTTTGGATGCTTATTCTAGTTATCATCAGATCAAGAAGGCAGTTAAGGACCAGGAGAAGACAACTTTCATTACTCCATTTGGAGCATTCTGCTATGTGTCTATGCCTTTTGGGCTCAAGAGTGCCTAGGCGACTTATCAGTGGTGTGTTCAAAATTTCCTTCACAATCAGATTGGGCGCAATGTTCATGCTTATGACGTTGACTGTCGGTGTCAAAACCGGCGGATCTCGGGTAGGGGGTCCCGAACTGTGCGTCTAGGCGGATGGTAACAGGAGACAAGGGACACGATATTTTTACCCAGGTTCGGGCCCTCTCGATGGAGGTAATACACTACTCCTGCTTGATTAATATTGATGATATGGGTAGTACAAGAGTAGATCTACCACGAGATCAAGGAGGCTAAACCCTAGAAGCTAGCCTATGGTATGATTGTCGTTCGTCCTACGGACTAAAACCCTCCGGTTTATATAGACACCGGATAGGTTAGGGTTACACAGAGTCGGTTACAATGGTAGGAGATCTACATATCCGTATCGCCAAGCCTGCCTTCCACGCCAAGGAAAGTCCCATCCGGACACGGGACGAAGTCTTCAATCTTGTATCTTCATAGTCTTGGAGTCCGGCCATGACGATAGTCCGCTATCCGGACACCCCTAGTCCGGGACTCCTCAAGAGCCCACGAACCAGGCTTCAATGACGACGAGTCCGACGCGCATATTGTCTTCGCATTGCAAGGCGGGTTCCTCCTCGAATACTTCATAGAAGGTTTTGAACACAAGGATAATGTCCGGCTCTGCAACACAAGTTCCACATACCACCGTAGTGAAAATAACTTTTGCACAGATCTGCGACGTATTCCGCGGGCGTGACATCACACCACGGCCAGGCCTTTATATGAATCGTTTTACCGCTCCACCTCGGTAGCGTTTAGCGAGGCGGTTTCCTTGGCACGTCTTATCAAAGCATAGATCGTGCCCCCTTATTTCGGGATTCTCATCAATACAGATGTGGGTAACCCATCCGCGCCATTGATTACGGCGCTTGGGAGATAAGCGAGTTTTACCAGGCTGGTGGGGGACGCACAACTTCGTCTGTCCATATAAGGGGATAAGGATCCACCTTTTCACCTACGCCTTCTTCCTCCTTTGCTCATCCATTTCAAGACTCGAGCTCCAGCGCCTAAGTCCCGACATCCCACCTCAACCTTCTCCAACCATGTCAGGAGCGGGAGGCAGGTGGATGGCCTCCTCCGTCACGGAGGGGCACATCACAAGACTGCGAGAGGCCGGATACTTGTCCAGCGACATCGCGCACAGGCTTCCCGATGCGGGGCAGCTCATTCCAACCCGTGGGCCCCATGAGAGGGTGGTGTTTCTCCCCTACTTCCTCCACGGACTAGGTTTTCCACTTCACCCATTTGTCCGGGGGCTCATGTTCAACTACGGCCTGGACTTCCACGACCTGGCCCCGAATTTCATCCTCAACATCTCGGCGTTTATCATCGTGTGCGAGGCCTTCCTCTGCATCCAGCACCACTTCGGCTTATGGCTGAAGATCTTCAACGTCCGACCGAAGCTAGTTGGCGGCCGTCAAGCGGAGTGCGGAGGCGCCATGGTTGGCAAGATGGCCAAAGTCCCATTGCTCGAGGGCGCCTTCGTGGAGACAATAAAGGGGTGGCAATCGGGGTGGTTCTACATCACCGAGCCACGCGACCCCGAATGGGTGGCGGTCCCCAATTTAGATCTGGCTTCCCACACGGCTCTCGTCATGGAAAGAGACGGGCCTGACGTGGGGAATTCGGAAGAGCTATCCGACTCCAAACATGCGTCCAAACCTCGATGGACAAGAATCTCGTGCTTGTCGACGTAATCCAGGTGATGCTCATCCGCCGGATTCTCCCTGCCAACAACGGGCCTTTAATTTGTGGGAGTTCGATCCGCACTGACACGAACCTTGAGCCGACTCTTCGACACTACGCATTTAAGATGCACGGAAGGTGCTGTTCAAGGGCGCTGAAGCCCCAAAGATCCGCTAACAAAGATCGCGGATACATTTCGCGCGCCCAGCCGGCGAGGTAAGTTATTTACCCTTTACGGGACTCTTTTTCATAGATTGACTCTATGTGGGATCTAAAACTCCCTATTCTTTGACAGACTGGTTGAAGACATCCGGACAGATTAATTGTCCGGCCTTTGCTAGAAGACCCAGCGGACGCCCGATTGATGGGCTGCTGGCCCGCACCCATGTGGTGCCGGAGAAGAAGGCCAAGAAGGAGGCCACGGGAACTCGAAGGAGCTCCCGACGCCAGGTGCTGACAGATACTGAAGCGGAATCTTCTCCTCAAGACGTGGAGGAAGAAGAAGAAGCTCCTCCCCCAGTGGGGGAGGAGAAGAAAAGGAAGGCCGCCCCAACTGGGGAGGCCGGAGGGACCAAGAAGGGAAGAACCCTTCCTCCGGACTTCTCCACCAACGTCGACGACGACGAGGAGGATTGGCCTACAAGGGCCAAGCCCCTGGCGAGATCGTAAGTGTCCGGATACCCATGGCTTTTTATTATTGCAGAGTGTTCTCTAATGTCGAACAACCGTGCAGCCCGCCCAAGGGAGAGTTCGCTGATTCATCGAGCGGGTCCCTGGGCTCGTCAGAAATGGAGAGTACCTCTCTTCCAACCGCCTCCTCACCCCACGCTGTGGATGACGCCGCGGCAGGGCCCCAAGAGGGGCTTGGTCAAGAGGAGGTAGCGCAGGAGGTGCCACAAGGCAACCTCCCGGACTCCAGGCGCGCGGGGGGCAAGACCCCCAGGGGCTCTAGGCCCGACCCTTGTCCGGTCTCCATGCCGAACCTTGATGGTTCCGAGTCCGGCAAGCGGACCCTTCGGAAGAAGGGTAAGACGCCGTGTCTTCCGCCCAACCGAGGCACCGGATAAGCATCGGAGGCGCTTAACAGCGCTTCCATCGAGGAGGAGCACCGCACCGTGATGAGTGCGGTGATCCGACAGATTCATCCGCCAAGAGCGGATCGACAAGCCTGTATCAGCCTTCTAACAGGCTTTGAGGTAAGTTTAGAATATGTAAAAATATTACGCGATAGACAGTAGCCTCGATGCTTAGTTCGGTGTTCGGAAAGAAAATCCGGACTAAGGATCTAAAAAGATATACGCAGGAGTCTAACATAAGTATGTCAATATGGGAATGCAGGCTACGCTGCTGACCTCTGCCGCACTGACTGTGGAGGTCAATGCATTGAAGCAGAACCTCGAGCGGTCCGAGATCGAGCTCAGACAAGCCAAGAAGCAGCTCGAGGACAAGGAAGGTAAGTAATACCATATTAAAGAAATACCTTATAGAAAAGGTTTTGGTTGCAAAAAATAACAGGAATAACTTGGGTACTGCAGGGGCTACATACATGTGGAACTTACCTCGAGCTGCTTGTCCTTCGGCGGGAGAGTTCCTGTGATGACATTTCCGCGCAAACATTTCGGCGGGAGAATAAGATTGAATAACTTGTTCTGCGGATTAAACCAGCCCTTGGGGGCTACGGATGCAAAACTCAAGCTTGGGCAAACATCCGGTTTAAATCTAAACCGGACAAGGAGGGATTCTAGGACAGAAGTTTATGGATTTCTCTAAAGTCTACAAACTATTCAATCTTATCATAGCCAGTAGACTTGGGGGCTGGTAGGATATGTATATAACTTATTTAAAGCTGGAAGTCATACCTCATATTTTTGGTGCATCTGTTTCACCATATCAATTTCAAGGTCGCGGCTAGAATGGACCTGGCTGAGGTAGCCAGAGAGGATCTCATTACCGTTCAGCTGTGCATAATGGGAGATGTCGAACTTCAGCTTCCACCTTTCAATAACCTCTTACTTGGCAGTATGTTTGGCCAATGCTATTGGATTTCCCGGTTCAATAAAGCCGGTGCCAGTAATCAACACGTCATCATCATGAGTCTCTGACGGCTTAGGTGAACTTGAGGGGCCAGAAGTTGAAGGATTAATAACAGTGCCATCAACACTGAGATCCGGAATCTCAGGAGGAGTGACAGTAACAGGTTCTTCCGGCTGTTTATCAGAAGCTTCAGGAACGGAGACTTGTGGCTCTGGCTCAGCAGTTTTCGACGCTTCAGCTGGTTTATTCACCTTCACCTTCTTGTTGGATTTTGCTTGTGCATTACATGGATTGTGACAAGTTAGTACAAAAACAAGGGTATGAAGGATCATAGGTTAAAATCAATTGCTATTACCCAGGGGCAGTTTTGAAAGCCGGCAACTCAGTTTGCGATGAATCGCTTGAGGAAGAACGGGCGAGTTCCTGTTAAGGGTTATCAACGGAGTTAGAAGGTAAACAGATAAGATCCACCAAACAGATAAAGCGAAAAATTAGAAAAAGAACCTTGTTTCGACGCTTTCGAGGGGCAGGAGTGTTCGGTAAGCCGGAAGATAACTCATCACCTCCACTGGTCCAGGTCTGTTGGCGGTTCTCGTGCTGTTATCGCTTCAAAAGAAAGTGAGGGTCCAAATAAGCCAATGGGTGTGAAAACCTTACTTTCTGGATTACTTGTCGAAGTTTCTGTCTTGGCAAAGGGTCCGAGCCGGAGGAAATAATAGTTACCTCTTCTTCAGCTACTTGGCTGGCTCCCGTGTTAGCTTGATAATAATCAGTGTCCATAAGATGATTGAAAAACAAGCCAAGAGACTCAAGGGCTACCACCGACTCAGAGGTGTCATCCATCTTGAGCAGGTCAGAGGCGCTTGGTTTATTCTTCTTCTTGGTGGTCTTATTGGCGGCTTTCCTAGCGGCCTTTTTGGCAGCCCTGGCTTTCTTAGCAGCCTCATGATCATACTCCACTTTACAAAATTCGGACTTAGCCTTCAAAGGTTATTAAAGGTTGAGTTAATAAGATATTTCAAATGACGAAGTGAAAATATGTAAGTTCAAAGGCTTACATCTGGTGGCGGGTTGAGCTTGCAGAAGGGGGCCAGGCCCACTTTGACACAATCTTCCGGGTCTTCATTCAGAAGAGACTTAACCATTTCATTGATTGCTTCATCAGTTAATGGTGCGGAGCTGTGACGCAGTGAATCTTTTTCACCACTAGTGTAAGTACACATTAAGCCGGTACGACGGCTTAACGGAATGATCCGCCAGGAAACCAAACACCTGACTAAATCAACACCCGTCATCCCATTTCCTAGCAGAGCTTTGACCTTCAGAATAGTAGGTGCCATCTTCTTCCGTTCAACGGCAGTAAGTTTTTCGGGAAGATTATGTTTGGGGTCCAGGCACTCAACACGATAACCCGACAGCGGATTCTCGTCAGCCGGAGATGTATCATTGCAATAAAACCATGTCTGGTTCCAGTCTTTGGGATGACTCGGTAAGCAGGCATAAGGAAAGATGGCGTCTCTTCTACGTTGAATTGAAATTCCGTCGAGTTTCAAGCTAGGACCATTGGTGAATTCAGTCTGGTGGTTTAAGTAAAAATACTCTCTAAAGAGCTCAACACTGGGCTCCTCTTGAAGGTACACCTCACAGAAGACTTGAAAGTTGCAAATATTTGACACATAATTGGGTTTGATGTCTTGAGGGTGGAGCTAGAAAGAGTGCAGAACGTCTCAGAAGAATTTAGAGTCGGGCGGTGAGAAGCCCCGGTTCATGTGGTCAGTGAAAATGATGACTTCGCCGTCTTTTGGTTGAGGTTTCTCTTCGCCCGGGTTAGGAGCACGGTAATGCATCACACTCTTGGCAGGTAGATATCCGACTTTGAAAAAGTCCTTAAAAGTGCCTTCAGTGACGATGGAGGGAACCCAGTTGCAGGTGTAGACTATTTTGGGTGGCATTGGGTAAGAAAGAAAGCGTAAAGGAAAGAAAAAGTGCCGATCAACTTAATTGGTGAAATCACAGTTTAAGCACTGACAGTATAAATTTAGAATTGCGGCTTAAGTGAGGACTAATGGTATATGAGTAATTGTAAGCCGGATGTGTAAGCTTCCATGAAAGGTACAGGTATTCAAAATCTGACAAAGGGTAAAACTCTGCTAAGTGTTGGACAAACAGGATTCACAGATTAAAGTTATGGATTTGGATCTGACACTGTTCAGAAAAAGGGGATAAATTCGAAACCTACAGAGGCGACAGTGGAAAAGCAAAGATGCTCTAAAGGGGATCTGGAGCGATGAGGGTATATTCTAGTATCAAAAACAGATGCTAGAGCTACTACCGCAAGATTTGTGTGGTTTTTGGATCTAATCCATGGATATAAACAATGATAAAGAAGGGCGGCGACGAACACTGACGAACACCGAAACCCTAATGCCAGATCTATGGTGAAAGAAAGAAGGACTTACCGACGCTGAGGAGATGGCAGAGAGGCGCCGTGGTTCTCTGGTCCATTCAGGGTGATGCAGCAGCCGGAGTTGAGGTCAGAGACGAAGATCGACGGTGGCGGCCTTCGTGCAGGTCGGTGCGTCGCGAGGAGGAAGAAGAAAGTGAGAAAGAAAGAGGGAAGAATGAGAGGAGAGCCCGAGGTCGTATTTATAAAGCCTGGAAGCACAAACGAGAGGCGCGAGAATTGAGGAGGCAAAAATGGATAAGCGACGGCGCGGCCGCCTCGTTTTTCGGAAGGACAATAAAAAAAGATATTTATTAAGATTGGGGTTCTGTGAAGTATTAATGGCAGGTGACATCACGACAGGTTACTGTAAATTCCGGAGATGACGCCAGGGCGGGTTACAACATTTCGCAGGAAGAGGAGGAAGGATTTTTCTAAGTATTGAAGATTGACATGAACAAGTTCAAGTCAACCTGGGGCCTAATGTTGGGGATATGACTATCAGGTATGACCCGCCCAGGAGGGGCCGGGTCATCCCAATGGCAGTTCATCGCATATGAAGCCCAAGAGCATGTTAACAGTGGCGGTTCATAGATAGGCTTAGCAGAGGGCCCAAGACCGAAGGTGGCTTAAGGCCCACAGACATAAACCGCCATGTATATAGACTTGTATTATAAGGCATGTAAGAAAGGTCACCGAGCGGGACACGTTGTATGAGCCGGCCGGGACTCTGTAGGCTGCAGGGCGTCAACCCGTGTATATAAGGGGACGACCCAGCAGCGGCTTAGGACAAGAAACAACAGAGTGAGAGCCAGCTTAAGCGTATTCGCTCCCTGGTCATCGAAACCCTAGCAATACCACCTCAAACTGGATTAGGCCTTTACCTTCACCGCAAGGGGCCGAACCAGTATAAACTCCACGTGTCCTTTGTCCTGTTTAACCTCTTTAAGCTAATCTCATTGCGATGGCTCCACGACTAAGTCCTCGGACTAGGACATCTGCCGTGACAATTCCACGACACAAACCGTATGGTATAACTAATTAAGAAGATTAGCTAATCATCGTATGAGTGTCGGACAGGATTACAAACGTCAGACCATCGTAAGATCGTCGTACACGACAACTATCGTTTATGCTATTTTATGTTGGAACGTCTAGGATGCATACTTCATCAGAAATAGTTCATGGTTGCGAATCGTGTAAAATAAGGCAACTATCACAAATGTTTAGTTTGCCCGCACCGTTTGTGATATTGTTTGACATCGCAAAGCTTTGCAAACGACAACTGTGTGCATGCTTGCACATGTTTCCTCTCTATGAACCGTGTCAGATTATGGTGTATATCACAAACGTTTGTGTTTTACCAACTATGTGTGCCGCAACGACCTGGAGAGCATAATTTTACCGTAATTTAATTGCTGCTATTTCAAATTGTACCGGATTTGAATTTGAATGTATGCTATAGCTTTATTCATGTCCATCAGGTTCAAACAACCAATGTATTATTCTATTCATAGGTATATATGTTCAAGAATTACATAAGAACCAGATAAAGAATGATGAACCACATTTGTATACTTGTACTATTAAAGACGGTAAAGAAAGAGGTGAAATACATTCTGGTTGCTGAACAAGGTGAAGCGGAATGCCCATATTATGCCCTCCTACATGCAGAAGGCACACACGACTCTAGTCCAACCCCTTGTGATGGCCGAGCGCCCATCCTTCACGGTCTTCATGAAAACATCTAGATAATCATCATGTTCTGGTAGAAATACTTTAACCTTTGCATGCCCACCAATCATGTAGCTTGAGAGGTAATCTTGAGTAAACTGCTTTGGCAACCACTTCAAAGGAAAACGATTTAGACATTGTCATCTAACACAACTCATTATGGGCAGTAAAAATAAGTCTGCAGAGTTCTTACTTACCATCCCGTAGTTTGCTGTTGTCTTGGATAAAGTGTAAACAAATAGTTTAATTGCCATCTTTTGACCCATTTTACTAACAATCTTTATCAGCTTCCTCACTTGATGTTGGTTCATCGATATCTCATTGCCCCATACACAGAAAGGGTGGAAGCGCGGATCTTTACCAATGACATATGTACCTAAAAGCACCAAGTTAATATTAGAAGCTAAACAACAATTACACAATTATGTAGTACTACACTCTTTTATAAAATCTTATAACATCCAATATACTCACATATTAGATGAATTAACATCTTATATTATGGTCCGGAAGGAGTTTATTGCATTCTTACAAATTATCGGCTGATTAACTGTTGTTGTATCCATGGGTTAGAGTTAGTTTGAGCTAGTTCAGGCTCAAATAGCCCTAAAGTATATCCAAACATGAGGGCTAGTTTGAGCTAGTTGCATCTAAACCACCCAAAAAAATATCCAACACAAGAGGTGCTAATTGGAGCTAGTTCTCCTAGTGCATTATTGTCAATCTAACCTTGTCATCCAAACACCTCTTTAGATGGAGTATTGGAGTTAGTTCAGGGTTAGTCATGAGCTAGAAACTAACTCTAACCGCTAGCTATGTTGAGTATCCAGACAGGGCTATGTTGTTGTTGTTGTTGTTGTTGTTGTTGTTGCTGCTGCTCTTCTACGTATATCTAGACATCATCAGTACATTAAGGTAACACTCTTCCTTGTTGCTATGTAGCGTAGAATTGCATATTTAGACATTAAGTACATTGCATGTTGCTATGTAGCCTCAAATATATTACATATGACCCTAGTTAACCTAAAGATAAACGTGCTACAGATATATTCAGTTAAAAGTCCAATTCACCATTAGTCCCTTATCAGCCCCCGCCTATGTGGTACCAGCTACCGATATCCTGAATAGTGAGTATAGTAATGGGATGAAACTAACCTCGATGAAAAACATCAGTCGTTCCCAAAATTGTCCTGTGTAGGTTCATGTTAAGCACAACAGGCTAAACATCAACCAAAATTATCCATGGCAGACAAAATAATCTCCAAAAGATAGCTTCAGTGTGCAGGTTTAAGCACGCTAGTAAAGCAAACCAAGTGGAAAGGTGTGTTAACTGCAACATGCCTAACATTTAACAACAAGCAAACATAGTCATTCAAACTGGTATTGTGCCAGTCTAAGTACACTGGTTATTATTAAAAAAATGGAAAGGCGTGTTAACTACAAGATGTAGGAACCAAATGTAGTCATTCATAGTGGTATTGTAGAAACTGGTACTGATGAAATTGAATTGCACAGTTCATACTTGCACATATAGAACATCACATTGTGAATAACTCGAATAAACAAGGCATACTACGAACAACCAAAGATAGCATTTGAAACTGGACATATGTGACACGTCTCCAACGTATCAATAATTTTTGATTGTTCCATGCTGTTTTATGTCATTCTTGGATGTTTTATAATCATTTTATATCATTTTTTGGGACTAACCTATTGACATAGTGCCAAGTGCCAGTTGCTGTTTTTTGCATGTTTTTTACATCGCAGAAAATCAATATCGAAGGGAGTATAAACACCGCGAAACTTTTTGGAGATTTTTATGGACCAGAACACCCAAGATGGGCCAGAGCAGCACCTTGGGGGTGCCCCGAGGGGGGCACAACCCACCAGGGCGCGCCAGGGGGCCCAGGCGCACCCAGGTGGGTTGTGCCCACCTCGGTGGCCTCCCGCACCCCTCTTTGCACTATAAATTCCCAAATATTCCAAAACCCTTCAGGGTTAACCTAGATCAGAAGTTCCACCACCGCAAGGCTCTGTATCCACGGAAAACCAATCAAGACCTCGTTCCGGCACCCTGTCGGAGGGGGGAATCATCTCCGGTGGCCATCTTAATCATCCCGGCGGCCACCATGATGAGGAGTTAGTAGTCCACCCTCAGGGCTGAGGGTTTGTACCAGTAGCTATGTGTTTAATCTCTCTCTCTCTCTCTCTCTCATGATATATATCATGGGCTTTGTTAACATAGATGGATCATATGATGTTTCTCCCCTCTATACCCTTGTTGTGATGAATTGAATCTTTACCCTTGAAGTTTTGTCATGTCAGATTGAATCTTCAGATTTGGGAACACATGATGTATGTCTTGCGGTATGAATACTTGAGGTGACAATGGGGTATCATTTTGTTTCACTTGATATACGTTATGGCACTCAACTTACGGATTCCCGCGATGGTATTGGGGTAATCTATGCATAGGGGTTGATGCACGTTTTTATCATCTTTTCTCCGATAGAAATTTGGGGTCTCCTTGTAGTTCTTTGTGTGGATTGAGTATTATGAATATGAATTTGCTTTGGTGTTATTTTAGTACGAACTCTAGGATAGATCGAACGGAAAGAATAGCTTTGTCTTATTTTAGTACGCACTCTTGAATAGATCAAACAGAAAGAATAGCTTTTAGGCGGTTTCGTACCCTACAAACAATTTCTATCTTTTGTTCTCCGCTAATAGGAACTCGGGAGTGATTCTTTATTGCACTTTGAGGGATAATCATATGATCCAACTATATTAGCATTGTTGAGAGGTTGCACTAGTGAAAGTACTGACCCTAGGCCTCATTTTCAAGCATTGCAATACCGTTTTTGTGCCCTTTTACTATTTGCTACCTTGCTGTTTTTATTTATTCAGATTGTAAAAATATATGTCTACCATACATATTACACTTTTATCATCATCTCTTCCCCGAACTAGTGCACCTATACAATTTGCCATTGTATTGGGTGTGTTGGGGACACAAGAGATTTCTTGTATTTGGTTGCAGGGTCGTTTAAGAGAGATGTTAGATGTTACTATCTGGCGTAAAACCGCCTGTGCGGGCCGGGTTAACTTCATCAAGAGTCCAACGTGTAAAAGCCTAAGGGGCATAAAGGGCCCATGGCCTATAGTCGGTTTAGAACTTGTAGCCTAAACCGCCCGGTATGTAAACTTGTATTGTAAGTTAGAATAGCGAGAGACCAACCCGGATACGAATATGAACCGGAGATTGGGACTCTTCAACCGACAAGGCGCCACCTGTATATAAGGGGATGACCCGGGCCGCTCAAGGACAGACAACAACAACTCGAGGCCTAGGCGGCTTATTTGCTCCCTAGTCACCGAGACCACATCAATCCCATCACAAACTAGACGAGGCTTTTACCTTCATCAAGGGGCCAACTAGTATAACTCTTGTGTCTTTGTGTCCGCTTAACCCCTTCAAGTTAACCCATAGCGATGGCTCCACGACTAAGTCCTTTCATGAGGACATCTACCATGAAAAACCATGATAATGGGCGCCCATCGTGGGGCTATCGCACGATGGTTTGATGATCTTGAGGGAAAGTTCAAGGACTCAAGGCTATGCTTTGTGGGCTGATGACCAAGAGTCGTCATGCAAGCTCTACATCGACGATTCAGGCCGGGCCCCGGCGTCGCTCAATTGAGTACGGGTACCGGTCCCTTTGGTGGCATACACGATTCATCGGCAAGATCGGTGAGCTGTGGCCTGAGCCGGACATCTGCACCGACCTCGCCGAGACGGCTCAGCGCAGGCGAGACCTGCCTGTGCTAAACCGCCGTAAAGCGTGCCTTTGTGGGAGTCATCCACGGAGGAAGTTATGAGGGCGGATCAGAATCTGGTGGCGAACCGCCGTCTGTGGTTGATGACGAGTCGTCGACCGAGAAACCGAAGTCTCTATATCAGCTACAAGATGGCCGGATTGGGGCTGTTCCGACGGTGACAGTATTCCGGACCCCTCTGATCTGCCCAACCGGGTTGGAATATTCATGGCCGGTACACAAGCAATGCTTCACTCTTCGACCGCTGTGACAATGGTCGCCGGTTCAACAACGGCGACGGCAGCCGGGCAGGAGGCCTGCGGCGCCGCCGCTCAAGTTTTATCGTAACTATTCGATCGCGCTATTGTGCTCATGGCAGAGGTTAACCCGCGGACCAGGACGCCATAACGCTGGAGATTGCGAAGGTGAAGGAACAAATCACCAAAGCTAAAGCGGATCTGGCAGCTGCGCAGACGCCAGATGGCGGCAGAGCGGGCCGCTGGATGTGTAGGCTTATAGGGTCATGCTTGGATCGTAGCGCCGCATGAAGTCATGAAGAGGAAATACAGATCCCGCTTGCCTTCGCCTCGAGGGAAGAGATCTTCAACACCCTGTGAGCGGAACCAGAATCCGCCGTGGTAAACCGGCGACGCATTTGGGACAGCGCGCCGTTCAGCCTCGCTTAATAGATCTACTCGCCATAACACCGGTGCGCCAGCCGTGTGCAGACACCGGTCACTACTCCAATCCGATGGATAACCTTGTTGCAGCTGCAGCACGGCCGAGGCTATTCCAATTGAAGGCGATTCACCACAGTGCAGAGAGACGCTGTCGGGTTAAGGAGCCCTTAGGACAACTTTGGTCCAACAGAAGCGATTCAGACACCATGATCAATCCACTCTACCCCCGCCCAAGCCGGAGCTATAGTAGGCACGTGGATGAACCGCCAGACAAGGAATGCACGGCGGTGCGCCTGTGGCAACAATCCGCAGGTGGCTTCGATAACGCCAGAGGTGGTGGACCAGGCCCGAGCACGCAGGAGGCCGAAGTTAGCAGCAAAGCATCGGATTATCACCTTACGCCTGTTCGTCCACCATCTCGGCTGAGCCTTGGGTTACCTCTAGCTCTTTGGGGTGCCTTGTCTCGCCCCTCATGACGAATGTGCGCTTGCCCATGGATTTCAAGGGTCGCGCAAGGTGCCAAATTACACCGCCGATTTGGCTCCGTACATGGATAGAGAGTTATGAGATGGCCATGGAGATGTCGGATGTGGATGAGGTCATGGTGCAAAGTACTTCGCCATGATGCTTGAAGGCACGACCCGCATTTGGTTGAAGAGCTTGCCACCCAATTCTATCAATTCATGGGCCCAGCTATGGACCCGGTTTATCCGAATTTCAAAGATACCTATAAGCAGCCCATGTCCGTGGTAGACTTGGCGGTTTGTGTCTGTGGGGAAGGGGAGTCAACAACCCATTGGTACGCCAAGCTTTGAGATCTTGCACTGCCGATCGGATCAACGCTGACTCGCGATCTTGACCTCGAGGGCAATTGCCGATTTAAGCCTTTGAAATTGAAGTTGGGGCGATGAAGCGGTTTTGTAATGACATGGGCACTCTCATGGGCGCTTTAGTGAAGTATGCTGATTCGATAGTACCAAGGATCCCGAGTCCGATGATGACTAGATAGGAAGGGAAAGAAGAACAGAACTCCAAAGGCCAGCAACATCACTCAGCGGTAATGGTGGAGGCAAGCGTAAAGTTTAATGGCAACATGGACTTTTAGCTAACACCAATGCGCAGGACAAGGCCAGCGCGCAAGGGTAAACAGCCGAATCGAGGTGGTGCACCTAATCCCAATCCGCACTGCTTGAACTACGCTGAATCAACCCCGTCCAAGCATGGGACAAAGGAGGCGCCAAAAATCACCTATGGAAGGATTGTTACATTATGCAGGAGTTCAAAAGTTCTAATGCTTTCCGGTATGATCAAGGCTCCGACGGCGGTTCAGATCCAGCTGGGTTACGTGGAGGAAATTCCGTTCAGGATTTAATGGTAATCCGGCGCGACATAACAATCAGAATAACCAAGGTGGTTACAATCAGCAAAGCAGCAGCAGCCGGGTTATCGAGCAACCCAAAGCAGCTTGAATAGTGGGCAATACCACGCCTTCACCACCAGCTTAGACAAGGGGCCAACGCTGTTGAACTGCCGTGTCTCATTACCTACGCTGGTCGAGCAGCCCATTGTATGGAGTAGAGAGGATCATCCTCCCGGTTGACAATCCGGTCAGCTAGCCTCGTGGTGGCACCTCGTGGAGGTTATAAGTTCACCAAGGTGCTTATGGATGGAGGGAGCAGCATCAACATCCTGTACTATGAGACCTTCCGTCGTATGGGGTTAACAGATAAACATCTCAAACCGGCCCAATATAGTGTTCCATGGTGTGGTACCGGCAAGTCAAGATATCCGTTGGTAAAATAGCCTCGTGTCGGGAAGCTGATCGAACTCACTAACACCTATGGGACAGCGGACCGAGCCCCTTTCGTTCAAGCGGGAGCGGAGGTTGCACGGAGAGCAGATCGAGGCGGTTAATAACGAGCAGTTTACCCAGCTTCGAGCTCTCCGGAGAGATAATACTCCTACCGCTGCTTGTCTGATTATGTTGAGCTCTTGCTAGGGAGCAAGGAGAGCTACAAAACCTAGCTTGAGTGTCTCTGGTTTCAATGAGTCGAACCTCCCACGCTATGCATGGGCCTCCTTTTATAGGCTCAAAGGGGTGACCACAGTGGCAACGTAAACAAGGGCAAATGGGAAAATAAGTTGCGGTTGGTACAAATACTTTGTACAAAGTTGTATTCTACCTAACTCGACGGCAAGGGACAAAAGAAATAAATGCCCGCCCATGTCGCCTAAACAAAGGCAGAAAGGGACTGCTGTGGGCGCCACCGCTTGCCACGATGGCACTCTGTCGGCGCCGCTTATCGCTGCCCTCCGCTGGCTGCACAGCCTCTGACACGCACGCCTGGAATGACCCCATGGCTACATCGCTACGGATGAGCTGGAGCGAGATGAAGAGTGGTTGCATGTCGCGGTAAGTGCCTTGCCGCGCTGAATCCTTTGTCGCGCCTCGAAGCTTGTCGCCACCAGCCTTCCCGGCAAGCTCCTCTTGCCGGGTCTTGTCTTCTGCGGCCTTGAGTGGTTTTCCCGGCAAGCTCCTCTTGCCGGGCCTTGTCTCCTTGGCTTAAATACTTTGTTCTTGAATGGCTCCAAAGGAACCACGGAGGACCTCGGCGGTCACTAGGCAAGCCTTGCCGCTGGCGCCAGAATCGCCCGGCACGAAGTTCGGGATACTAGGGTACCCCTACTCTAGTACACCGACAGAGCCTCGGCTGGGCCACACACGGTGCCGAGCGTTGTTGGGCCGACCCAAAACAGCGCTGGCACGCGCCCAAATCACGCCTGAATCTTGTTCGGACCCACCACGCCCCCACTTAATGGCACGCTCGAACGTGGCGCCGTGGGGAGAGATCGGGGGCTTTTAGTTGAAAGCGGAACGTCCGCCCTCTCTCCTCCTTATAAACAGGAGAAACAGGGCAGGTCGCCCACCTCGCCATTTGCTGTCCCATCTCGAAAACCACCGCCGCCCCCTTCTTCTCTAGTCCGAAAGAGCAACGCCCGCCCCATCGCCACTCAGCGCCATCAACGCCGCCGGTCTCTCCACCACCTCCGCCATGGCTCGGAAGCCGACAAGGGAAGGGCGTGAAGTCGGCCGAGGCGCAGCGCTCGCGGCGCCGCGAAGGAGCGGGTTCTCTTCCTCCCCACTCGACGCAAAGGAGCCGAGGGAGGGCTACTACTCTTCTCGTCGACGGAGACGCTGGCGATCCGCGCACGAAGGTACTTCTCCGCCAAGATCGTAGTCAGCTTCGAGCGGTACCCTTCTTCGCGCTTCTTCTTCTATTGCAGGCTCTGCCCGCTTCTTCTCTCGAGTTCTTCGCGATATCATGAACACCTACGGGTTTCGGCCTTGATTTCACCTCAACGCTGTCCTCGACATGGCGGTTTTCGACACCTCTCGCGAAAAACTTTGTCGGAGTCCACCCAAACGTAGCCCTTTTCCGCCACTTCTTCATACCCCGCCAAGAGAGGAGAGCCACTTGTCGGAGGGATTGCTTTGATCTCCGTGATCGGCAAGAAAGAATCCTATCTGGAAGGAGAGCTCCGCAGCAAGTGGGAGGAGTGGAGAGCCGATTGGTGTTGGATCGCCGAGGAGAACCCGCGAGTTTTCATCTGCCCAGCGCCAAACTCCAATAGTGCGCGGCAACGATTGGAGCAACTTGGCGCTGGAAGATGCTAGGTTGAAGATTGCCGTGACCCGGATCTCGCGCCAGTTTGCCGGACTTCATCAGAGGCGCAGCTTGGCAGATTTCTTCGCCGCCAGACGCTTCCCTTGCAGGAGAGGAGGAGACCTGCTTGGGAGTTCCAAAACCCGGCGGATATCATGAGGCTGCGCCTGGCCTCAACTGGAATTTCACCGCCTTGGAGTTGGACGTAATGCTTCGGAGTTGTTCAAGCATGACCCTCGATCACCCGAATGGTTCATGTTGCCGAGGGAGTCGCCCCATTGTGCAACAACTCTTCGCCGACCGCATCCGCATAATGATGCCAAGCAGCGATTCACATGGGATCGCTCCAACCTAGCAAGAGCCTCATGGACGACGCTGCGCGGCAGTTCTTCGATAGCTTGAAGAAGTGCCGATTCGCCTCGGGACGAGCAGAGGTGGCTCACCCGCGACACCACCGACGCCGAGATGCGCGCGACGCCACCAGCAGGAGGAGGCGGCAGCAGCCTGCTGCCACCGGTGAATTCGGGTTCACCGTGGAGGAGGCAGAGGCAGCAGAGGCGGCAAGCCTTGCCGACGAGAGGAGCTTGCCGGGCGAGGAGGAGCAGGCCGAGCCGGGTTGAGCTGCGCAGGTCCGCCGAGGCGCGCCTCCACACCTCCAAGTAGCTTGCCGCGAGCGGAGCCCGCAGCACCACCAAGAAGGCGCTCCGCAAGGCCGGGAAGTGACGGGCGGCAGACGGGCTAACAGCCGCAGCTGCAGGCGACGCGCTTCCACAAGGCAAGCATCATGCGCTGGAGCACCCACACTGCTGCAATAACCGAGGCGGATCCTCTCAGCCATCACTGCCACCCCGCCTAAGCGGTCAAGAGAAACTACTCCTCCGCTTCCGTACCGGAGGCGAGCTGAATTTGATCTCTCCGCAGGCCAGCTCCGACGAGGAAGAAGAAGAAGAGTAAGCTTCTATGCTGTGCTTGTATTTCTCCAATTTGGTTGCTTTGTCTTGTATCTGATTTACTTGATTCTGAACTCTTTCCTTTTCGTGACGCTGGTCCAGAGCGTCAAGAGAGCTAAGACCCCGTGGTTGTCACCAAGACGCATCCTCAAGGCAACAGGAGGTGCGTCTCGAGACCCCTTGCCGGACCCGCAACTCTTCCTCAAAGCAGCCCCTCAAAGACAGCCCCCAACGTAAGTATATGGTTTATTTCTTACCGTTAGGTGTGCATGGGTGCTCCTTCTTGCTGATATCCGACTTGTTGGTTTGTGTAGGAGCAGAGCAGCCTCATCAGAGAGCCCGAAGCCGCCCCAAATTCCTTCGCTTCGACTACGCCGCCAAGGGAGAATTCTCCGCAAGGAGCGCTTACAGCAAGGGAGGCTTCCCCGACAAGGGAAGTTTCTCCGACAAGGGGCAGCGCCAAGATCCTCCGTGGTGGAGACCGCGCCACAGATCCCATCGCACGAACCCTTTTGCGTGACAATTTCCCTTGGGTTCTTTTTTCTTCTGTTCTTCTTTTCAACATTTGCTTGATCGTTTTTCTTTGCTCGGTCGCCGATCCATCCGCCGCAGAGCCGATGGAGACCGAGGTCGCCGCGAAGAGGACGCTGCTGCAACACCGGCGACGCCGCCACTATGGAGGAAGATGTCGGCGCCTGGCGGGTCTGCTGGCGAGGAGGCCGCCAAGGCTGCCGCCACAAAGGCGGGCGAGGGGTCCGCGATCGATCGATGACCTCGAGGTCGCAGGAGCGCCGCCGCTACGCCGACCGCCGATCCTCCGCCATCGATGCAGCGCCACGCTCCAAGAGCCCCAACCCGTGTTTATCTGAAGGCCGGCGACGGCGTTTTCATCAAGCTCCCCGCATCGAGCCTGTGGCGCCGGTCGGCGGGGAGACCTTTGACGAAGAGCTGCTCGCCTCGCTGGGTTGACGCTGGTGGATGCGCCAGACAGCAGCAGCAGCGAAGTTCGAGGAGGAGCAGCTGCCGAAGAAGTTGTTGCCGCTTACCACGCCTCGGCAAGCCAAGCTGAGTCCCGGAAGCACTTGTCGCGAGGGCGGAGCAGCATGGAGAAGCGCGCAGAAGAGCTCTGGGCGCCAACCAAGAAGCTCTCCGGACGAAAGGTAAGAGCGGGCGATTCGCCGAAGAGCGCACAGCCTTCATCCTTGAGAAGGCTGAGGTCGAGGAGCAGCAACGGCTTGCCGCCAGAAGCTATCTCGGCATGAAGGAGAGTGGCGCAGCGGAAGATCAACCTTGACAGCTATGAGGAAGAGCTTACACAATGAAAGCAGTCACTTGGCGGAGCTCTCAAGGAAGCAAAAGACGCTGCCGCAGCTGCCGAGGCCGCCAAGAAGGAGTTGGAGATAAAGTGACGCAGCTGGAGGCCGGCCTGCGTAAGAGCGGCGAAGAGCTTGCCGCGCTGAAGCACGAAGCGCGAGAAGGACGCCTACACTCTTGGCGAAGTTGTAGGCCGCCTCGCCGAAAGGATCAAAGAGCTCGATGCCGCCAAGGACTCCAAAGCGGATCTTGAGCTGAAGCTGACCACCGATGCAGACACGGACGGCGCCAAGGAGCGGAGGTGGCCTGTTGGAGACGATCAAGACCAACGAGGAGCTGCCGACGAAGCACGACCGCCGTAACACCTTCAGAGAGAACGTGATGCATCGGACGGAGGGTCTTGTAGATATGGCGCCGCCATTGACAAGGAGCTGATGGAGCTGGGGATGGTGGATCTCGGTATCCTCCGACGAGCGCCTCCAACCCAGCGCCAAGCTCAGCTTGTTCCTCAAGGGCGCAGACGGCTTCCAAATGACCGGAAGAGATCCCAGCAGCTGGCCGAGGAATCGCACCAGATCTGCGCAGGAGCTCTCCAGAAGGTGTTGATGAAGGTGGCCTTCCACAACCCAGGCCTCAACCTCATCGGTGTCCTCAAGTCCCCGCCACGACCGCCGACGTTGAAGCGCCAAGGCCCTTGTCGCACCCATTGTGACAGGTGAGCGGGATCAAGAGAGTCGATGGCTACTCGTAGATTAGGTCGCCTGCTTTATCTTTTCCTTGTCGCCACGATCATGTTAGGAGAACAATTTATTAGGGCTGCACAAGCTATTTTGTAATATAACTTTATCTTAGGCAATGATTGCAATGTTATTTCCTTTACTTGATCCTTTCCTTTGTATGTTTGTGCCTTTACGCTTTTAGGGAACTTGTCGGTGCGGGCACCTTTGTCATGAAGGCCTGAGTGCGGAACGTCAAGAGCTCGTCTGGCGGTGCCGCCCGATAAGCAACCTTGTCGCAACCAGTTGCAGCTCACTTAAGTTGTTGAGCGGACTAAACAAAGTAAGGGCGCCGCCAGCTACGAGTTGGTTCCTCCGCGCACAGGTTTTCCATACAAAGTACTATCGTTCGAGGAAGATATTTTAAAAATTTAAAAACTGATTGCTCAAACTTTGGCAACTTAGCATTTCTGTTGCTTGCTTCCCGGTAAGGCGAAACTTCCTCGAGCAACGCTTTGGTCCATGGTATTATCTTCTCCTTCCCCGGGTTAACTTGTGCGCGAGGGAAACTTCCTTTCTTTGAGAAAGAGAAAGAAGAGAAAATAGTTATGGAG
This sequence comes from Aegilops longissima, assembly GCA_021605205.1. Classification (NCBI taxonomy): domain Eukaryota; kingdom Viridiplantae; phylum Streptophyta; class Magnoliopsida; order Poales; family Poaceae; genus Aegilops; species Aegilops longissima. Next base: position 292,357,686 of record CM038681.1, read on the forward strand.
CCTGTGGCTCGTTATTGCTTATCGGTGTGGATGCTGCACAAAATGTTAGACAACACATGCAAAATGATTATGAAAGCATGTATTTGACAAATTGTGCGCAACACATGAGCTTTATCGATGCACGGGTCTCATACCGCTTTGTACAGAGGATTACATGCAACATGGGCAAGACTTGATAAAGGTGGTTGCCGAACGGGTTCCGCAACCGCGCTCTATGGGTAAAACTTACGAAGATGCTCAATATTCCGTGAGTTGCTCACCGAATGCCATCTTCGGTCTCTGGCGGACAGCGCCAGCCTAGTGACACGCTTTCACCCGAGCAAGGGCCTTCCCACTTCAAGCGCCAACTTGTTGGAATTCTTGGCGGACTGAACGCTACCAAGAACAAGGTCGCCTTTCCTCGAAACTTCTCGCACTAACTTTGCGGTTATGGTAGCGGCGCAAAGCTTGCTGGTAACGAGCAGTTCAGACAAATGCTCAAGACGGTCCTCCTCAAGGAGCAAATACACATCTTGTCGCAGCTGCTTTTGCTCAAGCTCATCATAAGCGAGCACTCGAGGTGACCCAGATATGAGTTCCGTGGGGAGAACTGCCTCGCTCCATAGACTAGAGCGAAGGTGTCCGCCTGGCTCGACGGCGCCGCCCCGACGACCAAAGAACCACCGGCAGCTCCTCAATCCAGCTTTCTTCCGCACTTGTGCAGCCCGTCGAAAGTTCTCGTCTTGAGCCCGCGCAGCACTTCAGCGCTTGCCTCTATTCTTGACCGCTGCTTCTCGGATGAGCAATAGAAGCAAAGCAGATCTGGCGCCAAGATCTTGGACGATCGCATGAAGGTGCGGCGGTTTCGTGAACTGTGCCGTTGTCGGTGATGATCCCGTTAGGAATTCCAAAACGGCAAACAATTGACCAAGAACTTGATCGCCGACCGTGCTGTCACCTTCCTCATCGCTTCCACTTCCGCCACTTTGTGAACTTGTCGATTGCACGCATAAGTACTCAAAGCCCCGACAGCTCGGGAAAAGGGCCGAGGATGTCGAGCCCCTAATCGAAAATGGCCAAGATAAAGGGATCGCCCGGAGAGCTTGAGCTGGCTGGTGTATCTTCTGAATGGAACCGCACGCTTCACACTTGGTTACTTGTGCAGTTGCATCCCGGAGGGCTGTCGGCAGAAGAAACCTTGCCGGAAAGCTTTTGCCTTAAGTGTTTTGGCGCCAATGTGGTGACCACATGTAACGCCTCGGATTTGATGCTGACCGCCTTGTGTGCCGCCAGTGTTATTATTCGCCGTCGCTGCTACATGTCATTTGCTTATGTTGCATTTTGCCATGTCATCATCTGCATTTCATATCATGTCATCATGTGCATTTCATTTTGCATAAATGTTCGCCTCATGCATCCGAGCATTTTTCCCGTTGTCCGCTTTGCAATCCGCACTCCTATGTCCCCAAATTGAGATCTGGCTCCTGTTCTAATTAATTCGAGGTTGTCACCTCATTCAAATATTTCAATCGCTCCGTGCATCATCTATCTGTTCAACATCCTTTTCCGACGGTGTTATCTATTCAGTGGGCTCTAACCCACAGGTCTTTTCCCAGGATCTTACCTGACTCTTCTAATTTCCCCGGAGTTATTCTCAATTCTTTCCAAATTGTGACGTAAGAATGGATTCCATCGGTCACATGCCTTTTCCAAGATCAATTTCAAATCATTTCATTGTTACCTCTACCTCTTTGCTTTTCATTCTTCCGGAGTATCTCATTAATTTTGGTGGTGGTTCTCGTCGTCTTTCTCAACATTTAAAGACCGCCGTAGATTTTTCTCTTAAATCTTGTTCGTTCTCCCGGAGATTCATGGTGATAGCTCGATGTTATTATATTTAATTGTTTCCAGTTGTGAAATTCTTTTCATCTATCCTGAGTATTTCAGAGTTACTTTCCATTTCTTTTCACTTGAGGCCATCATTCCAGCTTATCGCTCTCTATTTATCCTGCGCTTTGCTCAAGTGTTCCTTAATCAGATTATGATCTCCTTTGTTCTTTTGCATATAAATCCCCTCGAGCTTATTTGTTCTTCTAATTCTTCTCGGTGATTCTTTCTTCTTCTTCAGTCATTTCCAAATTCTTACGGTGGTTCGCTCAAGATTCTTTTTCCTTGATTATCATTGTAATTCATTCGCTCCTTCCAATCCTACCGTGGTTCATGAAGACTTTCTCAAGTTTTGTGCGATGTTTCCCCTTAATCCTTTTTCAACGAGAATAAGTATTATGCCAAATCCATTTCTTGTCATCAATTTAATTTGATGAAGGATAAGCATACAATAAATCTTATTCTTATTTCATCCAAGTGGGTAATCCTTTTCTTCGGAGTTTGTTCTTGATGAATAAATTCTAGTTCCAAGTGTCTTCATCTTTTCTTTTCCGGAGTTCAAATTCCCTAGTCCATCTCGTCGGAACCTCCATCTAAATCATCGCAAGGCTCATCTTATTCTTTCATCCTTCATTTTATCTCATCATCCTTTTTGTTACCGGAGTTCTTCATGGTGGTTCTTCATGATTTAATTCTTTCTTCAAGAGTTTCATCAATATTTTTGGTGGAATTCAAATATCTCTTCTTCTTGCATCTCTAAGTGTAATTAATTCTCCGTATTCTTTAGAATTGGAGTTCTACATTTCTTTGTTCTTCTTAGATTTTCAAATCCACTCAATCCTTCCTTCTAAGTTCTTTTAATTCAAATTCTTTCAATTCTTCCGGAGGCATTGTGTTGTTCCTCTCGTCAACTATCGTTCCATTTTGTCAAACTCAGTTCCAACTCCTTCCATGTTCAGCCGGAGTGCTGCCTAAATCTTTTTAGTCTTATTCATTTCTTATCTCGTTCTAACCAGAGTGTTTTCATAGTCTATCTGATTCCGTGAGCTTTCGATTCTTGTCATTCTCGTCGTTCCTCTCTTCTTCTCGAGTGCTCTCGATTCTTTGCTTCTTATCTTGAGTTCTTGTTTCACCTCATCCTTTTCCTTCCGTCTGGTCCTAAGATCTCGGACGAGATCTCTTGTTAGTGGAGGAGTGTTGTAACGCCTCGAATTCGCATGCGCCTGTGTGTCCGCCATTATTCATTGTCGCTGCTATGTCATTTGTTTATGTGTTGCATTTTTCCATGTCATCATCTGCATTTCATATCATGTCATCATGTGCATTTCATTTTGCATACATGTTCGCTCTGCTGCATTCGAGCATTTTTCCCGTTGTCCGCTTTTGGCAATCCGCACTCCTATGTCCCCCTACGCCTCTTACCTCTCTTCGTAAGCGGGTGTTAAATGCTCTTGAATGGGTCAAGCTTGGCTTGCGGTCTTATTATAGTGTAAACAGAGCGCTCGCAAGTTCTCGTCAGATTCGAGTCCGTTTGATCGCCAAATCATAAATATATAGCGTATCAAGCACTTGTACCTTTCGCCGGACGTTTCGTCTCCGAACCGCCACTGGCTGCATTTCTTTCTCTCCTCAGCCCAAAACCTCTCTCCCACAGCCCACCTAGGCCAAGCTTAACCCTCATCTCGATCGGGTCCGCTTGATCGCGATCGAGGTTCAAACCCTCCAAAACCTCAAACCCTAGTCCCTACCCTATATATACATCCTTCCTTCCAAAAATGGCAACCCTAGCCTTCCCCCACCCCTAGACCCCTCTTCCTGGATCCCGCAGCCGCCAGCCACCTCCACCTCAAAGTCCACACTGCCACCTTATGGGCGCCACTTGGTAAATACCCACACAACACACAGAAGCCTCCTCACCCAACTGGAAGGCGCCACGCTGCCTCCCGCCCCTGCAGCCCCCTCCTCCCACCTCCCAAGGCCTCAAGGCTCCAGCGCAGCCCGCCTGCCCGAGCTGCCGCCAAGGCCTGCAGGCGCCGCCGCTACCACTGGCCCACTGTGCCCCGAGCCAGAGGGCTCAAGGCCAGGCCGATCCGCCTGACGCCACGATCAAGGTCGCACTGCCCACTGCCTGAAGGCCTGCCAGGCTCGGAGCCCCGCCTCTCTCCTTCTTTCTCCTTCCTTCCTCTCCTCATGGCATCTTCTCTTTTCTTCCCACAGTCGTCGTCAGCCATGGTCCCTCAAGGCCGCCTGCCCCGCTGGCTGGAACGGGTCCTGGACCGATCCGCCTCGACTCCACCGCCCGCCTCCTCCTGCCTTGCCTGACATGCGCCATGGTCAGCTGCTGACTCGGCCTCCCGATCCAAAGGGATCGAGGAGGACGACTGGCTCCTCTCCTCAGGCCTCAGTGCCTCACTCAGGTCTGCCCAGCCTCAGCCTACTCCCTCCGCCTGCCTCACCTCTCCTTCCTCCTTCCTGGCCAGCCTAGAGGTGAGCAGCCTGATTAAACCCCGCCTCGAGGCGCCTTTTAGTTCGCTCTACTCGATCTGTTTTTTTTTTCCAAAACGACTCAAGTCCCCGAATCTATGTATTTATCATGCCATGTTTGACTTGTTGTAACTCGTGTCTGTAGCTCTGTTTCGCGTGTGTAATATGTCAAATTGTTCGCCTAGAAGAGTAGATCATTTCATCTCATTTCATCATTTTCATTTAAGATCATCTTGATGCCCAAATGCTGTTAGAAGAGTGCTATGTGATGTTAGTTTCAGATTCTTATCAGAACATGCACTTTTGTCATTTTTGTCATGATTGATGTGTGCATCCTATGGACTTGAGTCCTACATGTGTTTTGTAATATGCCACGCCATCTTTCCAGGGGTGTATGCCATGTATTTGTGTGATCTCTGTGGTGACTAGCACAAGCATGCAAACTAGGCTTCATGATGTTGCTGATTTCAGCCCTGTTTTGCTGATATTTTTATGCCATGTTAACTTGATGCTACAGGGAGATCCATGCATATTTTGAGATACTTAAGTAAGGATGTTTTGAACATATGGTTATTCTCTATACATCCATGCCCTTGTTTGCAATTATGGAGTGCCATAGCTTGAGTCAATCGAGCTCTACTTTTGCTATAAAATGTTTCCTGGCAGATTGTTTACATGTTATTCAATTTTGTCAAGGTTGTTGTAGTTGATCCGTGTATGCTATGATGTTGTTCTTGCCATGTATAGCTTCTATGTCATGTCTTCTTACTGTTGGTTGCCTTGCCATGCCATGTATTGATCTGTGGTGAGTGGTTCAAGCTCACCAACATGCCTACTTATTGTTGTTCCTGCCATGTTCAAATCTGTAATATAACTTGCCATGTTTACATGGGTGCCATCATATCTTCTGATCCTTTTTGGCTTATGGTCAGTAAGGGACTTTTGTTCTATGCATTTAGTAGTATCATACCATGCCTTTGTTTCCCATGATAGGTTCCTGTAACATGTTGTTTGATAGCTCTAAACATTGCAACTGATGTTATTTCTCGCTAAAGTCTAAACTCATATTATTTGCAATCTTGCCATGTCTTTTGAGCTTGTTCTAGTGATTTCTGGAGATAGCTCAGTGTTCATGTTTTGTCATGTTTTTACCTGTACATCATGCCCATGCCTTTTTTTTCTTGTTGAGGTCCTGTAGCATGTTGTTTTGATGCTTGCAATATGCCTACTTGCTGTTTTGGATGATTGTTGTTATGTCTTGTATAGGGTGTATGTGTTGAACCGCTGTTCGCTATGAGTGTTCTCTATATGAAACTTGCTTAGAATTGCATGTAGCTTCATATTATCATGTTGCATCCATTTTTTGAGGTGATTGCTTGATGTTTGCATGCATTTTGCATCAATGCCATGCTTATCTTGTTTTGCTCATATATTCTAGGTCAGAGTCTCAATCTAATGAACTTTATATGTAACTTGACTAGAATTTCGTGTAGATCATCGTGGTGCATCTTAAATTGCTGTTTAACAACTTGAACATAAGGTTTATTCAGATCTGGACCAATTTCGAAATTTGCATATGAGGACTTACCTGAATTGTTCTATGTTGTTTCCCGCCTCATTTAAACTTGCCTTTGATGTGTTGCTCTTGTTTGCATCATCTCTTGCCATGAGTAGCTTCATGTAGCCTTTGTCATGCATCATGCTTGGTTGAGCATCATGCCTTGTTCATGTGTGGTGTGTTTACCTATGTTGTGTGCTTCTTCTTGTTAGTTCCCTGCTTGCTATGCGATCGTGAGGATTCGTTCGCTTCACGCTTGGTCTGGCTTCATCCGCTCGCTTTCTTCATGGACTCGCTCTTCTTCCTTATGGATTTCGTGCAAGATGACCGCTACCCTCGGATCTCACTACTATCATTGCTATGCTAGTTGCTTCGTTTCTATCGCTATGCTACGCTACCTATTACCTGCTCCTCAAGCCATCCCAAATTGCCATGTCACCTCTAACCTTTTGCACCCTTCCTAGCAAACCGTTGTTTGGCTATGTTACCGCTTGCTCAGCCCTCTTATAGCGCTGTTAGTTGCAGGTGAAGATGAAGTTTGTTCCTTGTTGAACATGAGAAGTTTGTCTTGTTGAACATGGAGATGTTGTTCTTGTGAACATGTTTACTTGTTGGGATATCACAATATATCTTATTTAATTAATGCATCTATATACTTGGTAAAGGGTGGAAGGCTCGCCTCATGCCCGGTGTTTTGTTCCACTCTTGCCACCCTAGTTTCCGCCTATATCGGTGTTATGTTCCCGGATTTTGCGCCCCTAACGCTGTCGGGTGATTTATGGGACCCCTTGACAGTTCGCTTTGAATAAGACTCTCCAAAGAAGGCCCAACATTGGTTTTACCATTTGCCTCACCACCACCTACTTTTCCCTGGGAGTCTCTCTCTCGAGGGTCATCTTTATTTAGCCCCCCACTCTGCTGCTTCTTCTAAGTGCTGGCCCGAACCGAGTAGATCATGGGCCCCTCGTGGCAACTCGAGGTTTGGTTTTACTCGTAGGATGTCTCATCCGTGTTGCCCGAGAACTAGATATGTGCAGCTCCTATCGGGATTGTCGGCGATCGGGCGGCTTTGCTGGTCTTGTTTTATTGTCACGAATGTCTTGTAGCCGGATTCCAGACTGATCGGTCTTCCCGGGAGAAGGAATATCCTTCGTTGATCGCGAGAGCTTATCATGGGCTGTTGGGACACCCCTGCAGGTATAAACTTTCGAGAGCCGTGCTCATGTTATGTGGCGATGGGAATTTGTTAATATCCGTTGTAGTAAACTTGAAGCAAACTCTTCTAAAATACACCAACCATGTGTGTAACCGTGAGTGTCTCTTTTCGGGTTGATCGAGAGGAGAACATGGTTTCGGGTTATGTTTGACGAAGTAGGAGTTCAGGATCACTTCTTGATCATTACTAGTTGACGCACTGCCTTTGTTTCTCTCTCTCGCCTCATTTATGTATGTTAGCCACCATATATGCTTAGCTGCTGCAACCTCACCACTTTACCCCTTCCATTCCCTTTAAGCTTGCTAGTCTTGATACCCATGGTAATGGGATTGTTGAGTCTCGTGGCTCATGGACACACACCACCACAGCTGTGTACAGGTTTCATGATGATCATGACGCGGAGAGCGATGTTTGCTTGTGTTGAGTTCTCTCTTCCGCTTCTTCTTCGATCAGGGATAGGTTCCTGTGTCGGCAGCTTGGGCTAGCAGTGGTGGATGTCGCTTGAGTTTCTCGTTTATGTTTCATCCGTAGTCGGATGTTGATCTTGTATATGATGTTGATGTATTCTGTGGCATTTGTGCCTTATGTATGTATCTTCATCTATTATGTAATGTTGATGTAATGATATCCACTTTTGCAAAAGCTGCTTCAATATGCGGGTCTATCCTTGGTGGTACCTCGAGTTCCTTTTGGATAGGGTCGCATATTGGGCGTGAAGTTGGTATCGAGCCTCGACCAAACCCTAGGAGCCCCTTGATTGATCGTGTAGTTTGGCCGTTGTTGAGTCTAGAATAAAACTTTTCCGAGTCTAGTTATATCGAGAGTAGGATTTCTTTTTACCTCAGCCCCTTCGCCGCCCGTAAGGTATCTTGACGTAGGTGTTTTGAATTACTTCTCTTCCCCTTCAAAATTTTTCTTTAGGATCACGCAGTTGGTTTTCCGGTAGTTGTTCCTCAGCTCTTTTCATCCGGTGCATTTCTCGCCAAGTCGACTCGAGCCTCTTCAGCTTTGCAAGTTCAATCCTCGCTTGTTTTTCTTTTCCGCCCGCCACCCTTCTT